>OX422208.1:2905400-3270400 GCA_949130495.1 Sambucus nigra
GCAATTTAATCGAGCATAATCAATTAAGCATAAACATCACGCAAGAAGGAATTTAACCCAAAGTTCCGAGATTAAACATTTAATGGAAAATGGTCACACGTGGATTATATTCGGATTATCGCTATAAACACTAACGTTGCGTGACAAAGAAAGTTAAACGCATAACAATCCAACTTTAATACACGCGGTTTCAATTAAATGCAATTTTGCACTAAACCTAGTTTTCGGAGCTCGGGGCCCGAAAATGGTGGAAATGAAATCCCGACCCTATTTATCTAAGGGTGCATGGTGAGTTACACTAAATTATGCTAATTAGGCTAGGAAAGCAAGAATTAAAACATGTAAACTAGTTAGAAAGCATTGAAACTAAATTACAAGGCAAGAGAAGAAGAAGAAGAAGAAGAAGAAGAACAAACTATATTAATGGAGAGGAAATGAATAGTTCAATCTTGCAAACCACATAGGTTGTCAATCCAAGAAGAAGAAGAAATGAACTCTCCACACCAAACCCTAACTAAACTATCTAACTCTGAATAAATCTCTAAGTATATATGTATATCTCCTATTACAACAAAAACCAACTTATATAGTAAGTTGGAATAAAAGAAGGAAAATATCTGCAGGGGAAAAATAGGGGATCGATCGATCGACCACTGGTGTCGATCGATCGATAGTGGAAAACGTGGCAAAAATAATAATGCTCGATCGATCGACCCCCAGGCTCGATCGATCGATCAAGCAGGGGCAGCCTGCAATATCCCCTGCATTGGCATACAATCCAACGTCGCTCAAATCGCCGTAACTTTGTCGTTATGCATCGGAATCGCGCACCGTTCGCGGCCATGCGAAGCTAGCGAGGAGAGCTACAACTTCTGTGTAGATGTCGGGCCAGGTGCCCAAGCTGTCAAAAGACTAAAATGCCCTTGCGCGTGCGGTTGTGTACGGAAATCGAGCGAAACGCATCCGAAGTTCACACTAAGCATCCAAACACCTACAAAAGCTCAATTAACCCCTGCAAAATATGTTAACATAGAAATCCGAGGGTTGTCTGGTTAACGAGCATAAATATAGGGATTAAGATACCCGAGGGGGCTAATAACGCGTATGTTAACGGGTGAAAAAATGCAATATTTGCGTCGCATCACACCCCCTAACTTACACATTGCTAGTCCCTAGCAATGAAATAGGATGCAACTAGAAGAACTAGTAAACCAACACAGGAGAAGTACAAAAGTATGGTATAAAAGCAATAAAAAGATAAGGTCACTTTTGCGGGCGATTCGATTGCATTTAGCGTATGCAATAAGCCGTTAAACCCCTAGGTTACCCTAGTGGACGAGTGTCGTCTCGTGAGGGTTTTCAGGGATGAAACCCACAAACATCATAAAGTTTCCTGAAAATATGCCCAACCAAATAAGACAAACTCATCAGTGCGAACAAGTTTTCAACATGTTATTAGCATAGCAAACGAATTCGCATGAGAAGTCCGTAGTTATTAACATTATCGAATGTACCTCATAGAATTGAAACCTTAAAATGTGGAAGGGGAGTGAGCATATGCAAGGTATGATTTGGCGAAAAACTTAAATAACTCGGATACTAAACATCAAAGCATGCAAAAATTCAATCCTCACGGGCATCACACTCATCAAATGAATTCACTAAGAAAAGGGAGGTAACACACGGGACATGCGGGCTTAAGAGTAAATGTAAATGGAAACTAGGCCGCACACATGTCACAAAAGAAGAACGCTATATAGGAAATAAAAATTGCAATCTCAGTGAAAAGATACCGCACATATAAAAGAGGCGAAATGCATTTTCACAGATTATCAAAACTATTTAAACATTTGAATTACATCTACTAAAGATCACATAGGACTTGTAATAGGGTTGTAATGTAGGTTTGGCTAAGGTACGAAACGAAGGAATGTATATACGGATTCAAAGTGTTCGGGATGAAAACTCGGGATAATGTAAAAAGTGGGCAATATCAAAAGTTGGACAAAAATGTCCAAACGAGCATAGATATATCATCGGGGAGAGTAATCAAAGCTTATTGAAACACTACAAACAATATTTACAACTTTCTCTTTCTTTTTCTTTTCTTCCTTTTTCTCACTTTTTCTTTTGTTTTCTTTTGCTTTTTGCTTTCTCTTTTTCTTCACTTTTTTCACTACTTTCTTTTTCTGACACTTCTTACTCTTTTCATACTCAAATTGCAACCACACAACAATAATAACATTCAATTCTAAGCAACAATCCAAACAAGGGTATGTAAGGTAATATATATGGTATAAAACTCCAATTTGGAGTTGGTTATGGGATTTTGGGTAATGAAAAGAAAGGCTAGTATTTAGGCTCAAGTGGGTTGACTAGGGAACATATAAAAGGTGAGGTCAAGGTCATAAGGGTGATATACCAAAGAGGGCCTATGATCATTTCACAAAGTATACGCATCTCTCGAGTCAAAACAACATATGAAAATCATGCTCAAGTAACACATTTCAAGTATGAACTCAATTAATGAACGGTCAATGAAAGAATAAAGAGATTACCGACGAATTTAATGTTTTCAAAGATGAAAGAATAGTGTATACACTCACAAATGAAAATAAGTCTCTAATCTCACTCGGTGTAAGTATATACAATGCAACAAAAGCATACCGAGTTATAAAAATCTTAAACCAAATCAATAGAACCAGGAAAGTGCATATGCTCATGGGATAAAGTTTAATTCATGAAGTTATTCATAATATCAATGATTTAGGGACTAAAATCTAATAACTTCTAAAATCGAGAACATGCATAGTTGAATTGCCTATTTGATCGGGCAATTATTAAAATTTATCATCGGAAACAAGGGCAAAATGCCCAATAAAGGAGAAAAAAGAAAAAAAAATATTTTTGAAATTTTTGAAATTTTTAACAAAAACACGCTTTGTAACTAAATTGTAATCAAATCCAAGGACTAAACAGCAAAATGGATAAAATATCCTACACCCCCTAACTTAAATGTTGCATTGTGCCCAATGCGTCGATTAAAGAACACAACACAAAGCTAGGAAAAGAATGATATTACCCCCACGTGGAGTGATCTCCACAAGTACAAGTCCAAATGAAGCTGCAAAACAAGTTAGTACAAAGCATATGAAGAATATGTACCGATGTATTAAGTTAAGAGAATCCATGTCACAAGTCACAATAATATAGAGGGGCTGAAGTGCAAATACTAGATAAATTGATGGTGAACTTTTTGATTTTATAAAATGGAAGGTCACACACATCAAAATCCAATAAACAACCACAAACTACATTCTCATTTCTCATTTCATAAGTTCAATACAAAATTACTTAATACATTACAACTTCTGAAATAAAAGAAATACAAATAAAAATAAAAATAAAAATAAAAATAAAAATAAAAAGTACAATATACTATCCGATCCCAGAAATACAAAAATGAAACCCAGTACAACAACAGCCTAGTGGCCAGAACCACTAGGATCTGAGGGGTCCTGAAAATGAGGAGGCACTGGTGAGTCGGAATCACTGCGCTGCAGATAAAGATCTCTCATCATCCGCTGCATCATCTGGTAATCCTGTCTGCTCTGTGCCCTGGCCTGCCTCTGCAAAGCCCACTCGTGCCGCTGCTCGGCCTGAAACTGCTCCTGCTGAGGCTGCTGCTGATCCAGGAGGGACTCCCAGGTCGCCCACCTGAGCTGGGTCTCCTCCCAGCGCTGGTCCTGCACGGCCTGGTATGCCGCAAAGCTGGCATCATCCTTTGTGTGTGGCGCGTGAGAACCCTCACCCGTCTCCATCTCTCTAATCTCATCCTCCTCCTCGTCATCAGGCAAGTCAGGTATCTCTGCCCTCGGTCTCTTCCCATCCGGTTGCCCCCACTCGCGCTTCAGCATTTTTGCGATGTTGTCTTTTGATAGAAGCCCGAGTGGCACATGCTTACGGTCTGCGTCTAACTCCTGGCAACCGTGAGAAATACATATCTTCGTGATAAGGGCAGGAAAAGGAAGGGAATATCTCCAAGCGACCTCCTTCGCCGTAGCGCACATCATGTCAAGAAAAATAGCAGGCAAGCTGATACTGCCCAATCCATTCAGCATAGTGTAGATCAGTGCGGCGTGCTTGTGACGAACCTCAGACCTGTTGTTCGTCACCATGAAGGAATGGACATTGATGTAGTGTTGTAGTCTAGGCAAGTCCTCCATTGCAGCCGAGCGGAAAGCACCCCTCTTCCACGGCTCGCCCGGTGTAAGGGACTCTATCAATGTCCCACGGCCGAAGATAGACCCATCGAGAAAACTGACTGGATCCGCAGGGAGAGGAACATATATAAAATCCGCTAAGTCTGAAATACTAAATGGGATCCTCACCCCACGAACCATGGCCTCATATGTGGTCGGCCCATCACTGCTCTTCACCTCTACTAACGTCGCGTAAAAAATCCGTACCAACTCCTCATTGACGCACCCGTTAGTAGAAAGAAAGGGCTCCCACCCCTGACGGTGCAACAGAACCTGAGCCGTCCTCGGTATGTCCTCAAGGACCCATGCAAAATGATTACCAAGCGGTCGCTCGGAAGTGTAGAAATGTGCACGGAACCAATCCCGCTCCTGTTCTGAGCGGAACCCATCGATGCCCCCGGCGGGCACACACCTAGTAGAAGAATATTTTTTTGGAGCCATTTCAACCTACAAAACACAAATTACACAATACAAGCAAGTGTAAGCACAATTTATGGTTAGTAGTGTCAAAATTGAAATGGTGGTGCAAGTGCGCAAAAACCGAGGTGAAAACAAGCAACAATGCGATTAAAATGTCGGAATGCTACTAGGCGTGAGAATCACCCAAGTGTGCGTCAAAATAAGGATTGAAATCTGTTTTAGGCATTTTGACGAACACTTGGCGTGCGCAATGTGCGTCAAGGTCGAAAATACAGAGTTTGAACTAACAAAACCACCCCACTCATGAACAACCAACAATGCAGCAATCAAAACATGTTCATGAGTGGATTTATAACAAGAATCATGCAAAATTTCAGTTGGTTCAAAACGAAATCAGGGGATAAACCAACATTCAATCAATGTGTCAAACTTGGGTTTTAATATGTAATTTATGACACAAATCAAACAAAAGCTATAAATTCAAGTAAAACAAGTTAATATTATACCTGGATATGTAGCAATTGGAAGAAAATGGAAGAAAGTGGTGAGGGGAAATTCTAGGGCACAAACGGTTTTGAGAGGAAGGAGAGAATAAAAGAAAAGAGGGGTTAAATTCAAGAGACCTCGGCTTAACCTGGTCGATCGATCGATCGACCCCCAGGCTCGATCGATCGATCGAGCAGGGCCAGGCCTAGTGCTTCCAAATTTTAAATGAGGGGGGAAATTGCAATTTTGGGATGATTATGGGGTATAAATATAATATAACTATAAATATAGCATATATATATAGATACACATAAAAATATGAAATAAAAATAGAAAAATGAAAATAAAAATAAAATAAAAATAAATACACATAGGCATGCATATACACACAAAAAGGCCTATGCTAAAGAAAATAAAAAATAAAATAATAAAAAAAATATGTACAATGAGCAACGCACACGCATATTCACGACAACAAATGAAAAAAAATAAAATAAAAGAAAAATAAAAACAAATGCAAATGCGTGAGGATGCGTGTGTGAAAAACAAAGGAAAAAAATGTTTTTGTGATTTTTGATTATTTTCGTAACAAATGTGTGCCGGGTCGCATATCTTCGCAAATTCAAGTCCGTTGAACCTACAAAAGAATTAGAACCAAGCATACGAAGAGAAAGAAAAAGAGATTAGCTAATTACACTAGGCTAAAATCAAGAAAAACAAAAATAAAGAAGTTAGTATATACAAACTACACTCGGGATGTGCAATTAACTATATACCAAAAGTTGAAATTTTTGAGGGTCCATCCAAAACACGATTTGACTTTGGAGGATCAACGGTGGACCCTCCCGAGTATGCATGCCTCCCGAAAAATAGGAATTCCGTTTGAACAACGGAAGGCATGTGGGCGGTAAAAGAAATGAACCATCGCCAATTTGAAATTCTAGGCGGACGACGGGGGATTTGGATAACAAGGGGGAAAAGTACACTTGAGGTCCAAGAAAAGTCGATTCATCTCCCAAAGGTTTTTCAAATTGAATGGGCGATGGTGCACACATCGGGATAACATCCATCGAAAATAGTTCCGGTAAAGAGTCCTCGTTGGCAAGAAGTGTAGAAATTTTAATAGTTTCTACCGACTCATAGGAATCAACCGGTGATTCTAATGGTTCGATCATGGAGAACGAATATGGTGATGAAATAAATTCAATCTCAATCGACTCATCGTCGGAAGGAGATTGAATTTCGAGGGAGAAAGATTCACATTCGATGAGAAATTCTCTGAAAAATTGAGGTGAAACACAAGTTTCCACCTCCTCGTTGTTTTGTGCATAAGAATTCATCTCATCGCAAAGTGAACCAAGTCTCATTCCAGCATCATTTATGACTTCCAAACCTTGGGAGTAAAGAAGAAAAGTCTCTTCCAAAGTAGGCTTCCTCGGCTCAAGAGCCTCGGACTCCTCATTTGGTTGAAACTCGTCTTCGAAAGTAATGAAATGAAAATCGTCATTGGATTCGAATAATGAATCCAACTCAAGCTCCGAATAACGATTTTCATTCCGATAAATGTTTTCAAGTCTTTCATTTTCAAGAAAATCTTGAAAATGGAAAACTTGAAAACTATCCCCAAAGTAAGAATCTTTAGAATAACCGTAATAACTATAAAAGAAAGACATGGTTACCTCGTTGTTGAAAGATGGAGAATCCAAGAAAGAAAGTGAGCAACTGCGAATGAAAGTTTCTTAGCGCTCAAAGTATGCAAATCCTGCAAGAAAGGTTAAAAGAAAGAATACAAATAGGAAAGGAAAAATACTACGAAATAACAAAACAATTACTATTTAAAACAATTACTCCCCGGCAACGGCGCCATTTTGATCGAGCGGTAAAAGTAGCGTCGCGTAGGTACGCTAATCGTTGTTTTCGTTTCGCCTACTCAATGCAAAAACCTAAGCTACAACTACACTTGACAAGCAAGTACAACGGTAAGTCGGGTATCGAGAATCCACAGGGAGTGATTGAATTTTAGATGTTAATTGTTTTAATTACTTCAGGAATAAAAGTGTAAAAGATGGTAGGTGGTTATGGTGACAAAAGAAAAGAATAAGTTAATTCTAGATTAAAGTAAAGCGAGGATCGGGATCGCATTCTACCAAACGGAACGAAACAACTACTAACTAGAGTTAAGGCTCGAAAGCAATTTAATCGAGCATAATCAATTAAGCATAAACATCACGCAAGAAGGAATTTAACCCAAAGTTCCGAGATTAAACATTTAATGGAAAATGGTCGCACATGGATTAAATTCGGATTATCGCTATAAACACTAACGTTGCGTGACAAAGAAAGTTAAACGCATAACAATCCAACTTTAATACACGCGGTTTCAATTAAATGCAATTTTGCACTAAACCTAGTTTTCGGAGCTCGGGGCCCGAAAATGGCGGAAATGAAATCCCGACCCTATTTATCTAAGGGTGCATGGTGAGTTACACTAAATTATGCTAATTAGGCTAGGAAAGCAAGAATTAAAACATGTAAACTAGTTAGAAAGTATTGAAACTAAATTACAAGGCAAGAGAAGAAGAAGAAGAAGAAGAAGAAGAAGAAGAAGAAGATCAAACTATATTAATGGAGAGGAAATGAATAGTTCAATCTTACAAACCACATAGGTTGTCAATCCAAGAAGAAGAAGAAAGGAACTCTCCACACCAAACCCTAACTAAACTATCTAACTCTGAATAAATCTCTAAGTATATATGTATATCTCCTATTACAACAAAAACCAACTTATATAGTAAGTTGGAATAAAAGAAGGAAAATATCTGCAGGGGAAAAACAGGGGATCGATCGATCGACCACTGGTGTCGATCGATTGATAGTGGAAAACGTGGAAAAAATAATAATGCTCGATCGATCGACCCCCAGGCTCGATCGATCGATCAAGCAGGGGCAGCCTGCAATCTCCCCTGCATTGGCATACAATCCAAGGTCGCTCAAATCGCCGTAACTTTGTCGTTATGCATCGAAATCACGCACCGTTCATGGCCACCTGAACCTAGCGAGGAGAGCTACAACTTCCATGTAGATGTCGGGCCAGGTGCCCAAGCTGTCAAAAGACTAAAAAGCCCTTGCGCGTGCGGTTGTGTACGGAAATCGAGCGAAACGCATCCGAAGTTCACACTAAGCATCCAAACACCTACAAAAGCTCAATTAACCCCAGGAAAATATGTTAACATAGAAATCCGAGGGTTGTCTGGTTAACGAGCATAAATATAGGGATTAAGATACCCGAGGGGGCTAATAATGCGTATGTTAACGGGTGAAAAAATGCAATATTTGCGTCGCATCATATTTTAGTAATTTTTACACCATACATTTTCAATATTTCTTATAGGACCTTGAAAATATTTTATTTACAAAATGGTCCTTTATATATTTTCATTTTAGTCCCTAAAACTTTCATTATTTTAAAATCAAGTCCCTAAAGTTTTATAAAATTTCATTTTCTACCCCAAAACATATCATTTAGTTTAGGATATTCTATAAGACTTTGATTTAATCCATTTTGATGAATAAGGAGGTTATTTCAAAGTTTTTATGTCGGCCAAAACAACCTCCCCTTCAACCAATCAAAATATTACACATGGTGTGGTAATAAGACAAAATATGATATAAAGGATGGACATGTTTGCCCTTATTTCGTAATTTTGGTATAACTTCTTGCTCGGACCTCCTTTTAACACATAGTTTCTTGTGTTACAACCCTAATTCATATATCTAAAACTTTTTAGTTTTTACCTCAAGTCAATTGTTATATTATAATGGTCAAAACTAGTCTCTAATATGAACATTCCTACCGTAAACTTTAAAATTTTATGTTTGTAACTAATTTGATATTTCATGATTTATAAAGGGAGGATTAGACTAAAATAATAAATTAACATTATTCATATCACATATGAAATAATAAAACATTTAAAACTATATATGAACACATAAAAGTGGGGTCACTACATCCTACCCTCCTTATAAAAAGTTTGGTCCCCAAACTTTACTTACATTAATTTCCAAACAAGCATGGATATTTATCCTTTATTTCAACTTCCCTCTCCCACGTTGGTTCTTTAATGGAATGATTACGCCATAATACTTTGACCAGTGGAATTAACTTGGTTCGTAATATTTGATTTTTATAGTCCAAAATTTCTACTAGATGCTCAATGTATAACAAATCTTCTCTAACTTGAAGAGGTTCGTGACTTAGGATATGTGTTGGATCTGGGACGTATTTCTTCATCATTGACACATGAAACACATTATTCACACTAGAGAGTTCAGTAGGTAAGGCTATTCTATACGCAACAACTCCTATCCTTTCAAAGATTTCAAAAGGTCATATGTATCTTGGACTCAATTTCCCTTTCTTCCCAAATCGGATTACTCCCTTTGCTGGTGATACTCGCAAGAACACATAATCTCTTCTTTGTAGTTCCAAATTTCATCAAATATTGTCAACATAACTCTTTTGACAGCTTTGAGCAATTCGAAGTCTGTCTTGTATCAATTTCACTTTCTCTGTTGTGATCTTGATCAATTCTGGTCCCAATAATTTTCTTTCTCCAACTTCTACCCAACATGTAGGGGAACGACACCTTCTTCCATAGAGTGCCTCATATGGAGCCATTTGAATACTTGCTTGATAACTGTTATTATATACAAATTCTACTAACGGTAAATGATCATCCCAATTCCCCTTCAGATCAAGTACACATGCCCTAAGAATATCCTCTAGGGTTTGAATGGTTCTCTCAGATTGTCCATCTGTTTGAGGATAAAAAGCGTTGCTAAAATTCAATCATATTCCCATGGCTGATTGTAGGCTTTTCCAAAAGCGAGACACAAATCTTTGGTTACGATCAGAAATAATTGAAATTGGAGTTCCATGAAGCCTAATAATTTCCCGTACATACAAATTGGCTAACTTTTCTAAAGAGTGGGTAATCTTAATGGCAAGAAAATGAGCAGATTTAGTTAACCTATTAATAACTACCCAAATAGAATCATTACCATTTTAACTCCTTGGTAAACCTGTCACAAAATCCATAGTAATATGTTCCCATTTCCACTCAGGGATAGGTAGGGGTTGTAGTAATCCTAATGGTTTTTGATGTTCAGATTTTACTTTTTGACAAACTAAACACTGAGATACAAATTCCTCTATCTCCCTTTTCATGTTATTCCACCAAAATACTTCTCGAAGATCCCTATACATCTTTTTACATCTAAGATGAAATGTGAATCTTGAGTAATGAATTTCTTCCAAAATTTGCCTCTTTAGTTGGGCATCATATGGAACACACACTCTATTTCCGAATCTCAATATATCATCTCATATACCAAATTGAATCCTCTTCCCTTCAATAGCTTCTTCTCTAATCTTTTTAAGTTTTGGGTCATTTACTTGTGCAATTTTAATCCTTTCCATCAACATGGGTTGTACTTGTAAATTTGCGATTATACCTCCTTTACTATAAATACGTACATCTATTTCTATACTTCTCAAATCCTTTAACATTACTTCCTGACTTATAATAAGACACACTAAATTTGGTGTAGACTTCCTACTTAAAGCATCAGCTACTATATTAGCTTTCCCCGGGTGATAATGAATATTCAAATCATAATCCTTAACTAATTCTAACCACCTCCTTTATCTCATGTTAAATTATTTTTGGGTAAAAATATATTTCAAACTCTTATGATCGGTATAAATCTTACAAGTCTCACCATACAAATAATGTCTCCAAATTTGAAGAGCAAAAATTACAGCTGCTAATTCTAGGTCATGGGTTGGATAATTTTGCTCATGTGGTTTTAACTGTCTCGAGGCATAAGATACAACTTTTCCATTTTGCATTAGTACACATCCCAAACCATTTTTAGAAGCATCACTATAAATCACAAATCCCCTTGTCCCGGAAGGAATAGTTAAAATTGGGGCAGTTACTAATCGATTCTTAAGTTCTTAAAAACTATTCTCAACTTCCTCAGACCATTCACATTTCACCTTCTTTTGTGTTAAGCTAGATAAAGGTTTGGCAATACTAGAAAATCCTTCAACAAATATTCGATAATAACCTTTAATCCTAGGAAATTATGAATCTCCATCACATTAGTAGATCTAGGCCAATCCAGTATAGCTTTGATATTTTGAGGGTCAACAAACACTCCCTCCTTCGAAATGTCATGTCCTTGAAAAGAGATGCTAGGCAACCAAAACTCACACTTCTTTAATTTTGCATATAATTTCTCCTTCCTAAGGATTTGTAACACCGTCTCTAAATGCTTTTCGTGTACTTTAATACTTTTGGAATAAATAAGGATGTCATCAATGAAAACAACCACACACTGATCCAAATACTTCTTAAACACCCTATTCATCATATCCATAAAAGCGGCTGGTGTGTTAGTTAGTCCAAATGGCATCACAAGAAGTTCATAGTGACCATATCTAGTAAGAATAACTGATTTTGAAATATCATCTTCCTTAATCTTCAATTGGTGATAGCCTGACCTAAGGTCAATCTTTGAAAATACTTGCGCACCTTGAAGTTGGTCAAACAAATCATCTATACGTGGTAAGGGGTATTTATTTATAATGGTCACCTTATTTAGTTCACGATAATCTATACATAACCTCATCGTTCCATCCTTCTTTTTAACAAATAACACTGGAGCACCCTAAGGGGATACACATGGTCTAATAAAACCCTTGTCTAACAGATCTTGTAATTTAACTTTTAATTCACTTAATTCTAAAGGTGTCATACGATAAGGTGGTTTCGAGATTGGTATACTTCCAGGAATAAGGTCAATTTTAAACTCTATTTCTCTAATAGGAGGAAGAGTGGGTAAATCATCTGAAAAAACATCTAGAAAATGTTTAGCTATAGGAATATCTTCTAAAATAGGCTCTTTTGTTTGCAAATCTATAACACTCGCAAGAAATCATTAACATACCTTCTTAAGAAAACTACAATCTTGCATTTCAGAGATAATACGAATGGGAGATAGGATGCCTATTCCTTCAAAAATGAATTCTGGCTAGTTAGGGATTTGGAAAGTAACTCTCTTCTCAAAATAATCTATCTTAGCATGATACGATGCTAACCAATCCATCCCCAAAATGACTTCAAAGCATTTTATGTCTAAAACTATCAAATCAGCGAATAGTTTATGACTACTAACATCTATAGGGAAAGACTTATATACTAAGGTTCCTATCAATAACTCACCCGAAGGAGTAGAAACGTGCATGCTATGACTCAATGGTTCGGGCTTATTAGGAAATCGATTAACAAAATGCACAAAAACAAATGAATGGGTAGAACCATGATCTATTAAAACTTGAAAAGGTTGTACACATATAGAAAGTGTACCTGACACTACTGCATTAGAAACTTGGGTATCAGAAAGTGAAAAAACTCTACCTTGTCTGCCTTGGTCCTTCTTTTCACCTAAAGCCTGTATCGAAATCCTTGATGGGGTTGGGCAGTCTTTTATCTGATGTCCATTCTATCCACATCTAAAACAAGCTCCTGTATACTTATAACAAGATTGTCCTCCATGTATCTTCCCACATCACTGACATATCTTATTATTAAACTGTTTGTTATCACTAACTCCACCAATATTGGATGTACTCCTAAAATTATTTCTATTATTTGGGCTCTTCCCTATTTGTTCCCCAAACTTCCTCTTACCATATATAATTCAATTATACTCCTCGTCATCCCTCTCAGCTATCGTAGCCCTAGCCACAACGTCACTATACGATGTCAACTTTAGGATGGAAATTCTATTACAAATACTCAACCTTAACCCACATTAAAACTTTTTGTCTTTTAAAACATCATTTATCACAACATAAGGTGCAAAATGGGATAACTCAGTAAACTTTGCCTCATATTGACTTATATTCCCTTGCACTAGACTCATGAACTCAGCTGCCATTTCATCCTTCACCGTTTCAGGGAAATATTTCTCATAAAAGATCACCAAGAATTCATTCCATCCTATACAAGTATTTCTCTCCTCGTGTATTCTCTTAGTGATTCTCCACCAATGTTCGGCTTCACCTTCTAATATAAATGTTGCAAATGAAACCCTTTGTTCATCGGTACACTTAAGAACATCGAGCATCTTTTCCATCTGCATCACCCAACTTTCTGCTTCAGTGGGGTTAGGAGTACCTATAAAAGAAGGCGGGTTCAACTTCTTGAAATGCTCAATGGTACAACAAGTTAGTTCCAGATTCCTTGGTGCTCCATTGTTCATCTGATTCTCCACAATCTTTCTAGACTCTCAATCACTTTATATGCACCTTCCAGTCCTTCCATACTTAAACCACTCGTTCTCACAGTTGATCTTACCTTAGTCATTTTCTACAATCATGGCCAAACATAAGACGTATTATACTAACTCAAAATTGCAAATTAGAAGATCAATTATATATAAATAACTATATGTAGACTTTAATACATATGGAGGGTTATCGGATAAGTCGGATATTTAATCAAATATCCTATGTATGGAAACTTCAAATGGATAACGTTCGAATCCTATGTTCAGTAGTCTATGGGTTCATAACCTATGCTCTGATACCACCTCTGTCACGACCCCACCCCAAAATAATAGTGGGGAATGAGTGTCTTGACATGACACGAAGGCAACAAATATCCTGACTTATATTGTTTCTTTAATTAAATGCAATGAAAATACAATTACATGGTTATGAATCGTAAAATACTGAAATTAAAGGAATTAAGTCATCAAAAATTTCTAAAAGGAAACTTCATATATATTACAAGTCACAACGAGTTACAACTTAAAACGAAATTTAAAACTTATTACAAGAGAGCCAAACATGCTCTATATGATATCACAACTTTTTACTTAAAATAACCAAAAAGAGCTCTAGAAGCTAAATCTTCCATATAGTCCTTTTTCGTTCCCTCCAAGCCTACTTATTTCCTAAAAAATGGTTAGTTATATAACGTCACCTAAAAGCCGAGTGAGGTTCAATCTCTAGACATTCCAGGGTTTTCCAAAAAATTGATACCTATTCAATTTCCAACATAAGGCATATACATATATGGACAGGAATTTGCAGTAAAATATATAAAGTAAACTGGCAATATATATTTTCAGAATAATCAGTTCAGAACAAAATAGATAAAATAATTTGAGCAATGTGTCAATTATTCAATTTATTTTTATGGCCATGTACGCTCTAATACCCAGATAAACAGATAGTGTTACCATATATTTCCACCCGGCAACAACGCAAATAGAAAATCATGATATGTGAAACAACGCCTTATTTAGGGCACACCAAGGATAAACCAGCTGAGAAGGTACCACCCAAATATTTCCACCCGGTAGTCAAGGCCAACATAGTAAGAGAGTTTCCATAGGTCGAATCAATAATTTCAGAATTCAAATCAGATGTATATATCGAGAGATATACAGATATAATAAATGATGGAATCATCGATATCGGATGTATTTGGGAATAAAATCATTTCACAAAATATATGTAGTTTGTATAATATCTATAATCAAAATACACAAGGAATGTCAGAGTAATCACATTGAACCGAAGTCCGAAGTCATAGATGCTGAGTCTTGGATCACTCATTAGTTCTTAATACGAAACTTCTTAACATTCCCGTATTTCCTCTCACCATTTCTCTCTAATATTTGGAATGAATTTCATGTAAGAACTAATCCTAAGGCCTCTATTTATAATTTCCCAAAGTTATTAGGGTGTTGACACATGACCCAATGACTAAGCGTCCAATTTGGTGAGTTAGCGTTAGCGTGTCGCGTAACAGAGCAGTCTTGCAGTCTCAATTCACCGAACGTCGACACGTGTATTGGATTTCACTAATTGCATGACACGTGTTTTGTCCTTTCCTTTAAAGGCAACACTTGTACGGTGGAGGTGTCATAACCAAGCACGAGGTGTAAAGTTATTAAGGGTATAAGGGTTATGTTACACATGAAGGGTATTTTAGTAATTTTTACTCCATACATTTTTAATATTTCTTATAGGACCTTGAAAATATTTTATTTACAAAATGGTCCTTTATATATTTTCATTTTAGTCCCTAAAACTTTCATTATTTCAAAATCAAGTCCCTAAATTGTCATAAAATTTCATTTTCTACCCCAAAACTTATCATTTAGCTTAGGATATGCTATAAGACTTTGATTTAATCCATTTTGATGAATAAGGAGGTTATTTAAAAGTTTTTAAGTCGGCCAAACCAGCCTCCCCTTCAACCAATCAAAATATTACACACGGTGTGGTAATAAGACAAAATATGACTTAAAGGATGGACAGATTTGCCCTTATTTCGTAATATCGGTATAACTTCTTGCTCGTACCTCCGTTTAACACATCGTTTATTGTGTTACAAACCTAATTCATATATATACAACTTTTTAGTTTCTACCTCAAGTCAATTGTTATATTATAAAGGTCAAAACTAGTCTCTAGTATGAACATTCCTTCCGAAAACTTTAAATTTTTATGTTTGTAACTAATTTGATATTTCATGATTTATGAAGGGAGGATTAGACTAAAATAATAAATTCAAATTAGTCATATCACATATGATATAATACAATATTTAAAACTATATATGAACATATAAAAGTGGGGTCACTACAAAATGACGGCGGGTAAAAGTAGGTCAATATTCACAATATAGCAATCGAAATTTTCATGACCTTAAATTCTTAACAGTTGTAATAAAAATCATCAATTTAAGAAGATTCGAATAGGAAAAATGAGAAGATAAATATTGGATAAATAATTAGGAAACAAATGAAATTACAAACTGATGGAAACCCCCAAAAAACAATTGTATGGCCAATGTTACGAAGTGTTACATTCTCATAAACATATAAGAAACTTTAACCAAAAAAAGGGTTGCCCTGAGGAACAACAACTTTGACGTCCAAAATATGATCTCACATATATACTGGCACCGTAAGTATTCTCACATATATACTCACTATCGCAATTCCTACATTTATTTCCCTTTTTTCTGTCCTCATTCAAAGGTAGTTCTTCAAATAATGTCCAAACTTTGGAAGTTTTTTTTCTCTTGTAAGCGGCTTGCATAGGAGCTCTTCAATTTTCATAATTTGTTTCCTTAGTGTTGAAATTTGCATTTGTCTCCTCAAATGATTCCATCAGAAACGTAGAATGCAAAATATGGGAAAACTGAGTACAAATTGGTCACTTAGATGATGTTATATCTACAAATAATAAAACGCAGCAACAAAGCAGTGAGTTTTTGTAAAAAAAAAAGTACTAAATTTTATGAAAAAAAAGGAGCAAATGTTATCAAAAAAAGCAGTAAGTCTTATTGAAACAAAAAATAACACTAACGTCTAACTTCAAAGGGAATCCTATAGTTATTAAGAAAAAGCAGTAAGTTTTACAGCCATTAAAAAAAGTAGTAACCATAGGGCATTTTCTGCAGCACATCTTCAAATTTCGCCATTGAAGAAACAAACTTGTGACCAATAAAAAAAGTGTTCATCCTACTTATTTTAATTTTGAGTTTAATTCATTACTTGGATTGTTACTGTTTTCGTTACATACAGACGTGTTCAAGTACATATGGTATTTACCTTCACTATTTTCATTACACTTTTGATGTCAAGTCTTAATCCACTTATGACCAAATCATATTAATAGCACACAGACACAAACTTGAACAAAATTTTGTTCTATTAAAATTAAAAATTTAATACAAAACTTACAACCATTTCTGAGTGATTTAAACTTACTGCTTCTTCTACTTAAGCAAATCGCGATGGAGTAGAAAAAAAGGGGGGATTAAAAGAAGTAAATTTATCTCCATTTAAAAAAGAGGGAGGGTAAATATACCTGATAAAATAGAGAAAATTTGGTTTTATGTGTATATTGAAAGTTATTGTCTCACTTATGAATAGGAGCAGTACTCGTCTGATATAGACAAAGGGAGCGGGAGCCTTTCAAAATTCCTAGCAATAAACTTTCCCAACTAATAATCCAACAACAATATCTCCTTAAAACTGATAAATATTTCAATTAAATTATCAAAAAAAGAACAAAATATATCATCAAAGAATATTAACAAAATTTATAAATAAAAAATACAATACCCAGAATAAAATTATGGAGACGGAGATGTATATTTAAACTTGTAGTACACAATTTGGCCTTTTCACTAAGCCCATAGAAAAATCATCCATGAATACATACAATATGAAAAGGAATATAGAGTGAGAATAAAAATATTACAATCCATTTCAAGAACACTGAAATTTTTTGAAACTATACAAAATTCCTAACCCTAAAATTTTAAATCAAGTAATGTCAAATACAAAAAGTATAATTTAAGTTGGAGACTACAAAATTCAAACCCATGAATACTTAAGAGAGAGAAAGAGAAAGTCAAACCCAGGAATACTTAAGAGAGAGAAAGTGATAGCTTTCGGATCAGACTCAAACTTTTCGATTGAGGAGGTTGAAGCTTATCGAGACGTGTTACCGCTATCGCCGGATTTCAATTGCTAACAAAATATAGATGAAGAGATATTAATAGACGTAAGGAGAAGGAATGGGAGGGTCTTTGTATATGAGATTTAATTGATATATATATATATATATATATATATATATATATATATATATATATATAGAGAGAGAGAGAGAGAGAGAGAGAGAGATCTTTTAGAGGAGAGGAAGTGATTGGGAATCTGTTAGGGTATTAGGCATAAAAAATGAAAATGAAGAGATTCTATATCTTTTTTGGTTTTTCTTTCCCAAACAAAGAGCTTCTATTAATAGCATCTTTTTTCAAGCTCCGTTAATTAAAGTCTTTAGTATATGTACACATGGAACATCCACAAATGAAGATACCATTTTTTATATTATATATTAGATGAGAAAATACGGTAATCAAACTGCAAATATAGTAACCAAATTGCAAATATAACTAAAAAATCATGAAATTAAGAGGAAGGAGTAGTAGCCAACAATCCTCGAGTCTGGGAAGCTTCCTCATCCCAAAACAAATCCTCAAGGTTTCGTGAAAAACACTGAATTCCCACTAACTAGCTGAAATCAAGCAGCCACATCATTTTGTGAGCAACTGGTTATTTCCTTTTTGTGTGCCAAACATTACTTTAGATGCAAATGGGACATAAATTGCTAGAAAGTAAACTTTTCAATGTACATCAAACTTTTGTTGGTCACATTAAGTCATATTTAATCTTATTTGTATATTTTTTAGGATCAAATTGTACTTTGTTATTTGAGTTAAGATAATGTGTTTTTTCCAGGTACGAGGTTTTAAAGGAAAATCTTACGGACCCGGCTCCTATTCCCTATGCAAATTATGGAATAATAAGAGTTCCAAAACCAAAGAACAAATAAGAATTAAGAACTTATACTTTTTGTTATGGTATTCAGTTTTCTATTTATGCCGAGGGATCGAAAATTGAACATCTATTTCCAGGGGCGTCTGTTTTCGATATGTGATCTTACGGTTTCCTTTGCCTGAGAGGAATTTCGGATTTGACCTCGATGATGTTGGTATTGTATTGTAGTTGGTCATTTTGTGTTGAGATTATGAAGCCCAAAAGTTGGGGTAAACTGGAAAGACTAATGAAATAGGTGAGTGAGCATTTGTAATTTTGTGGATTTACAGAGTGATTGTTGAATGAAATGACACAAGTTAATGATCTCACTCAGACTGGTTTGGATGCTATGAAATCTTTATTATCTTTTTTAGTATGGTATTATTATAGGGGTCAATAATATTTTAATACTTGATATTATTTTATCTCTCATTTTGAATATTTTCTGTTTTTAAATAAAAAATAGATAAATTAAATTTTTTTGGAAATGAGACAGAATATTCAAATCTCATATGCGAACTTTCAATCAATATATGAAATTGGGTGAGTATAAATTTACAAGTACTAGAAAATGAAGCATTTGCAAAAAAAAATTGATAGAGTTCTTACGTGGGTATAAAATTTACAAAGACAAACTGTAAGATAAATTTATATATATATCAAATATTTCACTAAAAATAGAAATATAATTTTTACATATAGTTTTTTTCCCATTTTTCCCCATTTGTTGGTTGATTGTTATATTTTGGTTCCATTATGATTATAACTTTTGCGTAATGTAACAATTTGAGTGTTAGGGTCATGTTTAGGCTTTACACCATATGCCGAGTATTATCTAAGTACGGGCATGATATAATACAAAATCATTTTTTATCTCAAACAAACAAGGTCGATTTAAAACACGTAATTAAACATGACTAATGCGATTAATAATTTTAACATGTAAATGTGACACCCGGACTAATTAAATACCGGGTAGCTACTCCTTTATTAAATTAATAAAAATGCCAAGTTGGTTCAGTTCATAACATCACTGTCGAAAACGTTTTAACAATTACTAGCCACCTAATATTTAAAAAGTGAGTTGTCAATTTTAATTAAATCCAATTAACATAAAAAAGGTAAATTATGAAATGCTAACATAACCACCACAATATAGTCACAATAGAATAACCATCAAATAATAATGAGTCTGGAGGAATACTCCTCATAACAATCCAAGTACTGGAATTAATAAATACCAAGTCTGCATCACTAAATTAAATACAACCCAAAGTCTGAAATAACTGAAAAGTAAGATGTCTCTAAAAGGAATGGGGCGACATGCCCAACAAAATAAGAAAAATCTAATAATGGAATCAAGATCGAAGATGGAGGCGTATACTGTCAAGGTCCTGTAACTTCCACAGCAGCTACAACATGTCACCAGAATAGAACTCCTATACATGGTGTCCTTGTAGCTAGGCACCTAAAAGGTTTTACAAAAAAAATAAATTAAAAATCAAACGGTTCAGAGCCCGATTGTGAAAATAGTTTAAAAATTTGCAAGTGTTTAATATCATTAAACACTGAATATAAAGAACATGATAGTGTGTGCACTCACATGAGTTCCTCACCTCTCAACTAATTGTGCACTCCTATCGTACCCGTACCCATTCTAGTTGTTCCCATATCTAACTAGTCCGATACTAAAGTCCAATATTTCTATACGATATCCAATTAAATTTCCAACAACTTTTATTTAATCGAGTGTACATAAGGACCACGTATTCTAAATCTCTCAGGAATCGTTTCATTAAACAACAACCACAAACAATGGAGGAGAACATAGTTCACATCACATGGGTCACGCACATACCTACGCTCCCATGATCAGCAGACTTATTTACTTCTCAATAAGCCCTTCTCTGACCTTTGTCCTCGAGGTACCAATCTAGATCCCCCCCGTAGGCACACAAAGATTAGATGGCCCTAAACGATCATCAACCTCCCAAGATAGCAAGTATGGTAGGTATGTTATACACAGATAACTACATATACTAAGCATTCACACATCTTAGATATTACAATATTTTTATTAGTGGTATACTTCTCGTTCTTATACCCACACTTAGTGTTATACAAATCACAAGTCCCCGGCTTATATGTACTTAAGTTATCAATTATTCTCACTTCGTAATTAGTTACTCGCTTCCCAATCCACAAATGTCATCCGGTTTAAGACACTATTTTAAGTTTTACTCCTCAATGTACCCCAAATCTCCCAACTATACCCACTAGTTAATAAGGAAAGGTTATCTCACCATTTAAATAAGTCTACGGGATACTAGAAATAAATTCAGGTCAAAAAGGCCATTCTGTCAACTCGTTAGAAGTCTTGTTCGAATGAGGTCGTTCGAACGAGTTCGTTCGAACGAAAGGCTTCGAATGAACTACCAACTAGTTAGAAGGGATACTGTCATCTCATTATAAGTTCGTTCGAACGAGGTTGTTCGAACGACCTGGGCAGGTCTTCTAACGAGATGGCAGTTTCTGCCCAGAAAATTCCCAAGTCCGTTTTTCTCAATTCTTCTCTTCTCTAAATCCACCCTAAGACCATCTAAATTATTTTTTAACGTATATAAACCATTTCTAATCACCCTAGATCATTCCTTAACATATTTTAGGGGTCAAATCTTACAAATCATCATGGAATTAATATAAATCTCCAAATGTTTCCCCAAACCCTACGAACATGAACTCATAATTTTCTTATGCCCAATTACTCATCATAAATCCGTTTTTAAATCATCATATATAATTCTTCAAATATTAAATTATTCCATCATCATTCTACATGCAAAACCTAACCCAAATTCAAAGTTTCTCCAACAATTTCATGGGTTTTCTTCAAAAATTTCAATATAAGATAATTCCTACACTAAACATGGAAGACATATTCAATGAACTAAAAATATCAAATCACTTGCCTTAGATTGTTTTTCAGAATTGATGTTGGTGAATGAAGGTTGATTCTCTCCTTTCTCTACAGATTTTCTCCCAAGGTTGAAGATGGCTTGGTTTTGGCTCTTGTAACTTCTCTCCAATTTCTCTCAAAACTCCCGTAGCCCACTGTCTAAACTTTTGTTGGTAATGGCCTTAGTGGCCCCTTTAAAATTATAAATATAAACTCCAATTTTCGTGGGTTTTAATTCCCTAATTTTTTAAAATTACCAAAATACCGTTTTAAGTTGCCGGTATGGCCCAAAAATGCCCCGGGACCCAAACTAAACCCCCGGCTAGTGTTTTCTGACTATTTCGACCCTTCCGAACTCATTGGCCGCCATTCGGTTGATAAAAATAAAATTCACTTTTTAATTCAAATAATTACATTCCTGACACGACTGACACGTGCGTCCCAACTAAATTTCCCAAATTGTCGTATTTCAGTCTCGCGATAATTTTAATATTTTCAATATTCATATATTGCCATATATACACATCATAATCAAATACCAACTCACATATCGTTAGTATTTATATCCGGATTAATTCTCAATTAATTCACATTTAATTTAATTAATCCCTTAAATAAATATCAATAAAAATTACGGGGTATTACAGTTATTAAACATGATTATACAAAAAATATGAGTAAAAATACGAATAAGGAAACAACATGTTATGACTAAGACGTGTCACAGTAACATTACACGAAAAATACATCATTTTAGTTTTAGGTCAATTTCAAATAATTTAAATGTACCATGCTTAAAATTACAACCCCACTTTTAAGCCCCTTATTTTATTGTCATTCACCATACAGTATTAAGCACACTACTGTACATATGTTATCAATTATAGGTGCATATTGTGTAATTTTTTTATCAAATGCCCGCGCATCGCGCGGGTTACATGCTAGTGAAAGAAGTATATGAGCAAGTACATCACCTCTAATTTTAACAAACCTGTAACGAAAAAATTTATCAAACTCAAAAGAAAAAAATAACAAACTCAATGGGGACTAACAAAGAAAAGAAACTAATTAAAGCTTAGTTTTAGGTCATGGAATTAACAGCCCAAGAAGTAAGATGTATGAGGGCTCTACAGTCTATGAAAAAGGCATCTGTGTGTGTGCACGCGCGCGTGCGTGTGTGTTGGTGTTATATATATATAGTTAAATTTGTTATTATTTTGTACCAACCCAGTAAAGTTTTGGGTCTCACAAATCGATTGCCATATGAATCATGAAAACCAAACACTTAAGATTCGATATTTATATTATCCACAATACTTTTTTCTTTTTGACAAAAAGAACTCATGTGTATTTAGTATTCTACCATACACGTGTGGACATTTCTTCCTCATTACCTTTTTATTTCTTTCATTCTAACACCTTTAATTTTTTTATCATATAGATATGGGTTTAAAAGTTTTCAACCACTTTGAAGGATGCAAGGGAAAAGTCAAAAAACTTTTATAAACCATTGATGGTATGCAACTAAAGTAAACGCAACTTTAATTTTCAACAAAAAGTACTAAAAAATATTATGTATATTTTTTCTTTGCTTACTTAAACACAGATAAATTTTCTCTAGAGGCCTCTATCAAAATTGGTAAGCATGTCGAGATGTGGCAAGAAAATCCATCCTGAATACAAAAAAAATCCCATAAGAATAAAAACATTGGCAAAGGAATAGAATAAGAAGTATATCAGAGAGAGAGACGATTGAAATGTAAAGATTTATTATGAATGGTGAAGCAATGAAAGGGTGAACAACTAAGAAAAGTAAAAGGCAGTCGTTCAATTTATTTGTTATTATGAATGGGTGGATTGAGGGGAATTAAAAAGAGGGAAACAAAAGGATGCTTGAAATGGAATAAGGGTTTGTTGCATTAAATTGAGTGGAGGAGGGAAATGTAGGGGTTGAGAAATGAAGTGAAGTCCTAGTTGTCTTTTAAGCTAAACTTATTGCAAATGGAAGATGGAAGGTTTTTTTTAGATGAAAAGGTTTTTTGAGGTGGGATGAGGGTTTCTTGGTAAAGGATAGAATGAAAGGGTTTTTGGTGGAAGGGGCATCTCTTACTTGTAGAGCTAATTTACAGCCACGTGGCAAACCTAAAATAGGACACACCATTTTTAAATGTTTATATTAGATTTTAAGCATGGATGAATAAATAACGACTTAAATAAATAAACTATAGAACAATAATGGAATAAATATCATGCATTAACTATAATTAATGCCAATAATTATAAGCCTACGATCCACCATAATAGAAAATATCAACTAAAATTAAATAATTGTGTTGTTAGCACAACTCATACATAATTTCTCAAAAGTAAATACATAAGCTGAAATAAATAGGAGATGCAACTTTTGACACCTACGTAGATAATGGATGAATAACTGAATCACAAATAGAACAGATGACTCAAATCACTCAACCCTCGAATTATTGATACCGGTAACTTGAAATATTTCAATGCAAGAGGGCAATGCCCAACTAGAACATCCAACATGATAACAAATATAGGATTCATATAAGATTAATAAAATTATGTCATATTACGGCCAATTAATTAAGTGAATATCCAAACCCCCAGTTTATAATACATGTAATTAGATCGAGGTTACAAATACAGAAGTGTTACAAACCATTTGAGGGAATCATAACCTCATCAGTGAGATATCAATGTGTACAACCCATAAGGTCCAACTCCGCAAGAAACCAATTATCCTAATTCCCACCGTGTGTCAAGTCCTAAGCGAACTAAACTTCATGCATAAGACATGAAAATCCAATTAACTTATGTTTGGTCCATTTGATTATCAAGACATAATGGCATGATACCCTCCAAATTACTATATGTAACAAGAAAATAACCCAAATTCCTTATCTTAACTAGCCCATCGACCTATCCAACACATCTCGCTAACCCCACTTCCTGACCTACAATATCAAGTACTCAACTAACTCACTAATCCATATATTTTCATATTCAGTATCCAACTAACTTCTTGACTAATTTATTACAGACTAACAAACCATTTCTCTAAACCATCCTAATAGAGTAATAAATTAACTCATAATTGTCTTAAAATATTAATCAACCTACTCTTAATCGTCATATTGACTTAACTCATGGAGTGCAAACCCAACTCCTAAACCAACTTAGAGTACCAAGGGAACCTATAACAATAATACAAGTAGGTATAAATAACTTATATATACACAATAACCATAATCCACACATCGATTTCTAATCACCAAACCATGTCCGATATGCACCCTACTATCTCAAAGGTCTAACTTATTCGCTAACTAACTAAATTGACCTACTAGGTCTAATGTATAAAGTCGTAATGTTCCAATATATATTATGTCTCCTTAGTTATGAACATAATTAACACATACCATAGAATAATTATTAGCTGATTATTTTATTAATTTAGGTAGTTACATAATTTTATCCCTTAACCTCGAGTTACTAGATTAAATATCAATTAACAATATTTAGGATCCATCTTTGAATCAAATAATCCCCCAAAAGCATCAAAACCCCAACCTCCTTATACTTTATTGGCATCCCCCGAGCCCGATCGATCAGCCTCCCTATTGAACTAAAATCCCATTGTTTATATTAATTCATAATTCAACCCCAACTTAATCAAAACTAATTCTAACCAATCCATAACTAATCATAATGTTTGGGTTTAGGGAAACCCAATAACAATTAAAATAACCTTATTTATTAATTTAACAATGGTAACAAAGTCAACTATACAATTAGGCATTTTTTTATAAATCAATAAAATCCTAAGAACATGGATTCTAATAAAATCCTAACATCAGGTCGTCGATGGTTATGGCCTCCTTTTTTTTATCAGGGATTGGTGCAGGAGACAGGAGCTAGGCAGACCGATCTTGAAGGACGCTACGACAACCTTCTCCGAGCAGTCTTTGACCTCGTTGAATACTTCCCAGTACCTCTTCGTGTACTCTCTGAGGTTTTCCTGTGGCTTTTTCTTCATAGTGAGGAGAACGTCCATCCTCTTTGGGTGAGAACTTCTTATTATGAAGCGAGCTGTAAATAGTTCGGCCGGAGATTTGAAATTTTGGATGGATCTATGAGGTAGTTTCTCGAACCATTTCTAGGCTACATCGTTCAAGCTCGATGGAAAGATTCGACACATAATCACATCATTATTACTCCACAGAGTCATAGCTTGCCTATACTACCTGACATGGTCGATGGGATCAGTTTTCCCATCGTAGGTATTGAATCGGGGAATCGCAAACTTCTTTAGGTATCTTTTTTATTCTATCACCCTCGAAAAGGGTACTTCATTTGAGTTTTGAGGGCTCGCCTGGCTAGCTCCCTCATGGATCTGGTACCATGATGAGTTGGGTGCAGGTCCATCTCCCTCCGGACCAAATTTCATAAATCATCATTCTGTCGACCTGGACTAGAATATTGGTTAGCTGATTATAACTATTCAGAATGATCATCATCCAACTCGTACCTCTCAGCTCTTCTTGAGCCATGTATTGGGCTCCTTCCTCGGCTGCGAAGCTTGCTCACCTTAGGACTAGTAGTTTGACTATTTCATTATGTTGTATTTCTATGGATTTCCCTCTCCAATGTTTCCAGTCGTCATTTGAGGTGAGCATTCTCATTCTCCTATTGGCGAGTAGCCTCCTCTTGCTCTTGGAGTCCGTCCTTATAGGCATTAATTAGCCTAGAAATTTGAGTGGACCTGGGTGGTCTTTGACTTTCTTCATAGATTTGTCTTTCCTGACGGAATCGTGGGTTAGAATGATAGATCTCGGTCCTTACCCTTGGAGGGATAGGATGTTATTGAATGTCGCTTGCCTGAGGGACATTGCTGCTGTGATGAGACATCGCTGGTTCTTGTTGATGAAGGTTTTCACAGGAATATCACTCGATTCACACAGACGGCACCAATTGTGATGACAAAAATCTCAACATAATAAATAACATAGTAAAACAATCATCAATAGGGTGAACACAATAGTAACCACAATCACAATACAAGAATATACGGGGTTCGACAAATTGCCAACGTCCACGGAGATGTCTACTATTTTCTTTATTTAGTATCTCTTAGATGGTTGACTTTACATGCCCCTATGCCCCGGGCCAGGGGTTACAATTTATAATATTCTCCAAAAGAGGGAGGTGGTAATATGCACGTTAACCATGGATCCCTTGAATATCTCATCCGAGATTATTAGGGATATACTAAGTCCCATGATTTAGTTACAACTGCTTCCTTATATTTAAAAACTGGATTGGGTTTCCCTTATACTCACTTGGGCTTGGCCAGATACTCATTTGGTCCCAATTAATAAATAGGTACCCATACCTTGCAACTCAATTTGTGGGTCATAAGACCTTAGTTTTGTAGAGCTAAGGTTGAAATCCTTATAGCTCTTAAAGAATATTAATATTGAATACAACAATAAAATTAAAAAACTTTCATTTTCATTTAAGCAGTAGAGTAAATGGTTTAAAATTCTTCTTATGGGATGATGTACATCCCTTGAGGATTCTGCTACTTATGTTCAATCTTCATTTGAGTGGCAAAGATACCCAAACTCATCAACTCTAGAGTAATGTCATTCGCTGGTGGTGGCAGAGGTAAGACTTCTGGTGATACCTCAAAGATATTTTTGAGCTTATTCGGGACCTTTGTTAGGCCATGTTGAGCATTGGGAGATTTCTTCTTATCCTTCATGGAAGTGATGTTGCATCCTGATATTTTTTCTGGTCTCCAAAGACCTTTCCCACTCCATTAGAGCTTGTTAATCTCATCACTAGCCTACGGGTTGAGATCACAGCGTCCAAGTCATTGAAAGATGGTCTTCCCACCATGATGTTATAGGATAACAGCAGGTCTACCATTATGGATTTTTTCCATATGGTTGTGTAGCAAAGCTTGGAGCCAAGAGTAGGGGGATAGTGACATACCTCAGGGAATAGGTACGCTACCCATTGAATCCAAAGATAGGGGTAGTGGTTAGATGCATGTACTTCATGCCAAGACCCATGGCCTCAAAAGAGTCCATAAAGAGGATGTTTGTTGAGCTCCCCGTATCAATCAGGATCATCCTCATATTGTCATTTTCCATATTTTTTGTTATGACAAAAGGGTCGTCATGGGGTAGTCAGATCCTTCTGAGGTCAGTTTCTAGGAAAAACATGATTAGAACCTCATTGGGGTCTTGGTGTGGCAGAGAGACATGGTCGACCTAAATCCCTTTGTGCTAGAAGCTCTTAAGGTGGGATTTTTTATTATGGAAGAAACCCACTGATTGTGGGGAAAACTGAGTGGTCACGTAAGGACATTGTCTTTGTTTATTTCCCACTAGAATACAATAAAAACTAAACTTTTACTACACTGGTTTTTTAAGTATAGCGGCGAATTAGGGTATCGAATCCATAGGGAGTTGAGTGCTAGACTTTAATTGATTTATTATTTCTCAAATAAAATATAAAAGGTGATATTTAAAAAAAATATTAATCTAGCCATGTATTTAAACTAAGATTAACAAAATGATTAAAAACTAAGATTGAATCCTCAGTATTGGTGTACTTCTGAGCTCTTTCGAGCAGCTCAGTCATAGACTTTGGAGGCTTTTTATTGAAGGAACACAACAAATCCTCTGAGGTAATGCCTGAGATAGTCGTTTAGATCATTGACCTAGAAGGATTCTTGGATTAACCTCTTAGAGTAATTCCTGGAGGATTCCCCAGCTTTTTGTCTAAAGTGGAGGAGGGAAGTGACATGTTTCCTCATCTTTTGAGCTCTAATGAAATGAATGAAAAAGGATCTTGTTAGTTCACTGAATCTTGTAATGGTCCCTATTTTGAGCCTGACAAACCAGTAACTAGTCATTCCCCTTAAGGTAGTGGTATAAGCGCGTTATATGACGCCATATGGGGCATCCTGAATGAGTATTAGTTACCTATAAGTTTTTAAGTGATGAATGGGGTCCTTGGACCCATCTAATGGTTTAATATTAGGCATCTTCCACTTTAGGGGAAGAGTGTAATGTTAAACATCATTAAAGAAGGGATTCAACATCTTTTGGAGGTCCAACTCAATGGTATTGGGAGTTTGAGTCTTGTATTGGTTGAGGATATTCTTTAACCGGTCTTGTATCTTCTTTATCTCGTTATTCCATAGCCTAAATACCATGTAACCTCCTTGGGACTGATATTCTGGGAGTGATAATATTTATTTGATAGGAATGTGGGTGACTGATCATTGGGGGACCTACGCACACCCTATGGACTATTATTTTCTTGTAACTATGGCTCTTGGTTCTCCCCGATTCCACTACGTTCTGTTACCACTGGTTCCTCTACCACCAGGGGTAAAGGGATATTTTCGAGGATGATGGCCAATTGCTCTTGGAGAATTTTCTACTGACAAGATAAAGTTTCTTTAGTCACCATTTTGAAATGATCAAGGTGTGTATTTGAAAGAGATGGAATTTGTAGTTCCCATAGACGGCGTCAAACTAGTGAGTGTTAAAATTGTAAGTGACTTTAAACCCAAAGGTTATCCCCTCTGGACCTCTTAGGATAATAGGACAAAAGTGTAAAAGTAAGAGACAAGGTTTTAAAATGATTCGAAACTCTGATGAGGGTCCTACGTCCATTATCAATGATGTTCCAGTAGTTTATTAGCTTGCAAATGAGTAATTACAGCTTATAAGACTTCTTGAGCTTTAGGTAAGAGAGTCTGGGGTCTTGTGGCCTTCATCAACAGCACAGAGGACCTTAGGAAGTAACATAATAACTTGTTTAAGGATGCTAAGGTACCAATTTAGGGATCTACAAGATATAAAATGATCAAAATTGATCCTGAAGTATCACGTACTACCACATCCTAGGACTTAGTCTTGGGTGACCTCTGAAGGTCATTATCCTTCAATCTGAGGTCGTATCTGAGTGTAGATCATGATGTAACCTTGATGTTATGGTCTCTGAGTTTTCTTGAGGAGGTATGCGGGTATGACTATCCTTCCTAGGAGGAAGTATGTGCGAATGAGGTCTTTTCGCAATACCATATCCCACTCTTAAGAGTAGTGAAGGCTTTATAAGACAAGTGGTGGTCTATCTGAGGTCTGGGATAGCCTTAGGACCTCTTTCCTTCCTCTGAGGTAGTTGAGGAGTTGGAGAATATTCTAAACACTAAGGAAGACTTTCATCACGTTTGAATAAAAAACATTACTCGTTGGAATGAAACTAAGAAACTTTATTGACCGAGATGCAATAAAACTCATTTGGACGACAAATAAATTTCGTTTGAATGACTGTTCAAATAAAAATATTTTCTTTAAAAATCCCTTTTCGAAACATAGCCTCAATAAAACATTTAACACCAAAACTTAAAATTCAGGGATCAAACGTAATATACATTCATACATTTCTTGAGATCCCAAGGATGATGACAAAACTCGGCCCAGATGTTGATATCGCTTTAACTCGACCGGTCTTTAATGCATTATAGGAACTCACAAATTTTTAAACCAATAGAGGTATGTAGGCATCCCATAAGACATGCATGGGTTATTTCTCCCTTCGAGAACAATGGTCTCTCTCATTATTTAAATGAACAAAAAGATTATGTATGGCTTAGTGATTGGTATAGCCTATTCAAATTCAAAATTCATCAAAGACATAACAGAATATGTCAAAATCACTGTTCTTTTATTTAAAATAAGGAATATAACTATTACATGCAGTATCAGTGATGGGAGTCAAATAACCCACACCCTTCCAAATTACCATAAAACATAAAAACCCACGCCATCAATAGCTTTACAAAAAAATCCAAATATCTACTGAAACCAAACACGACCTTCCCATAAATTTCCAAAAACCTACATAAAATTCTCAAATCTTTACTTCAACTACCTGATGGGCTCTCCTCATCATCATTACCTGTCCCTGGAGTCCCCCAAGAATCCTACTCTTGGTTATGACTTTAAATGTGTTCCATGCGATGATAGTCCTTAATGATCTTAGATGAAAATATGACACCCTCTTCCAAGGTGTCAAACATTTAAAGATGCTAATAAGGATGAGTTCCATCATTTGATTTAGGTAAATATGTTCGTCAATGAGTACCAAGTCAAGTTTTAGATCCTCTCCAAGTATGTGGGCGTAGTTCAAATGGATGAGGCTAAAAAATGAGGTTGTTTATCAAGGGCCTTAACCTTAGCATTTGGCGAATTATGGCTAGTTTAGATTTGCTAAACTTTAAGGCCGTAGTTAACAATTCCATCAGGCTTCAGCTTGAGTTATAGGATGGTAGGAATATTCAGGAGAAGAAGTGGGAGACTAGTGGGTCCCACGGCAGTGGTCATAAGAAGTTGAAGAGTGGTGCTCAAGGCTTATTTGTGAATCTTAAGGCCGTTATGGGTCTTGGTTCACCTTTTTCCCAGTGTACCAGTGATCAGAACCCTATAGCCCTAACCGAAAGGACATGTTTTGTGTGTGGGTACCCAAGGAATTTTAAGAGGGACTGCCCGTAGAGCTCTTTTGGGAACCATTAGGGCAATCAATAAATGATCAACTTTATACTAGGTCGTAGTTCCAATTACACGGGTCCCACCTAACAGCAGCAGTTTCCCTCCAGTTATCATTAGCCAACGAGGCATAGTGTGGACAGTTCATGTCCCAGCCAGGGTTAAGAGAAGTCGTAGTCAAGATCAAGTGCCCTGTGGAGAGAGTAGTAGGTTCAAACTCAGACACGATTATGCTATGCCCTAGTTTACAGCACCTTATGATGATCCATATATTATAGAAGGTATGATTCTACTGTTCAGCACTTGGGTAAAGGTATTTTTTAATTCAGTCTCATTGCATTCATTTATCTCGAGTTCTTTGTCATTTATCTTAGGATTAGAGGTAGATCAGTTTTACCCTCCTATCGTTCGGTAGCAGTATAGTTCTCAACAGGTCATGTCGTTATTGCATAGTCATAACTGGAGATTATGTTCTGGAGTATGACTTGATTCTCATGGTCATGGATGGGTGGGTTCGAGGTGATCCTCGATTAGGACTGGTTATCGTGCTTGGATGCTACCATCGAATGCCATCAGCATAGTGTCTCTATCTCCCTCCCAAAGGAATCTCGTCATCATTTCAATAGCGAGCAGGATGTGGGTTATCCTTGCAAGTTTTTTACTGTGTGAGAACAAAAGTGGTATTTTGATTAGTTGAGTAGTATGGTGGATCAGGAGGAGCATGATAGGATCTTTTTGGATTATCCAGTGGCGCGGAAGTTTCCCGATGTGTTCCTCGACGATCTTCCTAGTTTATGCCCACATCAGGAGGTGGAATTTTCTATAGAGGTGCATTAGGGTATCTCACCTATCTCCATACAACCTCATAGGATAACTTCTGTGGAATTGAAGGAGATGAGTGTTCAGTTGGAATAATTGACCAGTAAGGTTTTGATTCATCGCAATGTATCCCCTTAGGGATCTACAGTCTTCTTTGGAAAGAATAAGAACAACTCCTCATGGCTTTATATCATTTATAGGTAGCAGAATAGGGTGACTGTGAAGAATAAGTACCATATATTACGTATCGATGATTTGTTTGACCAGTTACGTGGGTCTGGAAGGTTTTCAAAGATTAACCTCTGTTTCGGGTATCATCAGTTACGTGAGAGAGAGGAAGACATTTCTAAGACATCATTCTAGACGCAATATGATCATTATGAGTTCGTAGTGATGCCCTTAGGTTTAATGAATGCCCCGAAAATGTTCATGGATTTGATGAACCGCATTTATCATCCGTATTTATACCGGTTTGTGGTGGTCTTTGTAGATGATATTTTTTTCTCCTCGACTTCGGATGTGGACCATGAGGAGCGCTTTTGCACGACGTTACAAATGCTCAGGGAGAATCAATTGTTCACCCAATTCAGTAAGTAAAAGTTTTGGATGAACAAGTTTAAGTTCTTTGGCCATGTGGTTTCCTGAGAGGGCATTTCCATCGATCCATCCAAGGTAGAGGCCATTCTAAGTTGGGAGTGGCTGAAGACAGTTACAGAGGTGCACAGTTTTCTGGGTTTTGCCAGTTACTACAGGATATTTGTGCAATATTTCTCAAGGGTTGCATTGCCTCTCACTCTGTTAATGCGAAAGGATGCTCGCTTCGAGTGGTTAGAGGACTGTGAGTCATTTTTTTAGGATTTGAAGGTTAGGTTTACTTCGATGCCCATTCTTATCCTCTCAGAATGAGGCAAGGGTTATACCGTATACTTTGATGCTTTCGGATCACATCTCGAAGCAGTGTTGATGCAGAATTGTGAGGTTGTCGCTTATGCATCCCACCAGTTAAAGGTGTATGAGAGGAATAACCCCACCCACGACTTTGAGTTAGCCTCGGTGGTGTTTGTGCTGAATATTTAGAGATACTACCTGAACGGTGGACGATTTAAGGTGTATACGAATCATAAAAGCCTGAAGTAAATTTTCACCCAGCTCAATTTAAATCTTTATCAGAGGATATGGATTGAGTTGATAGAAGACTACGACTTTTCTATTGAGTATCATCCCGAAAAGGCCAATGTGGTACCATATGCTCTTAGTAGGAAGTGTGGGCTCACTTTACCAGTAATCAAGTGTTACCACGAAAAGATGTTCAACAAGTTGTAGAAGTTTGACTTGCATGTCTAGTAGGGTTGTGATAAGGCATATCTTTCGAGAGTGGTGGCTAGACCGCTCATTCAGTAGAAGGTGTTGGAGGGTAAATCTTGTGATCCCGAGTTCGCACATTATTGTGACCGCATCCAAAATGGTGAGGTGTTCGATAGTCATACTGTGGATAAGGATGGGGGTGTGCAGCATAAGGTAAGGTTGATTATTCCAGTCATCGATAAACTTCAGGATGAGGTGATGGCGGAGGCCCATCACTGATGCTTTAGCATACATCTCGGTGCCACTAAGAAGTATAAGGACCTATGAAGATACTTTTGGTTGTTCAGTATGAAGAAGGATGTGGCTATGTATGTGGATAAGTGTTATGCTTGCCAGTAGGTGAAGGTAGAGCACAGGAAGCCGGCATGGTTGTTGTAACCACTACTGGTTACAGAGTGGAAATGGGAGAACATTACAATGGACTTTGACATAACCCTACCATGGTCCGAGCATGGTCACGGTGTAGTTTGGGATATAGTGGATCCTCTTACGCAGTCCGCACACTTTTTGCCTATTAGGGTCACGAACTGCGTGGCTAAATTGGCAAGGATGTAAGTTCCAGAGATAGTCATCTTCATACGCCCTCTCTCGATTGTCTCAGACAGGGATTTCGGATTTGTGTCAGTTTTTGAGAAAGATTCAACAGGAATTGGGTACCGATATGAATATGAGTACAACTTACCATCCTGAGACAGATGGGCAGTCAGAACAGATCATTCAGATTCTAAATGATATGTCTAGGGCTTATGCGCTTGACTTTCAGGGTAGTTAGGCGGAGAATTTTCATCTGGTAGAATTTTCCTATACCAACAGTTATCAGGTCAGCATTGGTATAATGCCCTATTAAGCTCTTTATGGGAGGTCATGCTACTCTCCAGTCTGTTGGGAAGCTGTGGGTGAGAAGCTTCTCACGAACTTGGACATGATCAGGGAGATTATTGATAAATTTTAGGTGATTTGAAAGAGACTCCTGACGAATTAGAGTCGACAGAATGTAACACCCCGTATTTTTAATGACATTTAAAGTGGTATTAATTAGAATTAATTATGGGGTAATTGAAAAATTAATTCGGATTTAAATATTACGTGAGAATAAAGTAATGTGTGATTTATGTTGAATATTACTTGGTGATTAAAATAAATATATATGATTATGACTTTAAATATGATTATGATTTTATAAATTGTCACGAGTTATGAATACGACAGTTATGCTAATTAAGTTAGGATGCGTGTGTGAGTCGTGTCGAGACTATAATTGAATGGAATAAAAAGTGAATTATTTTTATGTCATCCATATGGTCATTTTGACTGGACCAAAGTGTCCAAAAAGATTTTTATAGTCGAAAAAGTCTACTTGGGAGTTTGATTTTGGTATCGGGGCATTTTAGAACCGAATAGACACCCCTAAGGGGTATTTTGGTCATTTGTAAATTTGAGTGAATAGTAACTATGAATTTCGAGTTGGTCTTATATAAGTGAAGAGTTTGTATAAATGAGATGCACGAACTAAAAATCAAAAGAAAAGTCATTGAGGAGAGTGAGGGACTTCTCTAGGAGATGAAGAGTTTTTCTAAGAAAACCAAGGGGCTAAGACACATCTTGCACCACCACCATCACTGGAGGTTGATCAAAAAAAGGAAGAAGGATTATGAGAACAATCTTCTACAATGGTTCAAACCTACAATCAAAAGGCAAGTGATTTTACCTTTGTTACCATGTATAATGTCCATGTTAGGATGTTTATAAAATTTGGAAAAGTTTCATGATTCAAAGTTAAAGCATGGTAATTTTAATTGATTCCTTGAACTAAGAAATATGTAGGATTAATCTCTTTTTTGATATATATTTTAATAAAAAAAATTGGAATCATTTGGTGAAGAAAAATCTGGGATTTATAAGTTATTCTCAAAGAAATACTAAAATAATGGGTTTTTGAATTTTAAGAGAAACAATAAGTGTTAATTCAAACTCCTTGATGAATTTTTATTGTTTGATGTTAGAAATCTTTTATACATGTTGACATATCATTTAGGATGAAATATGAGGAGATTGGGATTGATTGGTAATGATTTGTATTATGAAAAAGTGTTAAAATCGTAGGGAAACTTTTGCAGAATCTGGGTTGGTATTTGCTCGATCGATGGATCGACTCAAGAATATCGATAGATCAACTGGATCGATCGATCGACCTCTTTAGTAGATCGATCGACTCCACTTAGAAATATAATTTATTTCCCTTTTAAATATTTATTTAAATCCAACCTTTGAGAAATACTTGGTGATGATTAATTGATAAAATTGGGACTTAGAGAAGGGAAGTAGGGTATGCTTAAGACCCAAACAATATCGTTTTATATGGGATGGAATAGGGGAAATTAACAAGTGTGAATGGAATTCGTTACGGTAGAGGAATATATAAATTGAGGTTTAAATAGAATAACGGATGATTTAAGATTAGTACCAGTGGTAGGGGAGTTTTTATTACCAGAATAACCTTAGGCATATATGGGATTAACCCTAGGGATGGAATAAAGGGTTAAAAACTGAATTAGGGATCATCACGAAATAAACCTAATTGAAGATGATATTAATTCATAGAAAGTAGGGAATTGTGATGACATGGACTAGTAGGGCGTGGATTTTTACCTACTAAATTTATATGAGGAATAATGGATTACCCTTCCAATGATGAGTAAAGATCGGGATTATAATTTGAGAAGTAAAGTCATAATCTATAAATACGTATGATATTCGAGATATAAATATACTACGTATGGGATTTTTATATGGGCTGTGTGTATGCCCTCTCAATATATATATATGGGATGAATACCGATATTATGAATTATTTTGTGTATGACATACATACGCTGCTTGCCATCAGGGTGGAGGTTTCGCGTTGTCGGCGATCTTATCCTGATTGGACCCATTTGGGGGGATTCAGATTCGTACACTGAGCATAGGACCTCGTACACGTGCTATTAGTATGAATGATAGTTTCAACGGTTGAATGGGAGCGTAGGTATGTGCGTGACCCATTTAGCTAGAGAGTATGTTCGCCTCCAATATGTCTTATGAGATTTAGGGTTCGTGAGAGATGTCAAACCAATTGTCCTCTATTCAGTGAGAGATGTATCAGGACATGATAGCAGAGTATTTATGCACCGCAGTTGTGTCTAGGAGGTGCCATATTACAGTATATAATAGTGTGATGAATATATATACTGTGATGTAATCTATTGTGTGAATTTAGTAGATAAAAAATATACATATACTAGGATGTAATCTATTGTGTGTAATTGTAGATGAAAATAAATAATAAGATTGTATTGAAATAAGTGACCATTCATATTAAAGAGAAATGAACATGTTTAATTATCATAAGTATTGTGAGGGAAATACGGGGAAATGATATGGTCTTGAATCCTAATTGAGAACCTTAATTAGGGAGATAATAAGGTACATTAAGCGTGCACATTAGATGTGGGGTGAGAATCTCAAGTGAGATCCCGAGTACCTAACATGTACATAATAATTGCTTAATTGTATTTGTTAAGAACTTGCTATTTTTATAAAATATTTTACAATCGGGCTATGACCCGTCTCCTTGCATATTCACTTTTCTATTGTATCTTGTATATCAGGTGTCCAGTGTCAGGGACACCTAGCTTAGATTATGGATGTTTCGATGGATTGTAGTTGTTAACAAAGATGCACATTTTGTTTAGACACTTCCATTATGTTGATTCACACATTTGTAGTGTCTACTTTCATTTAGGGCATGTCGCCCAAGATTTTGGTTATTCCATTTCTACTTTAGAGGTTGTAATTATTTATCTCAGTACGGTCGATATCAGTTGTATTTGGGTGTAATGATATATTTTCAACTGGAGAGTTATTCCAGTCACATTTATTCTTGTTATATTTAATTCAGTTTTGTTGTGATGTTGTTTATTGTTATTCCGTATTGCGAATCAGTTTTTAGGAAGATTTTTTTTTGCCACTAGCTTAATTAATTATTTGGTGAGAAATTGTTTTTCGTCAGTGATGCTGACAATGAACCAACTGGATATTCAGATTTAATTTAATAAAGGACTAATCACCCGATATTTAATTAGGCAGGGTGTCACAGGTGGTATCAGAGCATCAGGTTTTAGTGTCCTTTGGTGGGAAATACAAGTGATGTTATTCTTATACAAGTGGGTCGAGCATCGCCCACCCAAAATAGTAGGAAGAGTAGAAAGAGTCGTTAGAAAGACAACTGGAGGGGGACTCAGCCGAAGACTTAGAAGATTTTGGAATTGGTGATCGAGATAAAATCCACCACAATTGTTGTTCAGGCTGAGGATAATAAAGAAGATGTTCGGGAGTGGTAGTTTCCCAAGCATCGTCATAAATGACGTTTATTATGGGCCAAACTCATCCAGCACTGTCAGTGAAGGGCGAGGGAGTCGAAAGGACTCCTGTGAAGGAAGAAATCCAAAGGCAGTTATGTAGAGTGAAGTGTATTAACTCCTAGGATTTGACAATTTCGGGCAAAATTTTGGGATGTGATAAGAGTTAGATATCGCATATAAAGAAGCGTGTGTGAAGATAAAATGAGAAATTTGGGTATGGTTCAATTTGGAAATTGTTCATTTGTTGTTTTAACCGAAATATGAATGGAATTTCGAAACTTATCTCTTATGGGAAAGATAGAAACCCAAAGCAAGATAAAAGATGACTAGCTTAACGAACTCGTTACCCAGTGAAGAAGGGGTACATCGCAGGTAAGAAGCATCCATAGTTGTGAATGGAATCGTGAGTAAAATACTCAAGTTCATTCAAGAAATCTAATGAAGATGATAAAGGTTGATGTGGCCAAGAAATTTGTAACCGCTTCTAAAAGAAAGGGATCCAGGAGAGTAGGGGAAATCTAGCTGAAGGGTTAGACTGAATTTAATAGTGTTGGTGGAACATCACCAAAAGGTATACCCAGTAGGGGACCTATTTAAAATAATGTACTAAGTGGCAATGAATTCAGCCAAGACCAGCGAGGTCGACCATGTGTTCCATAAAACTAGTCTTGCCAAAGGAATAACAAAAATATCAATTGGGAGATAAGACTGGCCGGTCTAAGAGAAGGACATCCCAACATGGCCAGTGGGACTAGTGATGGGAAATTACATGGGAAATTACCATATCTGTTGAGAGTGGGACTACCAGTGTTGAATGTGTCCACATTGAGAGGTGAGAACGATAAGTTTAAGAATGGAAAACTATGCCAGTTAGGCATAATAACTGGAGAAGTGATATTTCCAGCAGAGGGTTTGGGTCAAGGGAATTTGGCCCATGAATTTACAACCCGAGAATAGTGGGTTTAGTCAGGACCAGTGGATTCCTCGATAATAATATCATACCGTATTTCAAGGTCGACGGGGCTCAGAAAAAAAAAGAGGCCAGTAAGGCAATAATTGAGGCCTAGAGATTTGGGGCAACGTTTCAATGATGGGCGTGTAAGACGTAGAACATAATAAATTTCCCATATCAATGAGGGGGAAATTATTGGATGAAATGCTAGATGTATAATGAATGTAGATGATCATGAGTCATTTTGGCAACTGCGTGTTAAAACTCTACAATCAAGCGAGACTAATGAAGTTTTGTTTCATCCTTGATATTAAAGGATTAATTCAAGTGACATAGGTGTTACATAACATTTATATCTGAATTGTTAACACTAAAATTCGCGTGCGAGTTGAGTTTAGTGGGTACGTTAGGTTTGTTATAGTCTGGTTGCAAACGTATTTATCATGGGTAACTAAGCTTTATGATGTCGCCCGTGAGTGAATCGGGTGGGCCATAAGAGCATATTTTATTAACAAATTTTACTACTGCATTGAGTTAGCATAGTAGAGATTATTATGGAAATGGGTAGTCATTAATTACCAAATGTTTGGACGATAGTAGATTAAGTGATAAGACTATCGTGCCAAATACTCCGGGATGAGTAGTATTATCTTTGTGTGGTGCCACCTTAAATAGGGTTGGGTTTGTATATGTATTTATATGAAAATTTCATGGTATCGCAGAGTTCCGTGAGTATGTTTTCTAGATATATGTCATTCCAGTGCGTAGGGATTTATATACTGATGTGACTCAGAATACATTTGTGTTGTTTATCGAGCAGAGAGATATAGCTCGTTATATATAGCGTCGAGAACTTGGGATAGTGAGAGCACCATGTTTCATGTTATTTTAAGGGACATAAGTGGATTTTTATGTCAACGTATGGAGATTGTGGGGAGATATATTTTATCGACTAAGAGCCTTATGGATCTCAACAACCGACTAGGTTAGGTAGTAGTGTAACGAGGGGGTTCTTTGTTTGGATTTCATTTTGCGAGACATCCCACACATGAAACTAGCGAATGTCGGGAGTTGGAGAGAAGTTTGGACGATAGTACATGGTTTCGTACCATGATTAATGTACATATGTGAGAATATAATTAAGAGTTGAAAATTCTATTATGACGTAAGGACGGTAGAGTCATATAATCCTGATGTGAAGATTGATTTAAGAGGATTATATTTGATTTGTGCAATAATGCGCGAGACATAGGGTGTATGGGCGCCCTAGGTGATTAAATTTTATTTTTTCTCCACATTCAAAATTTAAGGGATAAGGTAAATATAGAGGTTGATATATCAGGATGTGTTTGTCTGACCATTTATATAAGTTATGACCACCGTTCCCCAAATGTCCACGAGGATGGTATTGTATCAGGAAGTAGATAATAATTGTCATGTGAATTCGACAACATTTAAAAGTGCGGAAGGACTTATGACACGCGATGTGGAAAAGTCACAGGAATCATGGTTCGAACTATAATTGGGAGAATAACAAATGTATCAGGTTATAAATAACAGTGGTGATAGAATTTAATGAATAGGAATAGTTCTAAATTCATTTTTAGTGGGCCACCTGTCTATGGGTAAAAGGGTGGACCATTTAAAAACAACAAGGGTTTCTTCTATAGTTAAGGGTTCCTAAGTAATAATGGGAGTCCATTCCAGGGATTTTATCGAAAGGGCACATAATTCTGAAAGGGGTTACGATCCTATTTAGGTGATAGTGGATCGGTTGACCGAACAAGCTCACATTATGCCAGGTAGGACTAATCATACTATATAGTGAGGCTACATGGAGTGTAATTTAATATTGTGTTCGAGCGGGTCAAGATCTTTGGAGAGTTTACATTAGGTCATAGGTACCGAGTCATGATTAAGTATGGCCAATCATCCGCGGATAAATGGGCAGACCAAGCAAACTAATCGGATGTGGGAGGATAAATTACGTGTGTACCTTTGAATTTTAGGGGAGGATGGGAATAGTACCTTTCATTAGTGTAATTTATGTGCAATAACTCCTATAAGTTTGCTTTTTTCATGGTGCCAGTCAAAGTATAGTACGGTAAGCCTTGTTATTCTCGTTCTTGTTAGTAAAAGGTAGGGGACCAAGTATGATTCGTCACTTTTATTGTATTTTATACCCCGTTAATTTGTACAATCTAGCATTACCGTGCATGTATTTCCCAGTTCTTATACTCATTTATTGACTAACCCCTGAATTCATCATATATTCTTTGTATGTGTCTTTATTGAGCTTTTATAGGTCTCGGGAATGCATTTTGGGAAGTTTGGTTTTGATCCGGAAAGTTCTGTTGACTCTTGCACAGTCGGGGGCATTTTGGTAATTTTGGCACTCGGGTTTTGTTCCCGCTTTCTTCACGGAAGTTGTAGACCTACTTCTTATCTTCGCGTGGCCTCTGACAGTGCTTGAATCCGACCTCGAACGAGGAAGTTACGGAAGTTTCGGTGAAGCATGGGACAACTAATGCCTATATAGGCAACTCTTCTTTTTGCAGCAGGCCCGAATCGATTCGCCATTACGACCGAATCGATTCCGTTACTTGCAGGGGCATTTCTCTACACTTCCGAATCGATTCGGATTTGGCACCGAATCGATTCAGCCCTGCATTTCCAGCTTTCCTCTTATTACTAGTTTGCCATTTTGGTTGGATTTTTTGGGGATTTATCCCTTGTTTTCCCTTTTTGGTAGGGAGATTACTTTTGTTGGATATTTAGTGAGATTCAAAAACACTCTCTTCTCTCTCCTAGGTCAAGCTCATTTATGGTTTTCACCAACTTGTAAGGCTTTGATTATTAGTTGTATTGTTGTGATTAATGCAAGATAAGTTCAATTACTTCATCTCTACTTGTTCCACTAGCTTTAAATTGCATTGAATTCCATCCTTTGTATTGATTTGTGTTTTAACTAGATAAATAATTTAAGTATGTTGTTAACTAGCATGAGTAGTTTAGTTTTAATCATGAGTAGCTAGACTTGTGATTGGGGATCAAAATCCCACCTTGGATGCTTGAACTTAATATTTAGGGTTTGGTTTATAATTGTTCTAATGGAACTTCATGTGTTGGTATTGGAGTATCATAGTTTCTTAACTTCTCTTGTCATGCAAGAGTTAGTGTTTGAAGCTTTACTACAAACCCAACCCATCTAGCAATAATTAATTAAACCCTAATCCTCCATTGTTGAGTTCAGTCTCTACATGATTGATTTTCGGACTTAATTAGTTATGCTCGATTAGAATTAATTTCAACCAAGCCCTACAATCCCCTTCCTTGTGAATCCGAGGTGGGAGAATGATCCTCGATCCCCTTAATTTCTTGAACTCAAGCTTTCCTTAGTTCTTTTCATAGTTCCATAATTATTAGTTAATCATTTGATCATCAATAGTATGTTAGTTTAGAGATCACTCTCAATCAAATTTCCAAACAATTAAATAATCTTTTACACTTTAACCTTTGTGACGTTTAGAGAATCTCTTTACCCCAGTTATGTTCTCTTAGGAGTGTATCAATCCCTGTGGATCACGATTCCGTACTTACTGATTATTACTTGTTGCGATAGATTTGCACTTGAATCGCAAGCCATATTTTGGGCGCACCAAGTTTTTGGCGCCGTTGTCGGGGATTGGCAACTATCTTAGGGTTTAGAAATTCTCTTTACACTTTCGTTCCCCAAAAGCACTTGTAAATGCAAGACGAGAGTAGTAGCAATTTAAATCCTATTTGCGAACCCTCGTCTAGTGAGCCCTCGAACTATTAGAGACCTTTACCATCGGTTTCTCGTTCTAGTTCGATCTCATCTTCTTCGTACACTTGGGCTCACTCCGAACCCACAACAATGGCCGATAATGTAAGTGAACATGGTAGTCAGGGGATTGCACCCGACCCCCCTTATAGGACTATGCGTGATTATCTACAACCGGAGAGGACCACCTCTCCGTCATGCATCATTTTTCCATACAATGCCGTGCAATTCCATTTCCTAAATGGAATGATCCAATTACTTCCTACTTTCCACGGCATGGAAAGTGAACAACCGTACCTACATGTGAGAGAGTTTGAAGAGGTGTGCGCTACTTTTAGCGACCAAAACTGCCCGTTAGATGTCACACGACTCAAACTCTTCCCATTTTCCTTGAAGGACAAAGCCAAAACTTGGCTTTGGTCCTTGGCTCCTAATTCCATTGGGAGTTGGCGCGAAATGCAAGCGCAATTTTTGAAGAAATTCTTTCCTACTCATCGCACCAACTCTTTAAAGGGTCAGATCCAAACCTTCGCTCAAGCCGAAGGTGAATCATTTGAGAGATGTTGGGAGAGATTTAACGAGGTACTTCATAAGTGCCCACATCACGGGTTCGAAAAGTGGAGATTAATCTCCTTTTTCCACAATGGCTTTACCCTCAATGCAAAACAAATGGTGGAGACAATGTGCTCTGGCGAGTTTTTTGGTTTGAATCCGGATGATGCGTGGGCACATTTTAAATATTGTGCCAAGACCACCGAAGCGTGGGACACTTCGGACCCTAGAAAAACCAACACCCGGTCATCCAATCCACCTTCCTCTAGCCATGGGATATATCACCTTGCCGAAGGAGATGATATGTCATTAAGAGTAGCCCAACTTTCCAAGCGTATCGAGGCAATGGATGCCAAATCTCGGGAACCATCCCATCCTTCTCCCTCACATGTAGAGGAGTCTTGTGCCATTTGCGACGTTGACGATCACTCAACGAGGGATTGTCCAACAATCCCGGCCTATAAAGTGATGCTTCACGATCAAGCCAACGCGATGGCCACTTACAAGAAACAATACATGACTCCTTTAGGTGAGGGATATAATCCTTCGTGGAGAAACCATCCGGGTTTCTCTTATGGGCAACCCCAACATTCTCAAAATCCACCTCCCCCGAATTATCAAAATCATCCCCCACCTCATAATTTTCAGCAACCATATAATCAAGTTCCTCCACCCCAAGCTCAAATGCAAGGTCCCCCACAGGGACCACCTCCTCCGGTTATACCATTGTATGCTCACCCGAACAAGAGGAGCCTCGAAGAGACTCTTCAATCTTTCATAACCTCTCAACAAGCCACGAATTCTAGGCTTGAAAATGAAATCTCCAAGTTGACCTCGGCTTTAAGTATCCAAGAGAAGGGAAAATTCCCTTCTCAACCTCAAAAGGCATTGCGGCAAAATAGTGTCAATGACACTTCGAACCCCCCTCCCGATAGCGCTAAGGCTGTGACCGTTCTTAGGAGCGGGAAAGTCGTTGATAAGCCCACCCCTCCTAATGTCCCCACCGTCGTTAAGGAGGTTTTGCCCGACCCATTAGAGGTCGAAGATGCCTCCTTAGGACAGAGAGAGGGAAAAGCCCCGTTAGAGTCGGATGTGGTTTCGAAGCTTCCTAGTCCCGTGCCTTACCCTCAAAGGCTCCTGTCAAAAAAGGGGAATGTTAGTAATTCTGACATACTAGAGATGTTCAAACAGGTAAAAATTAACATCCCTCTTTTAGATGCAATCAAGCAAGTCCCCGCTTATGCTAAGTTCTTAAAGGACTTAATAACTGTTAAGCGGAAATTGTTTGTAAGGAAGAAAGCTTTCTTGGCCGAAAACATTAGCTCAATAATTCAATCTGAATTACCACCTAAATATAAAGATCCCGGATGTCCCACCATTTCATGTGTGATAGGGGACTTTAAAATTGAGCAGGCTTTGCTAGACCTAGGAGCGAGTGTAAATTTGTTACCTTATCATGTCTATGAACAGCTCGGTCTAGGGGACCTCAAGCCCACAAAGATTACCCTCCAATTAGCGGATCGCTCCGTTAAGGTTCCGAGGGGTGTAGTGGAAGATGTCATCATACAGGTTGAAAAATTCTACTTTCCTGTGGACTTTGTGGTTCTTGACACCCATCCTACTTCGACTAGCTGTAGAACTACCCCCATTATCCTCGGTCGTCCTTTCCTTGCCACTTCCAATGCATTGATTAATACTAGGAATGGCCAAATGAACCTGACATTTGGGAATATGACCTTGGAAATGAACATCTTCAATGTTTCGAACCAAGTGGGAGATTGTGATGATGAAGTCCATGAGGTGGACTTTCTAGAAGAGGTGGTACAAGAGAATTTTGATGCTACCTATTTATCGGACCCCTTAGAGGGATGTCTTGTGAACCCGATTTAATTGGAGAATAGCTATTCTCCTTATGATGAAGAGGTCAAGTTCATGAGCTTGTTGTTAGATGAGGACGAGAGTGTTGATGATGTTAATTGGTGTAGTGTTTTTGAGGACTTACCCCCTCGTGATTCGTATGAAGTTCCTTCGGATGTGCGATTCCCCAAACTTGAATTAAAGCAATTGCCTTCCGAGTTGAAATATGCTTATTTAGGCAAAAATGAGACATATCCCGTTGTTGTCTCATCAAGCCTCGAGGAGGGGGATGAACAAAAGCTAATAGATTTCTTAAGGAGATACAAGGGTGCGTTCGGGTGGACAATTGCAGATTTGAAGGGAATTAGTCCCTTGATTTGCACTCACAAAATTAATCTTGAAGAGGATGCAAAACCCTCTCGTGAGATGCAACGGAGATTGAATCCGGTGATGAAGGAAGTTGTGAGAGCGGAGGTAATTAAGCTTTTAGATGCGGATATCATATATCCGATATCCGATAGCAAATGGGTCAGTCCAATCCATGTTGTTCCTAAGAAATCAGGAGTCACCGTTGTAGAAAACATGAAAGGGGAATTGATCACTAAACGCACCACCACTGGGTGGCGTGTATGCATCGACTATAGAAAACTTAATGCAATGACATTAAAGGATCATTTTCCCCTTCCATTCATTGACCAAATGTTGGAATGCGTGTCCGGCCATCCTTATTATTGTTTTCTCGATGGGTACTCGGGTTACAACCAAATCGAACTTGATCTCAAGGATCAGGACAAAACTACCTTCACATGCCCTTTTGGGACATTTGCTTACAAAAGGATGTCCTTCGGGTTATGTAATGCGCCTGCTACGTTCCAAAGGTGCATGTTGAGCATGTTTAGTGATATGGTAGAGCGTGGTCTAGAGGTGTTCATGGACGACTTCAGCGTCTTTGGAAACTCCTATGACCATTGTCTTTCTATGTTAGAGAAGGTTTTGTCTAGATGTGTGGAGAAAAAGCTCGTGTTAAACTGGGAGAAGTGCCATTTTATGGTCACTAAGGGTATTGTCTTAGGCCACATCGTCTCCTCTGATGGTATTGAGGTAGACAAGGCAAAGGTTGAGGTCACTGCCAACTTACCCGCCCCTAAATCTCTGAAAGATGTAAGGTCTTTCCTTGGGCATGCAGGATTCTATCGCCGTTTCATCAAGGACTTTATCTCGATTGCTAAACCCTTGTGTAATCTCCTCTCCAAGGAAACCCCTTTCGAATGGAGCGATGAGTGTTAAGCAGCTTTTGAGACTTTAAAAAGTATGCTTACCACCGCTCCCATAATCCAAGCTCCTGATTGGACCCTACCCTTTGAATTGATGTGTGACGCTAGCGACTTCGCGGTTGGGGTTGTTTTAGGTCAGAGAAGTGACAAGAAACCCCATGTCATTTACTATGCGAGTCGAACTCTTAACGGTGCTCAGTTGAACTATTCGACCACCGAGAAAGAGTTATTAGCGGTCGTCTATGCGTTAGATAAGTTCCGGGCATACCTCGTGGGATCGCCCATAGTTTGTTTTACGGATCACGCGGCGCTCAAATACCTTCTATCTAAGAAGGACGCCAAGCCGCGCTTGATTAGGTGGGTGCTCTTACTCCAAGAGTTTAATTTGACTATTAAAGATAAAAAGGGAGTAGAGAATGTTGTCGCGGATCACTTGTCGCGTTTAACGTTTGAGGCACCTAAGGACCAACTCCCCATCGCTGAATTCTTTCCGGATGAACAGCTGTTCTCCACTTCCTCTCTGTCATGGTTCGCTGATATCATGAACTACCTCGTGACGGGTTTGATTCCATCTCATTGGACCCCTCAAGAGAAGAGGAAGTTCTTTATTTGGGTGAGGAGATTCTTTTTTGATGATCCGTATCTTTTCAAATATTGTCCCGACCAGATCATCCGGAGATGTGTCCCGGATGATGAGTATGAGAGCGTAATTCGTCTCTCCCACACGGAGGCATGTGGGGGCCACTTTTCTTCCAAGAAAACCGCAGCAAAAATCTTGCAATGCGGGTTTTATTGGCCCACACTTTTTAAGGATGCACACGAATTCTGCGTTTCGTGTGATCGTTGCCAAAGATTAGGTGCTATAACACGTGGCAACATGATGCCAATGTCCCCCATTCTAGAACTTGAAGTCTTTGACTGTTGGGGAATTGATTTCATAGGCCCATTCCCTCCGTCTTTTGGTAACCTTTACATCCTAGTGGCCGTAGATTATGTTTCAAAGTGGGTCGAGGCCATTGCGTCCAAAACCAATGACCATCGGGTGGTGTTGAAGTTCCTAAAGGAACACATGCTTTTGCGTTTCGGAACTCCGAAGACGATCATTAGCGACAACGGAACGCATTTTTGTAATTCTCCGTTCGCTACTCTTATGCGACAGTATGGGGTAACTCATAAAGTTGCAACTACTTACCACCCGCAAACCAATGGCCAAGCTGAATTGGCCAATCGAGAGATCAAGCATATCCTAGAGAAGACGGTCAATCCCGACCGCAAGGATTGGTCTCTTCGGCTTCCTGACGCTTTATGGGCATATCGTACGGCCTACAAGACCTCCTTGGGAATGTCGACCTTTAGACTTGTGTACGGCAAGCCATGCCATTTACCGGTAGAAATCGAGCACAAGGCCTATTGGGCGAACAAGAAATTCAATTTTGATCTAGACAAGGCCGGAAAGAAGCGAATGCTCCAACTCAATGAGTTGGATGAACTCCGGACTGATTCGTACGAGAGTGCGAGAATTTATAAGCAAAGGGTGAAAGAGAGGCATGATAAGTGCATATCCCGTAAAACATTTCACCCTAGCCAAAAGGTACTCTTATACGACTCTAGGTTGCGTTTATTCCCGGGTAAGCTATGGTCTAGATGGACGGGTCCGTTTGTCGTTAAGATCGTCCATCATCACGGTGCAATTGAGATTGAGAACCCATCTGATGGGAAGTTGTTCAAGGTCAATGGTCAGCGTCTCAAGCCTATCCTAGAACCATTTGACCCATGTTCGGACACGATTCCATTGTCCGACCCCGTTTACGGGGCTCTATAGGACGTCGGAATTGTGCATTTTTGTGCCGAGCATCCCCCGGCATGTGTGGGGTGCAAACTTTTTGTCCCGGACCCTTTGTACTAATGTAATTTCATCATTGGGGTCCAAAAATACCTCCTTAAGCAGCCAATTCCAACCATCCACCAAAAATCTATGTTTCAGCAAAGCAGAAACTGTATTCCAAGTAGCCGAATCGATTTGGTTTTCCACCGAATCGATTCGCACACTTCCAGTAGCCAACCTTGGTTTTGCGAATCGATTCGCAATTCTGGCGAATCGATTCGGTAATTAGAAAGTAGCAGGTCTCCACTCCCGAATCGATTCGGATTAATCGCGAATCGATTCGGACCCCTTCCAGTGTTGAGTTCGAGAAATGCGAATCGATTCGGTTAATCACCGAATCGATTCGGTGCCCCTGTCACTTAAAATCCCTTATTTTTTTTGGGCATTCTCTTCTCATTCTCTTTTCTTCCCTTGACTGCGAATTCTTCCCTCTCCCTAAACATTTTCTATCCTCCATTCTTAGTCAACCCAATGGCTTCATCTTCTAGGGCAACCTCATCCAAGGTATTAATTCAACCCTATTAATTCAATGTCATTCCTTATTTAGTGTATTTGGTATATAAGTAGGGAAAATGCATTTTCACCATTTCCACATGTTTTCTGCATAAAACAATTCTTTTTCCACTGATTGTGATGAGAAACCAACAAATACTACTTGACTATGTTGCTTTGATGTTTAAGTAGTATTTGTTGGGGGTTTTCCACATTGAGAATGTCATTTTCACGCTACTCTCGATACTCTGCACACTAGGTGTTCGATGAAATGTCCCTGTGGAGATTTTGTGCCATAATGCTTCATCTTCGCGCATTTTATCGCACATTGGTGTTGAATTACCCTTGTTTGAGTGCAATGTGCGTCGGTAACGTCAATTCGACCAATTTTTCCCGACGCACACCCACCGATTCCATTTCGATCCTATTTCACGCTACATGAATTACGTGCATTACACTAATTGTGTTTGTATCAAATTGATTTTTCTTGTAGGTTCCTTCGATCACCAAACCAACATCCTATGTGGTCACTGGACGGGGAGGGGCTGGTTTTGACTCCTTCCGTTCTAAGGAGGAGATGGAATGGTATCGGGCTATGTTCAAAACCAGTCGCCCGATTGCTATAGAAAAGGAAGTGATTCTTGAGGAGATGCCCGCTTCTGTGCGGCATTTTTTGGCAAAATTTAATTAGGAGGCCCATCTGGCCATGAGGGGAGAGGTCAACTAAGACCACGTACGCCGTTTCTACGCTACCCTAGTGTCTATGCGCGGCGGCACATATGAGGCATATGTGAGGGGGAGGAGGATCACTATCTCGAAGACCATATTGGCTACGCACCTAAGCGAGGCATCTGACCCCGAGCTTTACCATTACCCGGTCCTTGCTGACGCACCTCAAATTCCACAGGACCGACTCATTCCGCGTCTTGCACCCGGAAAAATTTGGGCGGGTGAGACTTTCCCCACTTCGGGCATGCCCGATATACACCGTATCCTCCATCTGATCGCCGTTAACTCCATCATCCCTACTCAGACCAAGGCGGTCCTTCGCTACAAACAGGCCCTCTTCCTTTATAGTCTTTTATCGGATGACATGGTCATCAACTTACCCGCACTCATTTTGCACCAAATAGTCAATGTCGCCTACAGCGAGAAGGGAACAACCACTCTTCCCTTCGCACGTCTGATTTTCCGGATATGTAGGAATGCCAGGTGTGAGGTTTTGGGCAGCGACAAGATCCCGAGGCTGCCCAAGGTATTCAATGATAAGACTATAGCGAAGAGATTGGGGCAGGACTATTGGGAGAGGTGAAAGAAGCGTGCCTTTGATGCCCCTGTTGCCCTCGACGCGGCGGATGCTCCTATGCCAGATATTTCGTACATGCCTCAGCCTGTGCCTCATCCCGTTCCACCGCCTGCTCCATCTACTTTAGATCCCATTGCGTATCTTGGGGTGCGGATGGATGAGCTTCAGACTGACTTCTCCGAGTTTCGGGGCACGTATACGTCTGACTTTGCATCGTTCCGGGCCGATTTTTCTGCTTATCGGGGGGCGTACGAGAGCGATATATCCATGATTGCTCAGGCACAGATGGATCTATTTTCACACCTGCGAGGGGGCGAGGCTTCTGTGCCTCAGTACCTCTATGACCCTTATGCCCCTCGCGACCCTCCCGCGCTCGAGTCCCCGCGCCGCCATCCGGATGATATGTAGGCCGTGGTGATCCCGTTTCTGCTGATGTTTTTAGGTGGTTGTTTATTTCGATTGTTGGGTGTGTATTTTAGTAGTTGTGTGAGTATGGGGAGGAGAGAGTACAATTATTGTATTTTCTAATTTTGGTTTTATTGTTCCCCATGTACACAACTCTTATATATTAATGAAATGACTCGGTTTCGGTTTCATATTTGTTCTTGTATATATCTCTGTTGTATATATTTTTGTTTTTGTTTATGGTACTAACTTGTAACAGGCATGCCGTTGCGCGGTTCTCGAGTTACTCCTTGCGGGGTGACTATTTTCTAACCCCTTTTCCCTTTTTATCCCTACTAACATTGGGGACAATGTTTCATTCAAGTTAGGGGGTATGGTTTACAATTGTGATGCCGATTATTATGTTAGTATTTATTTATATATAAAAATAAAAAATTAAAAAATTAAATTTTTTTTTTTTACTTATATGATCGGCGTATCCTGTTGTATGGCTATGAAGCATGCTTTGAGTCATTGATTTATTACCCTTTAGCCCGTTATTGTTTGCATTGTGAATAGCATCATAAAATTAAACTGTGAAGCTTTGAGCATTTACACAAATAATTATTTATGATTTGGTTTAAAAGTGTTTCAAATTCGTTATTCTAAGGCGCATGCTATACCCTTACAAAAGTGAAAATTGAGACTTATCATCATTTGTGAGCGTATACACCCACTCTATCTCTTTCTTGTCAATGAACTCGTTGACGATCTCATTTTCTTTTCATTTGATTGCATACTTAACTGATTTATCACTTCAGCATGATTTTCAATGATGTTGAGTCCCGCGAATCACATGAAACTCTAGGAAAGGATTATAGGCCCTTGTTGTTAAACTCATATGACCTTGACCTTCCCCTTAAATGTTTCCCCTAGTCAACCCCCTTGAGCCTTATTATCCCTTTCGTTTGAACCCCAAATCCCTTGTCCAACTCCACATTGGAGTCCTAAACCCTTATTTACTCCTCCCGTACCTTGATTAGGGATTGTTCCCGGGATTGAATGATGTTGTTCATATGGATTGCAATCAAGCTATGAAAGAGAAAATCAAAAAAAAGAAAATTAAAGAAGAGAAAATCAAAGAAAAGAAAAGGATAAATATCGAATAAAATGGGACCTTGTTGTTTCCCATTTCCCCTTGTGTATGAATATCAAAGTCTCACTCTCATGCATACATTGCTTGTGGAATTTGATTTCGATTCCTAAGTTGCCCATTTAATCCATTATCCCGCGCGATATTCCCGAATCTCCTTTGATCCTACACACATCCCGTCCTTTTCCAAACCCTAAAGTAGCCTAAATTCTATACCCCCAAAAGTCCTATTTGATCCTAGGGTGATGTGATTCAAAGGTCGAACATTAGAGATAATCTGTTTAAACGCTCTTCTCTTGGTTAATATGCGATATCCTTTCATGAGATTGTATTTTTCACTTTTATATTGCGTTCTTCATTGATGACATGCGTGTGGCCTAGTTTCCCTTTACAATTACTCTTAAAGCCCGCATGTCCCGTGTGTGTTACATCCCATTTCTAAGTGTTTCATTTGTTGAGTGTAACAACCGGAGAGAACTTGAGTATGCATGCCTTAGCTTATGAATGGATTTTGAAAGTTTTGCCAAATTTAAATTACCACATGTGTCCGCTTATTTCGCATTTCCATGGTTTCGATTTTTAGTTGAAGTTATTTGTTTAATGCCGATAATTGTCGTCTTTTGTGTGAGCTTCGTTCACTTGTTGATAAATTGTGCTCTTTAGATATTTGTTGAGCTACACATTGGATTTTTCTATATCATTGTATGAGTTGATTTGATGTTTGTGGGTGTCATCCCTGGAAACCCTCACGAGACCTCACTCGTCCCCTAGGGCCACCTAGGGGTTTAAAAACGGCTTATTGCATACGCTAAATGCAATCGTTCGCCTACGAAAGTGGAATTTTTCCTTCGTTGTGCATATTTCTTTTATTTTGGTTGCGGTGTTGGACCTTGTTTCTTCATACTTCATTGCTCGGGACTAGCAATGTATAAGTTAGGGGGTGTGATTCGTCACTTTTATTGTATTTTATACCCCGTTAATTTGTACATTCTAGCATTCCCGTGCATGTATTTCCCGGTTCTTATACTCATTTATTGACTAACCCCTGAATTCATCATATATACTTTGTATGTGTCTTTATTGAGCTTTTATAGGTCTCGGGAATGCATTTTGGGAAGTTTGGTTTTGATCCGGAAAGTTCTGTTGACTCTTGCACAGTCGGGGCCATTTTGGTAATTTCAGCACTCGGGTTTTGTTCCTGCTTTCTTCACGGAAGTTGTAGACCTACTTCTTATCTTCGCGTGGCCTCCGACGGTGCTTGAATCCGACCTCGAACGAGGAAGTTACGGAAGTTTCGGTGAAGAATGGGACAATTAATGCCTATATAGGCAACTCTTCTTTTTGCAGCAGGCCCGAATCGATTCGCCATTACCACCGAATCGATTCGGTTACTTGCAGGGGCATTTCTCTACACTTCCGAATCGATTCGGATTTGGCACCGAATCGATTCAGCCCTGCATTTGCAGCTTTCCTCTTATTACTAGTTTGCCATTTTGGTTGGATTTTTTGGGGATTTATCCCTTGTTTTCCCTTTTTGGTAGGGAGATTACTTTTGTTGGATATTTAGTGAGATACAAAAACACTCTCTTCTCTCTCCTAGGTCAAGCTCATTTATGGTTTTCACCAACTTGTAAGGCTTTGATTATTAGTTGTATTGTTGTGATTAATGCAAGATAAGTTCAATTACTTCATCTCTACTTGTTCCACTAGCTTTAAATTGCATTGAATTCCATCCTTTGTATTGATTTGTGTTTTAACTAGATAACTAATTTAAGTATGTTGTTAACTAGCATGAGTAGTTTAGTTTTAATCATGAGTAGCTAGACTTGTGATTGGGGATCAAAATCCCACCTTGGATGCTTGAACTTAATATTTAGGGTTTGGTTTATAATTGTTCTAATGGAACTTCATGTGTTGGTATTGGAGTATCATAGTTTCTTAACTTCTCTTGTCATGCAAGAGTTAGTGTTTGAAGCTTTACTACAAACCCAACCCATCTAGCAATAATTAATTAAACCCTAATCCTCCATTGTTGAGTTCAGTCTCTACATGATTGATTTTCGGACTTAATTAGTTATGCTCGATTAGAATTAATTTCAACCAAGCCCTATAATCCCCTTCCTTGTGAATCCGAGGTGGGAGAATGATCCTCGATCCCCTTAATTTCTTGAACTCAAGCTTTCCTTAGTTCTTTTCATAGTTCCATAATTATTAGTTAATCATTTGATCATCAATAGTATGTTAGTTTAGAGATCACTCTCAATCAAATTTCCAAACAATTAAATCATCTTTTACACTTTAACCTTTGTGACGTTTAGAGAATCTCTTTAACCCAATTATGTTCTCTTAGGAGTGTATCAATCCCTGTGGATCACGATTCTGTACTTACTGATTATTACTTGTTGCGATAGATTTGCACTTGAATCGCAAGCCATATTTTGGGCGCACCAAAGTACTATTGTGAATATAAGAGATTAGTTGACACTTAGAGTATATATTGTGTGTGAAATATATACAGTACAAATATCCTACTTGTGTACGTTCGTTGCGAGACAAGATCGTATGTATCCAAAAGAATAATTAGTCTACTAAAGTGAGAATATTAGAAGGCTAGATAGTGAATATCTAAAAATCAGTCTAAGTAGTGAAACTTAAATGGTAAGACTTAGGCAAGAACCTATGTGACAGGGTAACTTGGGGTTTAAAAAAGAACATAAGTGAGGTGTTCATTATTAAGGGTATTCGGTTGCGTATTGTATGGGCGGTACGGAATAGTTTACTTGCGAGCACGAGAATGTGATGCGCAACATATAGATAGAGTTACTCTTATCTAGTATACTTTTTCCAAATTTTGGGACAAAATTCCGTTGTAAGGGGGGAAGTATATAACACCCCGTATTTTTAATGACTTTTAAAATGGGATTAACTTTTAAAGTGGGATTAATTAGAATTAATTATGGGATAATTGAAAAATTAATCCAAGTTTAAATAATACTTGAGAATAAAGTAATGTGTGATTTATGTTGAATATTACTTGGTGATTCAAAGTAATATATATGATTATGACATTAAATATGATTATGATTTTATAAATTATCACAAGTTATGAATAGGACAATTATGGTAATTAAGTTGGGACGCGCATGTGAGTCATGTCGGGACTACAATTGAATGGAATAAAAGGTGAATGATTTTTATGTCATCCATATGGTCGTTTTGACTATGCCAAAGTATTCAGAAGGGTTTAAATGGTCGAAAAAGTTTACTTGGGAGTTTGATTTGGGTATCGGGGCCTTTTGGAACCAAATAAATACCCCACAGGGGTATTTTGGTCATTTGTAAATTTAGTAAATAGTAACTACGAAATTTGAGGTGGTCTTATATAAGTGAAGAGTTTGTATAAATGAGATGCACGAACCAAAAATCATAAGAAAAGTCATTGAGGAGAGTGAGGGACTTCCCTAGGAGATGAAAAGTTTTTCTAGGAAAACCAAGGGGCTAAGACACATCTTGCACCACCACCATCACTGGAGGTTGATCGAAAAAAGGAAGAAGGATTATGAGAACAATCTTCTCCAACAGTTCAGACCTACAATCAAAAGTCAAGTGATTTAACCATTGCAAACTTAGCATGTATAATGGACATGTTAGGTTGTTTAGAAAATTTTGAAAAGTTTCATGATTCAAAGTTAAAGTATGGTGATTTTAATTGATTCATTGAATTAAGAACTATGTAGGATTAATCTTTTTTTAGATATATATTTTAATCCTCGAAAATTGGAATCATTTGGTGAAGCAAAATATGGGATTTATAAGTTGTTCTTGGAGAAATGATAAAATAATAGGTTTCTGAATGTTAAGAGAAATAATAAGTGTTAATCAAAACTCCTTGATGAATTTATATTGTTTGATGTCAGAAATCTTTTATTCATCTTGATATATCATTTAGATGAATTGTGAGGAATTTTGGATTGATTGGTAATGATTTTTATGATGGATAAGTTTGAAAATCGTAGGGAAACTTATCCAGAATCTGGGTTGATATCTGGTCAATCGATCAATCAACTCAAGAATGTCGATCGATCGACTGAATCGATCGATCGACCCATTTAGTCGATCGATCGACTCCCTCTGGAAATGTGATTTATTTCCTTTTTAAATATTTAATTAAATCCCAACATTGAGAAATACTTGGTGATGATTAATTGAATAAATTGGGACTTAGAGAGGGACAATAGAGTATGCTTAAGACCCGAACAATATCTTTTTATATGGGATGGAATGGGGGAAATTAATAAGTGTGAATTGAATTCATTACAGTGGAGGAATATATAAATTGAGGTTTAAATCGAATAGCGTATGATTTAAGGTTAGTACAAGTGGTAAGGGAGTTATTATTACCAGAATAACCTTAGGTATATATGGGATTAACCCTAGGGATGAAATAAAGGATTAAAAACTGAGTTAGGGATTATCGCAAAATAAACCTAATTGAAGATGATATTAATTCATATAAAGTCGGGAATTGTTATGAAATGGACTAGTGGGGGGTGGATTTTTACATACTAAATTTATATGAGGAATAATGGATTACCCTTCCAGTGATGAGTGAAGCTCGAGATTATAATTTGGGAAGTAAAATCATAATCTATAAATACGTAGGATATTCGAGATATAATATACTACGTATGGGATTTTTATATGGGTTGTGCGTATGCCCTCTTGATATATATATATATATATATATATATATATATATTTATATATATAGGTGGGATGAATACCTATATTATGATTTATTTTGTATATGACATACCTACGCTGCTTGCTATCAGGGTGGAGGTTTCATTTTGTGGGCGATATTATCCTAATTGGACCCATTGGGGGGGGGAGGGATTTATATTCGTACACTAAGAATAGGACCTTGGGCACGTGCTATCGGTGTGAATGATAGTTTCGATGGTTGAATGGGAGCGTAGGTATGTGCATGACTCGTTTGGCTAGGGAGTATGATCACCTCCAATATATGTGTTATGAGATTTATGGTTCGTGAGAGATGTTGAACCAATTGTCCTCTATAAAGTGAGAGATGTATCAGGACATAATAGCAGAGTATGCATGCACTGTAGTTGTGTCTGGGAGATGCCATATTAGTATATATAATGGTGTGATGAATATATATTGTGATGTAATCTACTGTGTGAATTTAGTAGATTAAAAATATATATACTGTGATGTAATCTATTGTGTGCAATTGTAGATGAAAATTAATAATAAGATCGGATTGAAATAAGTAAGTGAATACTTAATCCTAAAGCTATGAGCATTCATATTAAAGAGAAATGAACATGTTTAATTATCATAAGTATTGTGAGGGAAATGATATGGGATTGAATCCTAATTTTGTACTTTAATTAGGGAGATAATAAGGTATGTTAAGCGTGCACATTAGATAAGAGGTGAGAATCTTAAGCGAGGGCCTGAGTAGGTAACATGTACATAATAATTGCTTAAATGCATTTGTTAAGAACGTGTTATTTTTATAAAATCTTTTACAATCTAGCTCTGACCCATTTCCTTTCATCTTCTCTTTTCTATTCTATCTTGTATATTAGGTGTCCAGTATCAGGGACACCCAACTTATATTATGGATTATAGCTGCTAAAGGAGATGTAGATTTTGTTTAGATTCTTCCATTATATTGATTAACACATTTGTAGTGTTTACTTTCATTTAGGGAATGTCACCCAGGATTTTGGTGAATCCATTTCTCTTTCAGAGGTTGTAATTATTTACGTCTGTTTTATTGATATCAGTTGTATTTGGGTGTTATGATATATTTTCAACTGGAGAGTTATTCCAGTCACATTTATTCTTGTTATATTTAATTTAGTTGTGTTGTGATGTTGTTTATTATTATTCCGTATTGTGAATCGGTTTTAAGGAATAAAAAATTGGCATTACCTTAATTAATTATTAGGTGAGAAATTGTTTCTCATCAGTGATGCTGAGAATGAACCAACTAGATATTCTGATTTAATTTAATAAAGGACTGATCACCCGATATTTAATTAGGCGGGGTGCCACACAGAAGAATTACGTTGATAATCGGTGGATATCTCTAGAGTTTGAGGTGGGCAACTTTGTGATGTTTAAGGTTGAGGTGAGAACTGACAGTCAGTTGTTTGGCCAGAAAGGGAAGCTTGCGCCTCGGTATGTGAGTCCCTTTGATATCCTAGAACGGATAGGAGAAGTATCGTATCGCTTGGCATCTTAGTTTTCCCACGTTAATTATGTGTGCCATGTATTTATGTTGAAGAAATATGTCTCGGATCCTCGGCACGTCATCAATCGTAACCACGACGAGTTGGAGGAAGACGTTACGTTTCCTACGCAACCTGTGTCCATCTTGAATCATGAGGACATAGTCTTATTCAACAAGATCATCCCGTTAGTGAAGGTCCTTTGGGAGTTCCAAAGTGGAGAAGGTGTGACTTGGGAGCGCTAGTCGAAGATTCGTGAGAAGCACTCATAACTCATTGCCTAGTTTTGTGTGTTGATTTCGAGGATGAAATCTCCTAAGGAGGGGAGATTGTGACGACCGTGCCCGAAATTGTACCTCTTTTCTATGTAATTTCCATGCCTATTAGCCATGGATTTAATATAATTGATGGTTGTCTATTTTGAACTGTTCTTATGGACTTTGTGCAATTAAAATGGGATCCAATGGCCTAAATTTGAAATAAGAAAAATTTGGGTCATTCGAACAAAATATTGGGTCATTCGAATGAGAAAGCTCTGTCGTTTTAACAAATGCTTCGAACGACCATCGAACGAAAAACACATGTTCTCTTTATACCAGCCTTGTTAGATTCTCGTTCGAACCCGTTCGAACGAGATGCAATGTTGTTCGAACGACACTGCAGAAAAATTAGATTTTTTCAGATTTTATGTGTTATCACGTGGAGTACCCTTTAATCGATTGAGTTATTGACCTCCCAATGCAGCAAATCATTCGATGTAAAGGTTTTTGGGTGGACCAATGGTTAAAGGGTAAGGGGTTTAGTGGTATAAATAAGAGAGAGAGAGAGAGAGAGAGAGAGAGAGAGAGAGAGAGAGAGTTGGGGGGGGGGGCATTCCAACACTTCTCCATCATATTTTCAACCCCTCTCTCCATTTCCAAGTCCCTCCCTCCACCCAGTTTCCAAGGTTTATACCCCAATTTCAAGGCTTATTTTATCCATTTTTAAGTTTGTAAGACCCATTTGAAGCCTTGTCCAGGGAAGAAGTTGGGTTGAATAATTATTCTTGGAGCTTCCAAGAAGAGTTGGTGTATTTCTTTGAGCATTTGGAGTTGATAGGGTCTTTCTTGAGGATTTCTTGAAGTTTTAGGAGCTTTCAAGTCATCATTTCTTAGTTCCTCCTCTTCAAATTCAAGGTTAGGGTTTTCCTCACTATGTTTTCCAGTTTAAAATCTAAGCTACATGTCGGGATGCATGCAAGAATATAAATAATCTGGCAAATTTATTTTCTAGTATGTTTATTTAAAGTTTTCTTATGAAAAAAGCAAGTTTTAAAGAAAACTTAACTTGAAAGTATTTTTGAAGAACGAGTATCATTTTAATCTTGGAATATGATGAATATGGACAAAAAATATGATTTCATATTAGTATCATATTTAGAACTCATATTATTGGATTTTCAGGATGAAATTTATCATCACATGTGTAGAATCTTATAGTCTGTTAGTAGAGGACATATAAACATGATAAATGAAGATTAAAATGAGTTTCAAGATGAAATATGAAAGTTAAAAAATTCAGCCCCTAAATGTGTTGTAAAATGTTGATAAATGATGAATAATGATGTTTAGACAACATATAAGTATGAGGTTAAAATGGACATTCGGGTAAAAATGGCCTTCGTAATATTAAATGTATTTCTTGTTGAAGAAATATGAAAAAATGGGATTTTCTTGAAGTAAAATAATAAAGTATGATTTTCAACATAAAATGAGGATTTTTGATGTGATAGTGATGAAAGTATATTTTTCATAAAGTATTGGAAAAATGAAGAGCAAAGGGATAATTTTGGTAAACTAGAGGATTGTAGTGGTTGGACTTCCTCATTTGACCTTATCGTCAGTTTTGTGAAAAATTAGTGAATTTAATAAAGTGGCATGAAAACAATGCGAAAAGTATATGTGAACCGTAAGAATGATAAGAATGGTGGAATAATGTGGACATTTCATAAAATGTTAAAACACATTAATATGGACTCAAATGCAATCGGAAAAGAATTAAAAAGGGCACGGAGCCCTGGATTGAAAGGGTTAAAATCACTAGTCAGAGCATATAATAGCATAGCTAGCGGTGTGGAGCCCATTAAAGTAGTGGTTATTTGGTAAATTCTGAGAAAAAGATAATGTTGATAATAGAATGGTAGAAATGAAAATAGATAAGGTTGTGCTTAGAAAATGTAAGAAACACAACCTAATGAAAATATTAGAATGGAGACTAGTGACTAAAGATAATTAAATCGTCTCTAAATGTGTGAAAAGTTTGTGTAAAATAGATAAGTGTGTGTATGAGTACATAGCTTGGGTTGCATTGCATGCTAGTTGCATTTATACCTGTTAAATGATAACGTTTTCAAAATTGCTAAAATAAAAGTTATATGTATAGTAATTTCTATAAAAATGTATTGCTTAGTACTCCCCACTCTGCCGAGCGCTTTGCTTACCCCTATTTTTTATGTTAAAACCCCTACCCCTAGGAACGTTGGCAAGAACGTTAATAAGGCTCCAAAGGATACTAGTCGTTGTTAGAGCTCTACCATGGCATTTAAAAAAAAATGTTTCGGGACAATTGAATTTATGACACTTAAACAATCTTTTATTAGGATCTTGGACGATTTGTTGTAATAATACTATAGTTTTATGAGTTATTTCCCTTATTATTATTATAGTAGTATTTAACTGAATTTTCTTAAATAAATCTTGCTAATTAACTTAATTACCTAAAGCGACAACCTATATTTTAAATTAAAACTTGTTTAATCACATTCCGTTCCTTATAAATTGGTGCGAATTAAAGGATTTTCCTAAATAAATAAATAAATTGAATCCCCCCTCCCACCACTCTCCTTCATACCTTGATTCGGGCGCGAGTTGTCCCAACACTAGCCCAAATTCGATTCGGGCAATTACAAGTGACTCCTCTCTTTCGTCAACTAAACAATTTGAGCGATCGAATGACACTTCATATCTGAAGCACTGTGTTTAGTTGTGGCATGGCTTCACACATCGAGAGACGAAGCATATGGGAGGCAGTATGACATCAAACATGACAGTGCATAATGTGATGATTGTATGATCGAAAATAATATTAATCAGAATACTGAACGCAAACATAAAGGACAAGTTTAATACTTACAGTTTGATTTGAAGGTGATTCGTTTGATTCTATCATTATGGGTTGTAGATAGTAGAGAATCATCATGTTATTGCCAATCTTGTTGAATATTGTTTCAAGTTTAAAAGGGATATCTTGATTTTAGAATTTAATCTGCATTTGGACTCCCACGGATCAATGATATTTTGTTTGTGAACCTCACTCGAGAAGGAATTAATTAATGATTAAAAATTAAAACTAAGAAAGGTGACTTAATTAGGATAAATTTTCTTTAATATTGAAAATTTCAGATATGGGGTGTAGAAGGAGAAGTGTGCGATAAAATCACTGACAATTATAGATTTCAGATCTCCCGTGTACATATTATTGGCAGCACCAATGCACAAGGATCATGTTGGACTAATAAGCAAAACAATCGAAGTATGTATGTATGTGTGCACGCTGGCACGCGAAAGTATGTGTGTGTGTGTGTGTGTGTGTGTGTGTGAGAGAGAGAGAGAGAGAGAGAGAGAGAGCACACCATATAACTGCAAAAATAATGTATTGAACCTCAACATGCCAGTAAAACGAGTTGTTTATTGGTAACTTCTAGCTTCTCGTTATTGGTCGAGTTGTTTATTGGTAATTTCTATTTTGGAGCAAAGCCAGTAAAACGAGTAGCACACATGTTAAGTGTTAGACAAAAATCTGGTGAGAGTACTAGAGATTACATAACTCGTTTCAATAACGAGAAGCTAGAAGTCATAGATTATGAAGGAAAGACAACAATCACCGCCCTGATGAGTGGGTTGTTGCCTAACAAGTTGTATTACACTTTGGCCAAAGATCCACCTACAACTATGTTAGAGTTGATGGCAAAAGCGGCCAAAATCATGAATGCCGAGGAGGCTATGGCTGCAAAGAAGAATATGGATAAAGAAACCAAGGTGGAAGTCGACAAATCTAAGAAGAAAGAGCATAAGGGCAATGGTAGTGACAAGCATTCCAAGAATAATAGGTCGTCATGGGAAGTCCTGAAGAAATACGATAATTATACTCTATTGAAAATGGGTATTAATCATGTCTTGGAAGAAATCAAGAATAACAAGGAAGTGAAGTGGCCCAAGAAACTGAGGTCAGACCCTGACTCGAGGAATAGGGAAATATATTGCGAGTTCCATAAGGATCATGGTCATATGACCAAAAATTGCATAGCTCTTCAGAACGAGATTGAAACACTCATCCGAATAGGAAATCTAGCAAAGTATGTTGATCGGGGAGGTGAAAGAAGAAATAATGATCGAACTAGAGAGAGGTCTAGATCTCCTCATCGAGCAGAGGAGAAAAAGAAGAGAAATCATGAAGATGATCCAGATGATGACCCCGATCTCCCCAAGAAACCAAGGCAGCCAGAACGAGAGGTATTTTCCATACGTTTTGGGTCATTTGATTGTAATGTTATTATAGGAGGAGATGTAGGAGGAGGAGACCTTACTGCAGAAAGAAAGGCTTACCTCGGAGAGGCCCAAGCTTGCTCGTACATTCAGCGAATAAATTTGGCCGAGGAGGATCGTCCGAGGAAGGTAAACAAAGAGAAGCTGGTCATTAGCTTTTCAAAAAATGACCTGGCGGGTGTTCTTTACCCTCATGATGACCCTTTGGTGATCAAAATGAGGATGAAAGAAGTAGTGATTTCAAGGGTTCTGGTAGATAATGGTAGCTCGGCAGACATCATGTACTACTCATGCTTTGACAGCTTAAATTTGAAATTATCTCAATTGGAACCTTATCATAGACCCCTCCTGGGTTTTGCTGGCGAGAAAGTTTTTCCACTTGGGACGATCAAGTTGGATATATTCATTGGAACTTGGCCTGCTTGTCGAACAGAGAGAATACGCTTATTTGTGATGGATAAGAATGTGCAGTCAGCTTACAACATCATCATGGGAAGAGTTGGTTTGAAGAAGTTCGAAGCAGTTCCATCTACAGTACATCAGTGCTTAAAATTCCCAACAAATTTCAGAGTGGGAGTTGTGAAAGGTGATCAAAAAGTAGCTCGGGAATGCTATTATTCATCTGCCGAGCAAGAGGAGTTTGAAGAGTAAAGGAAAAAGACTATTACCTACCAGGTGGAGGAAGGTACAGAAATTGAAACACTTGATCCCAGAGAAGAATCCCAACTTGTAAAAGGACAGGTGGTGGAATCTACAGAAAATGTTATTCTGGACGACGAGCACCCTGAACGAGTAACCCAGATAGGTTCAACGTTGGATGCTTCAATAAAATAGGAGTTGATAACTTTCTTGAGAAACAGGAAGAAAACTTTTGCATGGAGTCATGAAGACATGCCAGGAATAGATCCAAACTTCTTATGTCATGAGCTCAACGTGAATAAGGAGATCAAGCCTGTAAAGCAGAGAAGAAGGGTATTTAGCCCCGAGAAGAATCAAGCTATACATGAGGAGGTCGAGAAGCTCCAGAAAGCCCAATTCATTGAAGATGTGAAATATACAGACTGATTAGCAAATGTGCTGATGGTAAAGAAGAAAAATAATAAATGGAGAATGTGTGTTGATTTCACCGATCTCAACAAGGCCTGCCCAAAGGATCACTTTCCATTGCCGAGAATTGATCAACTAGTGGATGCTACCTCGGGACACGAGCTGCTCAGCTTCGTGGATGCTTACTCTGGCTACAACCAGATCAAAATGAAACCTGATGACAGGGAAAGTACTTCTTTTATTACCCCTAGGGGAACTTATTGCTATAATGTTATGCCTTTTGGATTGAAAAATGCAGGAGCGACATACCAGCGACTGATGAACAAGGTTTTTGTCGAACAAAACAGTTGCAATATGGAAGTCTATGTCGATGATATGCTGACAAAAAGCAAGAAAGCTGCTGATCATCTAGTTGACTTAGGTCAGACCTTTGATCAACTGGATAAGTATCAAATGAAACTCAACCCGACGAAGTGCACATTTGGAGTACGAGAGGGAATGTTCCTCGGGTACATCGTCAACCAACGAGGCATTGAGGCGAATCCAGAAAAGATCAAAGCTCTTTTAGGGTTGCGATCACCAACGACGAAGAAAGAGGTGCAAAGTCTTACAGGACGAGTTGCAGCGCTCAACAGATTTGTATCCCGAGCAACTGATAGATGCCTACCATTCTTCAAAACACTTCGAAAAACATTCGAGTGGAATGAGGAATGTGAAAAAGCCTTTCAAGACTTGAAGAAATATTTGGGAGCACCTCCACTATTGTCCAGGCCAGTGATGGGAGAGAAGTTGTACTTGTACCTGGCAGTATCAGAGAATGCAGTCAGCTCGGCATTGATCAGAGTGGAGAATGGAGTCCAGAAGCCAATTTATTACACAAGTAAGGCTTTCCGAGGTGCAGAGATCAGGTACCCAAAGCTGGAAAAATTGGCTTTGGCATTAATTGAGGCAAGTAGAAGAATGAGGCCATATTTCCAGGCCCATACCATTGTCGTGTATACCGACATGCCATTGAGACAAGCCCTTCATAAGACAGAAAAATCAGGGAAACTGATGTACTGGGCAATAGAGCTCGGTGAATATGATATTGTGTATGAACCCAGATCGTCATTGAAAGGGCAAGCTGTAGCAGATTTTATAGCAGAGTTTACTTATCCTGATACCCCCGAGGAACAAAAGATGCTCGCTGACCAACCTGTGGATGTTACAGGATCAACAGACATAAGTCCAGACCAACCCCGGTTGGTAAAAGGACTTGTGGATGTAGAAAGATCATCAAATTCAAACCCAGACCAACTCCGGTTGGTAAAAGGGGGAGAAGAGATGGTCGACGAGGAGCGAAAATTACCAGGGGAGGATGAAAGAAAACAGTAGATATTTCACCGAGGAATTCTGTCAGATAAGAAATTTGAAGACGAGTTACCTACATGGAGATTATATGTAGATGGGTCATCTTGCACAACAGGTTGTGGGGCATGAATTGTTTTGAAAACCCCAGACAAGATTGACATAGAATATGCCCTGCGATTCCAATTCAAAGCCTCCAATAATGAGGTTGAGTATGAGGCTATGATAGCAGGTCTTAATTTAGCAAAGATTATGGAAGCACAACAAGTGATGGTATTCAGTGATTCTCAATTAATTATGAATCAGATGATGGGAACATATGCAGTCAAAGGAGAATTAATGATCAAGTATCATGCAAAGGTGATGGAGTTGTTGGCAGAATTTGATGCCATTCAGTTGATCAGAATACCAAGAATGGAAAATGCACAAGCAGACGCACTGGCCCGACTAGCATCAGCTACTCGTACCGAGCTGCGAAGAATAATACCGATTGAAGTATTCGAAACTCGGAGCATAGATAAAGACCTGACGATGAATGTTATTACTCTTGATTTGGAACCATCTTGGATGGATCCCATCAGGGCATATATTGAGGAGGGAGAATTGCCGAAGGACAAGCTTGCTGCCAAGAAATTGAAGTTTAAAGCTGCTCGGTATGTACTAACTAATGCTATTTTGTATAGACGATGAATTATGGTAGGTTTGCAGAGATGTGTACATCCCTCCGAGGTGAAAGAATTGATTGAAGAGATCCATGAAGGGTCTTGTGGAGCACATGTGGCAGGTCGGACACTTTTGCAAAGAGTGATGACGCAGGGGTATTACTGGCCGACGATGAGGGCTGATTGTATAGCATATGCCAAGAAGTATGACAAGTGCCAACGTTTTTCCTCCATCCGACGAACTCCACAAGCATTGTTGACACCCATAACTTCCCCTTGGCCCTTTGCCATGTGGGGAATTGATTTGGTTGGACCACTGCCAACGACCCGAGGAAGATTCAGGTACCTCGTCGTTGTAGTAGATTATTTTAATAAGTGGGTAGAAGCTGAGCCACTTATTGATATGACGTACGAGAAGGTATACCAGTTCATTTGGAAGAACATAATTTGTCGATATGGTCTCCCTCATGCTTTCATCACAGACCATGGAACACAATTTGATAATGAGGAGTTTGCCGCCTATTGTCGTCAGTCAAACATTTTGAAGACTCATTCAGCACCAGGCCATCCTCAAAGCAATGGGCAGACTAAAGTGACTAACAGACCATTACTAAATGGTTTGAAGAAGAGGCTAAGTGAGGCTAAAGCTAATTGGATTAATGAGCTACAGTCAGTATTGTGGGCTTACCGAACAACACCCTGAGCAACAACTGGAGAATCACCATATATGCTGGCATTTGGTAGTGAGGCTGTAATACCTACCGAGTTGGGTCTTCCAACACATAGAGTGATGAATTTCAATTCCCCGATCAGCGACTTAATGAGAAGATTGGATTTGGATATGCTCGAGGAGGTTAGAGAAGAGGCAGCCATTAGGAATGCTGCTTACCAACAACGAACAGCTCTGTTCTACAACAAGAGGGTGAAGAAATGCGACTTAAAAGAAGGAGATTACGTGCTGAAGAAGGTCATTCAGAAGCACAATAAATTGGAAGCAAACTGGCATGGACCTTACCGAGTTACAGAAGTTGTTCGACCAGGAACTTACCGCATAGCAACTCTTGAAGGAGAGGAATTTAAGAATGCATGGAATGCTGAACACCTACGCAAGTATTATCAGTGATGTAAAATGTAAAGCAGTTCCATCAATATGAATAAAACGATGATGTTTCGCCATCCTCTTTCTTTTATTGAAAGTTTTTCGGGGAATACTAGTGTACAACACTACGCTGTTCAGCAATAAAAGCAACACTGATAGTTCAAACCCACGACCAACTCCGGTTGGTAAAAGGGCGAGAACAAACTATACTCCTTTGGTTAGGAGGCGTACACTAGCGTGACCAACTCAGGTTGGTAAAAGAGCTAGTAGACATGATAGTTCGAACTCAGACCAACTCCAGTTGGTAAAAGAGCGAGAACACGATAGTTCGAATCCAGACCAACTCCGATTGGTAAAAGGATGAGAACACCCCATAATCCTTTGGTTAGGAGGATGATAGTTCATACTCGGACCAACTCCGGTTGGTAAAAGAGCGAGAACATGATAGTTCGAACTCAGATCAACTCCGGTTGGTAAAAGAGCGAGAACAAACTATACTCCTTTGGTTAGGAGGCATACACTAGCGTGACCAACTCAGGTTGGTAAAAGAGCTAGTGGACATGATAGTTCGAACTCAGATCAACTCCGGTTGGTAAAAGGGCAAGAACAACAATGCCAACTTCGGTTGGAAACAAAATAAGCTCTCAAATGCCAACTTATGTTGGTCGGGAGGAAAGATTATTACAAAAGTTCCTCGAAGAACAAAATATTCCAAACTGAACCAAGTATAGTTGGTCGGGGATAAAAACCCACTAACTATAGTTGGTCGACGAGGATAATGTATTGACCTTGGTTGATCAACCACATTTTAAAGACAAAAATTTACCAAGTATGGTTAGTTGGGGATAAACTCTCACTAACCATAATTGGTCGACGAGCACAATTTAACAACCTTGGTTGGTTAGAAAAACTTTAAACATTTTTATACTCATTACTTTATTATTAAGTGATCGAGAAAATTTTCTGATACTTGTAACTTTTTATTATTAAGTTGGTCGATGAACCACGCAATATTGTTATGCGAGTACAAATATAAAGTGTTTGACAAGCATAAGACAATAGCAATACAGATTTGCAAACAGAAAATGAAAGTCTTTCATTAAAATTCAAAACAAATTACAAGTTACATATGTGTACTAACTATTACATTGAAATTCCTATTTTATTGGTTTTTTCCTCTCAGCTTTTGAAATAGGTTCCTCGCCAGCAGGCGGATCATTTAAAGTCTGAGGAGAGTTGATGAAATTCAAGTCCTTCAGCATTCTGACATTCATTATTGAAGGTGTGTCCAATAGATGCTCGGGACGAGATACCTCGATCTGAGAGTGAAGACTGTAGTCACCGAGGTATTGTGCAATTAAGCTCCGAGGAATGGCACGAGCTGGGATCCATTCCATGTCCAAATTAAATGGTGTCACAGGCAAGTCAAGTACCCCAGGATCGTAATAGTCCCATAAATAATGTCCCTGTTCGAGTTTCAAAACGCATAAGGCATTCAGCCAGCCTTATTTATAGCCCTCATTATTGGCATTCTGGATACGAGCATCTAAATGGAATAGTACCTCGTTGTACCCAGCCATCCAAAATTCCCTGGGTTGTTTATGGAATTAGAAAATTAGTCTCTCCAGCTGCTCGTGAAGGTTTTTGGCAAAAATGTCCTTATTATCTAAAGAAGACTTCATCGCAGAAAGTTGATCCTCCAAAGTTTGGATTTTCTTGGACATTTCAGACAAAGCCCGATCTTTTGCATTCAATTGGTACGCTTGAGTTTCCAATGTTGACCGAGTACGAGCTTCTTCAACAGAACGACGAAGAGTTCTTGATCGACCCTAAGCAGGTGGAGTACTTTGTTCCTCGACAATATCCTGAGCAACTCTTCCTCGTCCTCGTCCTCGTCCCCGAGTAGAAATGGAAGTACCAGACCTTCTCAAGGTGTCTAACTCTTGCCTTAATTTGGCATTCTCAACCTCTAGAAAGGAAAATCCCTCGTCAGTCACTGGGATTACAGTCGTTGAAGAAGAAGCTGCAGACTTATAATGTGCTAGCTCTTTCTGCAAATTATTATTCTCTTGCTCCAGCAGCTCGGCAATCTGTCTACATGCTTCAACTTCACCCCTTAGGGTTCTCTCCCTGACATCGTACCCAGCAAGGATCTTTTTGTGGCCTGTCTCGGTAGAAAGCTGTTGATACCTCTTTTCATATCCCTCGTGCAGAAGGGCAGTTGATTCTTTGTACTGAGTCTGAAGATCTTCTAAGGTACATTGAAGATCCTCGATCATTTCATAGTACGCCACATTGTTGCCTACAGCTCGGTCAAGTAAACCCTTCAGGTACTGATAAGCTTCAACTGCTTGCTCAGAAGCATCATGACCAAGGATATCAGCAACTTCTGATGCACTCAGGTCTGTGTGACCAGCCTTATAATATTCATGACATTGATGCATCAGCTTTGTATCATTGGCAGACAGTAATTCCATTCTAGCCATAAACTATTAAAGAAGAGAAGGCAAGAATTAATAATAAAGCAGACAGAACGTCAACAATGTAGAGGAATAAAAAGAGGTGATTTTATTACATCATCAAAAAGAGTACATCGTTCATAATATAAAGTACAAGTAAAAGAAAAACCGAAAGAGAATACCAAACAACTTCACACCTTTTCCTTGTCTCCCAAGACTTTCTCGGGAGGCTGGGACAAGGAGCTTGGTTGCTCGGTGGGAACAATGATTTGATTGGCAGAAGTTGGGACTTGTTCAGGAACAGGCAAATAAGAAATATCCTCGTTGGCTGTCTGATTGGGTTGAGGAGCAAGGACTTGATCACCCACTGTCATTGAAGATTCCTCGAATGCAGCTTCGTCTTCATCCTCGTCTTCAATAACTGGAGGAGGACCAGGGAGATGTTGTTGAAATAGATCGGAGTCCTCGCTTACCTTCAATTCTTGCAAGGCAGCAACCCAACCATCTCGGAAGTATTTCAAACTTCCATACTGCACCTGGGCCATCATCGCTGCTACCCCCCTATCCCATCCTTTGTCCCAACCAGTTCGAAAGGATTTCTTCACAGCCACTTTTCTCTTCATTTTCTCCGAGGAGAGCTTCTCGGATAGAAGATCCTAGGTGGCTTTCAACTTAGCATCCACCTCCTCCTTCTGGCGATTTACTTCTCGCAGAAGGGTCAGCTCTTCCTCGGCCGATTTCAACTTATTCTCAAGCTCCCCAAAGCTTGTGAGCTTCTCGGCATATTTTTTATTCTCTCTCTCTAAATCCTTCACTTTATTGCCCAACTGTACCTTCTCTGCCTCAGATGCAGTCAACTTCTTTTCCCATTCACCCCTATCCTTGTCGTATTTTTGACGGGATTCCTTCAGAGATTGGGCCAAACCCTGGAAAGCATCCTCTACTCCGTACGAGGAGCTTGAAGCCTTGAGCGCTTCATTTTTCTTCACTATGGTGTTAAAGAAACTCACCAGCTGAAAAAGAAGGTAATGATAAGTCAGTGCCGAGATACATATATTGACTGGAAGAAAGAAAAATTCAGGATACGAGAAACTTACTGAAGCAATGTGACGAGTAGCTAGGGATGTCAGCATATCCCTAGACATGTTTTCATCAATTCCTTGGACTTCAGGAATAGTCCAAGTCTTTACCGAGCTCATTGCAGAACTCGGAGGAATAATGGTTGGAACTCCAGCTCCACTAGCTTGGAGCTGGGGAATGGCTTCAGAAAAACTGACCGAGGAGGATTTCTTCAGTCTCCTCGGTGTCTTTTCAACAACCTCAACCAAAGAAGAACTTTTGGTTGGAGTGATGGTGATTACTTCCACAGGTGCATCCTTCTGCACAGGAGCCACTGGGGCTTCTCGGCAGCCTTCTGAGAAGCAACAGAAGGATCAGCATCCACTTTCTTTGTCCCCTTTGGGACATCAACCTTGTTTCTCTTTCCATCACCAGCAGAGGAGGTCTCCTCGAAGATAGCAGGAACTCTTCTCTTACCCATCTTCTGACTCAAAGGAATGTGAGAGTCTGGTGAAGAATCTTCAGAAGCTGGCAATGGTTCACTAATGCTAACCACAGGACGAGCAGTAAAGGAGGATGTATAGCTCCTGTACTGCAGCAAGTATGAAGCAAACCTGACGTGCTCGTCTGCAACCTTCTGATGCAAACTCCAGATATGTTTCAAATGCTTTATATTAACTTCTGATTCTTTAGGAGTTTTTCTCTTGCTGTCAACTGCAAACAAAAACGTATTGAAATGTCAATCATGCATTTATTCAAACATGATGAAATCACAATTTCAGAAATAAAATAAAATGAAAATAACCTATCCCATTGCCATATGGAGGGCATTTGGGACCCTCATATACTTTGTCTCCAACCAAAGGGGCATGTTGCCAATTTTTTATAACTACTCCATGTTCAAAATAATCCCTGTTAGCATCAGGGAGGTTGACTACTAGAGCCCTATTCAAAAATCTAGTTTTTAAATAATAAACAATGTCTAAAATAGCCCATCTATAACAGTACATAATCTCAGGAATTCCTATACGAGTTCCATGAGTTTGATTTAACTTATGCACCCCATTAACTATTCTCCATGTATTGGGGGCTATTTTTGCAGGAACAACATCGAAGTGGTGACAAAACTGTAAGAATAAAGGGTTTGGTGGAAAAGAAAATCCACATTCAGCAATAAAGAGGCTGGGGAACCAATGTCCTTCAGCCAAACGAAAATAATTTGAAGGCTCAGAAAGAACCTCCAAAGTTACCCAAGATGGAATAGAGAAATCAGAACGGAATTTCTCAAGAGACTCAATAATGTAAAACATGATGAATAAAAGAAGAAGGAAGAAGAGCTTACAGGAAAAAAGGAGATTTTTTGACAACGAACAAAAACAAGGATGAACGCACAAGAGAAAGAAAGGCTATGGAAAACTCGAAAGCAGAAAATTGGAAAAGGTAGAAGACGGTATGATTACCTAAGAACTTTAAATACTTTGCCTTGGGAAACGGTGAAAGAAATGATTACAAAAAGGAAACTGTTACGCTACCGGCGGCTAAAAGGACAAAAAGTGCACGAAGATCGAAGCGCTTATGAAAAGGCAAAAAGGCGGATTCTGCGAATGTGGAAGGAAATTCAGATACGAAGAAAATGCTCCTAAAACCCAGGAAGGTCATTTAATATTACCATATACCGAGAAAAAATGTTCCATACTCCTCAAAGTTCAAAATATAAAACATTGGGGGCTTCTGTTGATACCAAAATTAGTATGCTGATATGAACGAATAATAAGAAGACACGTGTCAATCTACGTGGCACAATAGCAATGAGGAAGTTCATTTCCCCGACCAAGTCATGTTCGCTCCGAGCAACAAGGATACCCCGAGGAACTACAACACTACGAGGAACTCCAGCGCTCCGAGGAAACTCTAGTTCTCCGAGGAACTCCTGAACGACGAGCAACTAAGGCGGTTCGAGCTTCATCTCGATCACAGCATTAATTGCCAGATAATCAACAGTTCAACTATTCATTGACTGCCTAATATCTTGACGCACACGCTTGAAGAGCATTAAATGAATTACCCTTTCATATGTATATCATTTAATGTATCACCCTTTCAGATTATGGTCTCAAGGCTATAAATACATTGTATTACCCTCATTCAAGGGGACCGGAATTTCTGGATTGAGCTTGTAATCGAGAATTCCCAAAACACTCAGCAATAACATAACAGTGGACGTAGGCCATTCTTATAAGGTTGAACCACTTTAAAAACCTTTGTCTCATTTTATTTATCTGTGATTGAATAATTAGAGCGATCTAATTTTTTACATCAACACCCAAGATGAAGTTTAGGCTTAGCCGAAAGGGGACGACTAAGGCTAGAACCTATCGGGTGAAACGTGAGATTTAATACATTTACGAGATAGAACGGATCACATAGAGATAAGTGAACCAATGATTTAGACCCAGGTTCTAAAAAACACGGGGCGTGACCGAGGTGTGGAGGCCAAGCCTTAAGCCTTAGAAACCTAGGCGGGCCTTAAGCGTGAAAAGGCGTGAGAAGGCGTTTAGGCCTTTTTTTAATATATTTTAATATTTTTTAACTATGACAAGGCTATTAAAAATACTAAAATGGTACATACCTTAAAAATATGTCTAAATATTTGTAAGTTAATATACTATTTTTTTAAAATACAAAAAAAAACATCGCGTTTTTTCACGCCTTACTTCTAAAAAAACTCACATTTTTTCATGCCTTACCCCTAAAAATGTGCATTTTTTCACGACTTACCCCAAAAAACGTTGACCATCGTTGACCATGCCTTAATCCACACCTAAGGCCAAAACTTGGTGTATCTAAAAAGCCTCGCACCTAGGCGCATTTTTTAGAACACTGATTTATACCAGTAGTGCATGAGGGTAATAACTATTGATATTTGTAAGGGGTAACTAGGACCCTTTGGGTAGCGAGTGATACTCGGGATTATATGAAAGGAGGTTTTAATTAGTACGTTGAGTATTCGAGGGTTATATACTACGTGTGGATTTATATATAAGGGTTGTATGTATACCTACTTAATAAAATGTGTATATAGGTTGTGTGAATACCTATTATTATGATTTGATTATGTGTGTGAACATACCTACGCTGCCTGCTATTAAGAGGTTTCCCCGCAGAGGGCGATCCCACCTTGGCGATTCCATCGAGGTCTGGATTTGAGTCCCAGAACATGGAATTAGGGAGGCTCACTATGTGTCATGTATTAGTGGAACTGATGTGTCGTTTGGGTACGTTACGTATGTGCATATCCCAAAGGCTTATAACCATGTTCGCCTCCAGTGTGTGTTGATTTATTTTTGGGTTCGAGGAGACATTTTGAACTAATAGTCATTGATTTAGTACGAGTGGTACATGAACTTGATAGCAGAGTATGCCAGCATCATGAGGGGCCATCCAGAGGATGCTATAGTTGTATATATTATATGTGTGATATATATATACATTCGAAATATGTGTACTTATGTGTGATAGTAGAATTGATAGACGGTGCATATCTAAAAGTAATTTAAGTAGAGAGACTTAAATAATTAACTCAATAATATTACGTGAGAAATATTAATTATTGATACTCTCGTAGTGCGTCGTATGTGTCATACGAGGGAGTTAGACCTTTTGAGGTTATTTAGATACTTTATCTAGTTGGGTTGGGTATCATAGCTAGGTAAGAGACATTAGGCGGGCACATTAGTTGAGAGGTGAGGAACTGAAGGGAGTGTACGTTGAACTAACATGTGTATATAATAACTGATTTTATCTGTGATTTAAACACTTGCCAAATATTTTCAAACTATTTTATTGGCTGCGACCCATGTCAAAATATTTTCAAAACCTTTTAAGTGTCCAGCCACAGGGACGCCAAGATTGATGATTCTATCCAGGGATGTGTAGATGCAGCATATGTGGAGGCTTGGAGGCTTGGAGGAGTTATTTTAGATGTTTAAACTCATTCATTCTAGATAGTAGATTCGTCAGCATATCACTTGGACGTGTTGCCCCTCAGACTATTTAGTTATCCAGTTATTTATCAGACATTATTCAGATTTTAGTTTTATTTACTTCAGATTGTGGTTGGATTATGCACTTTGGGACCCGATGATTTATTTAGTATTTTTCATTATGTCGTGTGATTGTTCAGACTATATTTGTGTCGATGGTTTGGTTAATTTGATTTACTTCCGCATGCTATTATAATAACAAAAGATAATTAAAAAGTTTTCGACGGTGATGCTAAGAATGAACTAAATGAGACTCCTATTTGTTTTAATGAAGGACTAATCACTCAGGATTAAAATAGGTGGGGTGTCACATATGGTATCAACGCATCAGGTTCTAGTGTCCATAGGATTTGTACGGCTTACTACGATTCCAGCATAGCGTTCCTTGACATAGAGCCCTATTATTAAGACTGATTTGCATTCATGATTACGCATTTGAGACTTCGCTCTTCTGCTATTATATTTGTATTGATTGTGAACTCATATGATTCGGCATATTTTTAGATGCCACCCAGGAAAGGACGACTAACGAGGGGAGCAGGAGCCACAAGCGCCACAACCACCACATGGGTCAGTGTGAGTAGCGGAGGTGGCAACGATTATGGCGCAGGCAGTTAATGCAGTGATGACTATTGTGGCTCTCCATTTTCCCAAGGTCCAGTATCCACCACAGCTAGTGGCATCAGTTGTCCAGGCCCACACGGGGCCAATAGATTGGTAGAGAGTTAGGGAGGCTTTTCATAAGGGCCACCCACCCGAGTTCCAGGGTAGTTCAGATGTGATTGCATTGTGCCACTAGAAGAAAGATATCCAGTGCCACCTGCACATAGTAGAGTGTAGAGAGGTGTAGAAGTAGGTGTTGGCCACTTTTAGGCTGGTTGAAGCAGCGTTACAGTGGTGGGAGTCAGTTACTACTATTGAGGAGAGGGACACGATGTCCATTGGCTAGTTCTAGGTGCGGCTTGGCCACAAATATTTTCTGCCAGTATTTGAGGCAAATATGAGGAAGAAGTTCAGTGAGGTGAATCGGGGTGATCGTCCAGTGCCCAAGTACAAGGAGGAGTTCACTCATTTGGCAAATTTTATTCCAGACGAGGTTAACAATGAGCAAAGGAATAAGGTAAAGTTTATGGATGGTTTAGCCCGGAGGATCAGGCAGCATTTGATTGGCAACCCTGCATTGGTAACTTATACAAACGTCGTCAATGCTGCACTTTTACAGTGATAGGACCAGCGCTTCCATGTGAAGGGAAGCAAGATAGGAGGTAAGCCTAGCCAGCTGATCAAGGCAGGAGGGAGCGGTGCTAGTGGAGCATCACAACAGCAGCAACAGTCAGGCAGACACCAGGGGAAGGATTCCCGATGGGGGGATCAGGCCAAGAGGTCCAGATTTGGGTGTTATTGACCCCAAGGAGGTTACAGGTAGGGCCAATAGAGTCCTTAGTAGCAGCAGGTTCCTTAGGGTCGTCAGGGCCAAGCGAATAATAGGGGAGTTCAACGGAGTCGAGGCCACCAGGCTAACAACAGGGTCAGCACCGTCAGGGCCATCACGGCCAGAGACAAAGAGATTTTTTGGGACAGTGCTTTATTTATGGACAGATGGGCCATAAGAGAAAAGACTACCCATATCAGGGTAGAGTACCACATCAGAAGGGTGCCCCGTTGGAGCAACAGGCATAGAGGCCACCTACTACACAAGTCCCACCCGCACCACCACAGCAGGGACAATTATAGTATAGACATGTTTATAACGTCGGAGAAGCCGTCATATAGCAGGCCCCACAGGCACCACGTTTCCTATTCATGGGCTTGAGGGTAGGATTCTAATTGATATTGGGGCATCGCATTCTTTTATAGCGACCTAATTTGCACGAGTTGTCAACCTATTAGAGATAACCAGAAGTCTTCTTATGTGTGTGGAGTCATCGATGGGTAGTGGGTTGCTTATACACTTGATCTGTAGGGTTGTGAATATCGATGTGGGTATATTATGTTTAGCTACTGACCTTCTTGTGTTAGATATGGAGGGGTATGACATTATTTTGGGTGGGGATTGGTTAGCTGTATACCAGGCAATGGTGGATTATTTCGGGAGGACTATTGTGTTCTCAATTCCAGGGCAGGATATGTTCTTAGTGGCAGTGCCTCTTCCTGAGAGAGGGTCAAGCATACAATACTACATTGAGGAGGAGACCTCACAGGAGGTGGTTGTTTTCTTAAACTCAATTCCAGCAGTGAGGGAGTTTGAGGACATATTCCAGGAGATACCCGGGTTGTCGCCTAGCTGGAAAATTAAGTTTTTTATTGACCTAGCACAGGGTACGAGCCCTATAGACCGAGTACCTTATCACATGGTCCCATCCGAGATGAGGGAGTTGAGGGAGAAGATTCAGCAACTCTTGGGGCAGGGTTTGTGACACCATGCCTAATTAAATACTGGGTGATCAGTCATTTATTAAATAAAAAATCAAGGTGATCGGTTGGTTCATTCTTAGCATCACTGTCGCAAAATAATAATTCCAATTTGAACTCCCTAAATAATTAAGCTAAGTGTCAAAACAATTTAAAGTCTTATTTTCATTTTATTAAATTCCAATATGAAAACCTTTTTAATAAACAACAGTTTAAGAATCACATAAATAATAATAAGGGTGACAATCACCACATAAGAATTAAACCATCTAGATAAACCAAACTAAGTTATGAACTAAAAATGAAATCATCCTCACAAGAGTTAACTCCCAGAGAGTACCAAATACTGGAAATAACATAAACATAAGTCTCTAACAAATTCAACGGGATAGGAAATTGGGCATGAAAAACTAAAATAGAAACTGAATCAATGAAGAGGTCGTCTAAGCAAGAGCCTGCAACTTCCACATAAGCTGAAGCACATCCAATCCAAAGAACCTAAGCATGACGCCCCTGTGGCTGTGCACCTGTAGTACATACATATATATACACGAGAGAGAACATGACAGAAAAAAATCAGAGCTCGAGTGTAAAACAGTTTAAAATAGTTTAACAAGTATTTAAAATGCTTACCGGCTAATGTAACAACCATGTTAGTATGCAACACTCTTGAGAATTCTCGCCTCTCCTCTAGTGTGCACGTCTACCGTACTACTAAACTCATAAACATAACTCTTATTTTCCATAAAGTTTTATCCCGAGTAGTACAAAGTTATAATATTTAGTTTTAGAAAGTCATTCTCTTCAAAATTTATTACGTTACTTAGAGCAACATCGTACCGTTACAAAGTTCCCGAAAACTTATTATAAAGTTGAAGTTTTTATTCATTTCTCAACTACTTATACACACAGTACAAAGTTTCCATATATAAGTATATATATCAATCACTCATATAATATATATACTATCGGCACCCCACATAAATCTATGGTGCTGGCATACTCTGCTATCAAGTCCCCGTATCACTCAAACTAAGGGAAATACTAGTTCGAAATCAGTCTCGAACTGTATTAACATAATACACAAACAAATGGAGGCTAAGCATAGTTCCAGGTCCTAAGAGGTCAGCACATACCCTCACGTCTCTTAGAACATCTGACTATCATTCTCATATAGCCTGTCTCGAGGATACTATCTTCTAGGGTAAGAGTCAATATCCCCCATAAATGTCCAATCGAGATAAGACTGTCCCGGTGCGAAAACCTTCGTGATAGCAAGTAGCTCGAGTATGATTTTTACATAGATACATAATATATGCATAGTCACACAGTCATATATATAAATATTCACATTTTCTAAATTACCCACGACCCATAATTATAATTAAACGTTCTTAGCACAAATTACTCAATTATCTCGCATAACGAATTTGTCTCTTTTATTCCCATTTATAATTTATTTCATACATACTTCTCATCTCTCGAAGTATTCTCTTGCTAAATACAATTTCAGTAGGTATACCCTCTCTAACCTCCTAGTCTAAGACTTTCACGAGTCCCTCAATTCATTAACGAATTTACGCACAATCTCTAATGTGTAACGAAATTTCCCATTAACCCACAATTTCATCCCATATTAAATTTCATTCAACGGAGTCTATTTATACCCTACTGGTCCTCCTCAGGACCCATTATACTCTATAAATAATAATCAAGGGGTCCCACGTATTTAAACCGAATTAAACAAAAAGGGGACAAATATGTAATTTTCGAAAGGGGTCGATCGATAGAGGAAAGGGGGTCAATCGATCGATCGATAAAGCAGTTCTTGTCCATAAATTGTAATTTCAACCTACGGGTTTCATCTTCCAAATTTCTCCAAATCGCCATTAACGATTCTCAAACTCCCAAACAACATTACTACTAGTTACGTATACCTGTATACATGATTTCTTACATGAAATATGTCCAAATTCATCAAATGTATTGAATTAACGGGGTAAATCATCACATTTTACAAGAACCCTAATTTTTATTAAACTTTCATTCTTTTAATTCTTTTCCAAATTTCTTTCTTCTAAACTCATACAAATTCGTGGGTTATCCTCTACATATGATTGGGATGTCCAGAATATAACTATTTCCACCAAAACATGTGATTAAATCTTCCTCAAATTCTTTTTTGAAACATGTGTATAACAGTCCTAATCTAACATGGATGAAAAAATAACTAAAAGAAAATCAAGATAGATACTTGCCTGCAAATACAAGGATTTGATTTGTGGATGAAAAAGGTATGGTTGCATTCCTCTTCGTGCGATCTACATTCTGGTGGTTGTTGCGGTATAAACGGATGAGTTCTTGGCCTTGGATTGATTGGAAAGCTTCCTATATTCTTCTCTAATGGCTGTTCTTAAGTTTTGTAATTGTTAACCCTAAAATCCTAACTTAAATGGCTAATATACCTTAGGGAAATTCGTGGGTTTAATTACCCAAAAATACAAAATGTCTAAAATACCCTCCCGGGATGCCAATTAGGCCTAAAAACGGCCCGAAGCCCAAACTAAACCCCCGAGTATACTTTTCTGACTATCTCGACCCTTCGGGATACATTGGCGCACTCGAAAAATCCATATGGGTGACTTATAATATATTCACTTTTAATAGTAATAATTTAGTTCTGACACGACACAGGCGCGTCCCAACTTAAATTTTCATAATTGCCATATTATTCACTTGTGGCAATACTAATAAAATCAATCTCATATATTATTTTTGCTCATCCAGTAATATTCAACAAATTTCCCATAATTACTAACTCTCATCGGGCTAGTAATAAAATGAAATTCCGGATTAATATTAAATTAATATCTCATTTAAATTTAATAAATCCCCAATTTTAAAAGCCAAAAAAATACGGGGTATTACATACCTTCCCCCTAATAATGAAATTTCGTCCCGAAATTTGGAAACTAAGGCGTACCTGGTAAAAATAGATCTAGATACTTTATCAATACTCAAAATGGACGTTCGGGTAAGGAGAATTTCTATAGTCCCCCGCCTCACAATAAGCTTATTTAACACTCTCATTACTAACAGTTATGGCTTTTAAAATTGGGGATTTATTAAATTTAATTGAGATATTAATGTAATATTAATCCGAAATTTTATTTTAAATATTTACTAGCGTGATGAGAGTTAGTAATTATGGGAAATTTTTTGAATATTACTGGATGAGTAAAGTAATATATGAGATTGATTTTATTAGTATTATCACAAGTGAATAATATAGCAAATATGAAAATTTTAGTCGGGACGCGCCTATATCGTGTCGGGACTAAATTATTATTATTAAAAGTGAATATATTATAAGTCACCCGTATGGACATTTCAAGTGCGCCAATGTATCCGGAAAGGTCGAGATAGTCAGAAAAGTATACCCGGGGGTTTAGTTTGGGCCTCGGGGAGTTTTTAGGCCTATTTGGCATCCTGTGAGGGTATTTTTGACATTTTGTATTTTTGGGTAACTAAACTCATGAATTTCCCTAAGGTATATCAGCCATTTGAGTTAGGCTTTTAGGGTTAACAATCACAAAACTTAAGAACGGCCATTAGAGAAGAAGGTGGGAAGCTTTCCAAGCAATTAAAGGCCATGAACGCATCCGTTTACACCGCAATAACCACCAAAACATAGATCGCATGAAGAGAAACGCAACCATACCTTTTTCATCCACAAATAAGACCCTTATATTTCCAGGCAAGTATCCATATTTCTTTTCTTTTAGTTAGTGTTTCATCCATGTTAGATTAGGACTGTTATACACATGTTTCACAAAAGAATTTGAGGAATTTGAAGATTTAATCACATATCTTGGTGGAAATAGTTATATTCTGGACATCCCAATCATATGTAGGGGATAACCCACGAATTTGTATGAGTTTAGAAGAAAGAAATTCGGAAAAGAATTAAAAGAATGAAAGTTTTATAAAAATTAGGGTTCTTGTAAAATGTGATGATTTACCTCATTAATTCAATACCTTTGATGAATTTGGACATGTTTCACGTAGGAAATCATGTATATAGGTATATGTAACTAGTAGTAATGTTGTTTGGGAGTTTGGGAATCATTAATGGCATTTTGGAGAAATTTGGAAGATGAAACCCGTAGGTTAAAATTATAGTTTCAGGGCAAGAACTGCTTGATCGATCGATCGATCTAAGAACATCGATCGATCGACCCCCTTTCCTCGATCGATCGCCCCCTCCTGGAAAACTGCATATTTGTCCCTTTTTTGTTTAATCCAGTTTAAATACGTGGAAACCCTTGATTATTATTTATAGAGTATAATGGGTCGTGAGGAGGACCGGTAGGGTCTAAATAGACTCCATTGAATGAAATTTAATATTGGATGAAATTGTTGGTTAACGGGGAATTTCGTTACACATTAGAGATTATGCGTAAGTTCGTTAATGAATTGAGGGACTCGTGAAAGTCTTAGACCAGAAGGTTAAAGAGGGTATACCTACTGAAATTATATTTAGCAAGAGAATACTTCGAGAGATGAGAAGTATGTATGAAATAAATTATAAATGGGAATAAAAGAGACAAATTCGTTATGCGAGATAATTGAGTAATTTGTGCTAAGAGCAGATAATTATAATTATAGGTCGTGGGCGCACCTAATTTAGAAAATGTGAATACTTATATATATGACTGTGTGACTTTGCATATATTATGTATCTGTGTAAAAATCATACCCGGGCTACTTGCTATCACGAAAGTTTTTGTGCCAGGACATCCTTATCTCTATTGGACCTTTATGGGGGATATTAACTCGTACCCTAGAAGATATTATCCTCGATACAGGCTATCTGAGAATGATAGTCAGATGTTCTAAGAGACGTGAGGGTATGTGCTGACCTTTTAGGACCTGGAACTATGCTTCGCCTCCATTTATTTGCGTATTGTGTTAATACAGTTCGAGAGTGATTCCGAACTAGTATTTCCCTTAGTTTGAGCGATACAGCGACTTGATAGCAGAGTATGCCAGCACCATAGATTTATGTGGGGTACCGATAGTATATATATTATATGAGTGATTGATATATATATATATATATATACTTATATATATATATACTTATATATATATATATACTTATATATGGAAACTTTGTACTGTGTGTATAAGTAGTTAAGAAATGAATAAATACTTCAACTTTATAATAAGTGTTCGGGAACTTTGTAACGGTACGATGTTGCTCTAAGCAACGTAATAAATTTTGAAGAGAATGACTTTCTAAAACTAAATATTATAACTTTCTACTACTCGAGATAAAACTTTATGGAAAATAAGAGTTAAGTTTATGAGTTTAGTAGTACAATAGGCGTGCACACTAGAGGAGATGCAAGAATTATCAAGAGAGTGTCGCATACTACCATGGTTGTTACATTAGCCGGTAAGTATTTTAAATACTTGTTAAACTCTTTTAAATTGTTTTATACTCGGGCTCTAACCCGTTTTCTATCATCTTCTCTCTCTTGTATATATATGTATGTATTACAGGTGCCCAGCTACAGGGGCGTCATGCTTAGGTTCTTTGGATTGGATGTGCTGCAGCTTATGTGGAAGTTGCAGGCTCTTGCTTAGACGACCTCCTCATTGATTCAATTTCTATTTTAGTTTTTCATAGTTAGGTCATGTGTCGCCCAATTTCCTATCTCGTCGAATTTGTTAGAGACTTATGTTTATGTTATTTCCAGTATTTGGTACTCTTTGGGAGTTAACTCTTATCAAGATGATTTCATTTATACTTCATAACTTGGTTTGATTTATTTAGATGGTTTAATTCTTGTGTGGTGATTGTCACCCTTATTATTATTTATGTGATTCTTAAACTGTTGTTCATTAAAAAGGTTTTCATATTGGAATTTAATAAAATGAAAATAAGACTTTAAATTGTTTTGACACTTAGCTTAATTATTTAGGGTGTTCAAATTGGTAATATTATTTTGCGACAGTGATGCTAAGAATGAACCAACCGATCACCTTGATTTTTAATTTAATAAAAGACTGATCACCCGGTATTTAATTAGGAGGGGTGTCACAGGGTTTTATCAGATGGAGTACTTCACCGTGGGGGTGCACCGGTGTTGTTTGTCAAGAAGAGGGATGCATCTCTTTGGTTGTGTATCGATTACAGAATGCTGGACAAGGTCACGATCCAGAATAAGTACCCACTCCCTCGGATCGATGATCTGTTCGACCAGCTGAGGGGAGCAACCTACTTCTCTAAGATTTATTTGAAGTCTAGTTATCATCAGTTGCGCGTCAAGGAGGAGGACGTTCCTAAGATTACTTTTCTTTCACGATATGGGTCCAATAAGTTTAGGTGATGCCATTTGGGCTCACCAATGAGCCAAGGTGTTCATGGATCTGATGAGTCGGGTTTTTAAAGAGTTCCTTGACCAGTTTGTGACTGTGTTCACTGATGATATTATGGTTTACTCTCGCTCTGAGGATGAGCATCCTGAGCATTTGTGGATGGTTTTACAGACACTACGGGATCACCAGTCGTATGCCAAATTTGAGAAATATGGGTCTTGGTTTTGGGAGGTGCAGTTTCTGGTCCACATTGTGTTTGACAGGGGTATAGAAGTTGATATGAGTAAGGTATCGATGGTGAGGGAGTGGGGATAGCCCACAACATCAACCGACGTTCGTAGTCTTCTGGGGCTAGCCGGATATTATAGATGATTCATTAGAGGTTTCTCAAATATTACGGGTCCATTGATAAATCTGACTCACAAGGGGGGCTGTTTGTTTGGGACGACCATTGTCAGTTATCTTTTGACAAGCTAAAGGACAAATTGACTTCAGCACCTGCACTAGCATTTCCTGGAGGAGGAGTGGAGTACCGTGTCTACATTGATGCGTCCTTACAGGGACTTGGGGGTGTATTACAGCAGGAGGAGAGGTTTATGGCTTATGCATCTCACAAGCTTAATCCCCGCGAAAGGAATTACCCCACGCATAACTTGGAGTTAGCCGTGGTTGTTTTTGCCTTGAGGATTTAGAGGCATTATCTGTTGGGGAACAGTTTACTTTGTTCACGGATCACAAATCACTTCAGTATGTGTTCACGCAGAAGGATCTGAACATGAGGTAGAGGAGGTGGTTAGAGTTTGTGAAGGATTACCAGTTTGATATTAAATATCATCCCGGTAAGGCTAACGTGGTGCGTTGAGCCAACGACCTGCTGGGGACGTAGCAAAGGTTTTTAAGGCGAAGTGGAGAGAGATTTGACACGATGATGAGATTGCCAGGGCTTGTATATCTGTATTAAATGTCACGCTCGAGATTATGATGAGGGTGGTGAAAACACATGTAGGGGATCAGTATTGTCAAGGCAAGATTCGCAAGTTATTAGCTGATGGGGCAAAGCCGTACTCAATCAGTTCAGAGGGTGGTTTGCGTTTTAATGAGAGACTCGTGGTTCCATAGGATGAGAATTTGAGACATACAATTATGTGAGAGACTCACAGGTCCAGATTTACGATACATCCCGATGAGATAAGATGTACCAGGATATGTGCAAGCAGTATTGGTGGTCGGGGATGAAGGGGGACATAGAAAAGTTTATCTCGAAGTGTGCTATTTGTCAGCTAGTGAAGGTAAACCACAAGAGACCGACATGGATGTTGCAGCCACTCGAGATTCCCGTGTGGAAGTGGGAGAGTATCTCCATGGATTTCATTACAGGGTTATCATTATCGCATCGAGGTCACAACTCCATATGGGTGATAGTGGATCAGTTGACTAAGGTGGCTCATTTTCTTTCGGTTCGTATGGATTTTGAGAGGAGGAAGTATGCACAGTTGTTCATCGTTGAGATAGTACGATTACATGAGGTTCTGATTAATATTATGTCCAATTGGGATAAGACCTTTGTGTTCCATTTCTGGCAGAGCTTTCAGGAGGCCATGGGCACAGATTTGCGATTGAGTACAGCGTATCACCCACAAACGGATGGGTAGCAGTATACCAAAAATACTAAATTATCACCTTTCAGCCGATCAGCCTTGTCACGGTCATTAATCGTGATAAAAACACGCATTTTTTTCACGATCATTGATCGTAATAAGGCCGTGATAAAGGTTTGTCATGGTCAATGACCGTGACAAGGCAATGACAAGTACAGTTGTCACAGACTTGTCACGGCCATTGATCGTGACAACTTTAGAAAGTTGTCACGATCAAAGATATTGATAGGTCCGTGATAACTTTCTCAGTAAAATAACCCTATCGCCTATTTTTTTCCCACCGTTTTCTTTTCCCCTCTCTCTCTCTACGTTTTCAAGTGAGTTTTTTTTTCTCTCCCTCTCTTTCCTTTGTATATGTGTGTGTGTATATATGTGTATATGTGTGTAGAACTGTGTGTGCGCATGTATGTAGGTGTGTGTGTGTGCAGAGGTGGGGCAGTGGCAGGGGGTTTGGAAGAGGTGAGGCAGTGGAGGGAGTGGGAGGCAGTGGGGAGTGATGGGGGGGCAGTGGGGGGGTGATGGGGGGCAGTGGGGTGGGGGTAGGGTGTGTGTGTGTATAGGTGTATGGGGGTAGGGTGGGGGGCTGGGAATAGGGTGTGGGGGGGGGTGTTAGTTGGGTATTTTAGGAGTTAAATTAATTGGACATTATAAATATTGATTGGTTATTTTTAGTTTAGGGCTTGCAATTGATTGGGATTGAAATTAATAGGTATTGTTAATATTTCGTGAATCTTGTATTGTTATTGAGGTTTGAAATTAATTTGACATTATAAATATTGTTTGACATTATAAATATTTTGTGAATCTTATTGTTTAGAAAATGATATATACTTTAAACCTTTAATATAATTAACATGATTTTAATGATGGTCATTCCACGCACGGAGTTTAGATTTCACTTCGGAGGGGGGTCATTGTTTGGATTTCACTTAGGTTAGACATTCCATACACGAAGTTTAGTGGTGGGCATGAGTGACAACTCAAACCTTTTAATATAATTAACATGCTTTTAATGTAGCATCGTATTTCACGAGAAGTCACATAGTGTTACCATCCCCTTAGCTCCTTATGAAATGGACTAAAACATTTTATAGTTCTTATGCGTACTTTAAATTAAATGAAACATAATTTAAATTGCATAATTATATGAAATCTCTCGAATGGTGATAAGACATAATTAAATGAAACATACTTTAAATTAATTATAGTGCGCATAGATACTAGATTTCTAGTTCTTATGCGTACGCATTCAATAGCCCTTAGACCCATTCGAGAGTCATTTCCCCTGTAATGAGATCTCTTGAATTGTCCCGTTTGGGCAATTTGGGACTGCATAGTTTCTGTATAATAATATTCTTAGTGGCTTAAACTTGTTACTTTTGGGGGAAGTTTTGCAGTCGTATCTTAATGTTCTCTGGGTACATACTAGATGATGCGATGTTAAGCGTTATTTCAATTGACAAATTGAAATAACACTCACACTTGCGAATCTATGTCGTGTACTTGGAGAACTATGGGGATATGCTGCCGAATTTTCCTCAAATTGGAATAATGTGCATGAGTCGTTAAGTATATTACATATATATACGATCTTGAATAGGATAGGACCACTTACCCTTTAGAGGATATGGATGAAATAGGAATTTGAATGCACGAATAAATTTACACTAAGTCAACTTCTTATATAACACTTGCTTCGGGGGGTACATGCATGCATGTATTCTCATTTGAATGAACGACATTTATAACTAATTTAAATTACATATAGTGCGCATAGATACTAGCCTTCTAGTTTTTATACGTACGCATTCAATAGGTGATTGTTTATACTAATGAGAACTAAATGTTCACACTTTTGTTTATACTAATCCATGAATATACACTTCTTACCCATAATAGGTGATTGCTTGTAGTAGTTGTGATGGGATATCCTAAATACAAAGAGTGGATGGGTGAGACAAATAGATTAGGGGATGTGTTTCGCAGAGATGCTAATGAATTTATGAAATACGCAAAGAGATGTGATAATGAAGAGTTTTTGTGTCCGTGTGCTAGGTGTAATAATGGTAAGGTGTTTTAGTGTAAATAGTTGAACTACATTTGTTAAGATGGATTATGCAAGATAGTTATCGAATTTGGGTTGTCCCCAAACAACCTTCACAATAACCTTCAACAAGTAGGATAGATGTACAAGGGGAGGATGATAATGTAAATCATAATGTGCTAGAGGATTTAGTTGATGACGCGTATGGATTTCATGAAGTGGAAGAGAATGAGGTCACTGACGATGTACAAGGTTCAGGTGCTCATGAAGATATCGGGATAAACCTTGACTATGACTACCAAAGTTTAAAATTTAAGGTGATCCAGTCGTTATACTTTGGCTGTGAGAAAGATCAAACAACTTTACATACCATGGTTGGTTTGTATAGTTTAAAGACCCAATATGAAGCCTGTGATAATAATAAAAGACGAAAAACAATGGCATAATCAGACAGCGAATTTAGGTTGTGGTTGTCACACGAGGTAATTATAATGAAAATGGTTGTAATTAAATGTCACATTACAAGAAAGATTTACAACTAACCTAATTAATTTATCTATATTCTCAGCTCTTAAATATGGGTAAGAGTTGAGGATAAAAATGCTTGTAAACTTGATCCTGGCGCCAATTTGATCATGGTTGACTTGTCCAAGTTAAAGAGCAACGAACACGTGAGCGATGAACCGTTTGTTTGTTCTTTTCAAAAGGTCAAGCAAGGATTTTACTCGGAGTATATCAACAATGAGCTGTGGTCAATTGTCCTACATACGCCAAAGCGTCTAAACAGTAGCGTGGATGACTTGGATGCACCTACTGAATATGAATCCATTTTTTATGATAACCCGAATTTGAAACAATTTTTAGATTTGTAATAAGTATTCAAATTATTTGTAATGACCAGTGCCTGTATTATTCTAGTGCTTTATTATTATTGGACGATAATTTAATAATTTTTATTCATTTGTACTTGATCATTTTAATTAGGATTTTAATCAATTTAAGCATTAATTAAAAGTCCATGATTGGGAATGTGTGTGCGCGGGGGGGGGGGGGGGGTAGTGTCCGTGTGTGTAAATTGAATTTGGTATTGGTATAAATTCTTATAAATTGGTATTGGTATAAATTGGAATTGATATAAATTAATATTGGTATGTATTGTTATTATCGTATTTGAGCATTAATTCAAAGTTCATATACATGTTTGTACTAATAATAATATTTTTTGCAGAAAATGACTTCATCCGGGTGCGGTAGCGGAGGCGATGAGGGCTCCTCGTCCAGTAGGCCCCCCAAATGGGGAAAATTGGTGTCCGTCGTCGATAATAGGGCGACATTATTGACTATAGCGGTAGAGTTACAGAAGGCGACCGTTGGCCCGAGGTACACTGATTGGAGAGCCATGCCTATTGACCTCAAGATGAACATCTGGGGGGTACTACAGGCAGTGTATTTATATTTATAGTTATAGTTATAAGACACTAACACTTACTTTCTTTTCGGTTTGTATTTATTTGATAGGAACAATTCGGCATGCCCCCACAACTCCGTGACTCCACGTTAGAACCTTGAGGGATCAATATAAGACGTGGAAGATGAATTTGTGGGTCTGGTACTTTAAAAAGACTCGGGAGTCCATTCTGAGACTACGTGACACCATCCCCCCGAAGGAGCCGATCTCATTGGCCAAATGGCAAAAGTTTATCGAAAATGAGATCTCTGAGCAGCAATTGGCATCTCGCCAATCAAGAGGGAAAATCGGGCAAAAAAGACGAATATGCACTACTCTGGGCGAATGTCTTACGCCGAGGTAGAGCAGAGGATGGCAAGTTTGTATTTTTCTTTAATTTTAGTTTTATGTTATTCTAATTTATCATTGATTTGCATTACTTACTAATTATGTATTATTTTATTTCAGGACACGGGGAGGGGCCCTGGGGGTAGGCCACATAGGCCCGTTGCCTAAGTGGAAATTCAGACAAAAAAGGGCAAGGACAAGGAGGTGGCCCTGAGCGTCGCAACCACCATTGTCAGTTATAAATGTTTAATTTTTTAAATTACTTTATAATTTTTTTTTACTTAATTAACTAATCGTGTACTTTTTGTCTTTTCAGACAAAGCTTAAGGAAGTGCATGAGTCGCAGTTCGATGTCAAAAAAGCATATTTGGCTTCGGACGCACTCAACCAAGTGCTCGGGTTGGATCTCAAGGGGAGGACTAAGGGGTGAGCTCGCAGGTGGGGAAGTCTAGGATCATCAGAATGGAGATAAGCGACAACGGGTTGACACATAAGGTGGACAGACATGACGAGAAGCTATCAAGGTTGGAGACGATGGTCCTAGATATGCACGCCTTCATAAAGCGTCGGTTGGGCAAAGGCAAGGGAAAGGGGAAGGAGAAAGAGGTAGAGGCATACAAGGATGAGGATGAAGATGTCACCGCTTCATCGCCGATACGTACAGACTCGGCGCCATATGATGATTTATTTCCCATCGTGACCCCTGTCCAACGACCTATGTCAACAATCGGTTGGCCCAACGTGTTTTTACTCGACATATATTATGGGAAGCCGATGGTGAGGGGGTTGAGGGATATAATCTTCCTCCCAGGTATGCTAGTTTACGGATGTCCCCTCCAAGACATTGAGGTAAGAGTGCTCGTCACGCATGTGGTGGCGGGAAAGGAGAATTCACCTTTATGATTGTGCGAATAATATGTCGTTAAACATATTGAGGGGTGTCTCAATTCATATGTCGTGTGACCTTTCTTCCTCCTCCGACCTTCTCCTTCTTCATGATATTATTTATATCTTCTTATTTGGATATTTTTATATTGGATTGTATTTGCATTTTTTTATTGTGGTACATGTTGGCTTGGATGTGATGGATATTTGCATTTCTATTTTATTTGGATATGGATTATATATGCCATGATTTGGTGTATTATCTCTATTTCATTTGGATATATGTTGTTTGGAAAGGTACAATTTACTATAAAAGGTACAAATATATTGCTGAGTAGTGGCAGTAGCCATACTTCCCAATAGATTTTTTTAATTCTACCTAGAATCATCACGATAAAAAACCGTGACAAGTTCGTGACAAATAAACTTGTCACGGTCTTTGACCATGATAATTTTATTGGTTTTATCACGGGCTTATAGTGGTCTCTAACTGTGACAACACATGTCAAGGTCAAGGACCGTGACAAGTCTAATGAACTTGTCACGGTCTTTGACGGTGACAAGTGTAACAATCCGAATTTTTTTAAATGGGAATTTTTAAATTAATTTTGGAAATCGGAGAAAAATGAAATTTTGGATTTTATAAATTTTATAATTTAAAGTGTTGGTTTTTATATTTGAAAAATAAATTTTCAAACGGAATTGGAATCGAAATTACAATGGAGTTTTAATTGAATTTTTATTATTTAGAAGAGTCCTCAAAATATAAAACTCTCTAAGAGTCCTCAAAACATAAAACTGTCTAAAAAACTATTTAAAAATATTGAACGGTCCGATCGAGTTAAAATTTTTTTGAAGCTTCTTCTCGTCTTCACTTAATTCGCTTTAAAATCTCATCCAATTCCAACGGTCCGATTGTCTAGAATAAAATTTTTAGTGTCTGTATCTGATTAGAACTCTTTTCTTAGTCAAACTCTTAATCCTTTATATATCAACAAATTCCTGGCTTGGCTTTTCAAATCACTTTTTCTCAAACTTTTCAACAAGAATACCTCTCCAAAATTACTCCCTTTCATCTACAAACCATAGCCCCAAACTTATTCAAGATTTCAACCTTAGATTAGAAGGCTTCTTTGGTGTTTTCTCGAGTTTGGGCTAGTACGAGATTTGATTATTTTCGCAAGAAGAACGAGATGGTGTGTTTAGATTTTGAGGCTGAAATTATGTGACGATTCATGAGATGATTTTAAGGTATGGGGTTTTACACAATATGCTCCTTAATCTCGAGAGTGTTTCTCTCTTTGGTTTCATGAGATTATTGACTCATATTTGAATTGTTAAATTCTTTTGGAAATCTGAAAATATTTATTGGAATCTGATTTCGATTCATGTGGTATTATATTTGGTGTTGAGCATGTTGTAATGAGATTTTAATACGGCACGGAGGTTAGGCACCCGCCAATATTCCTTTTTCCGGATATGCTAAAAAAATGCATAAGCGCGGTACGGTGGTGAGGCCTGGTGACCCGATTAATGTGTTGTTAAGAAATTATATTGATATAATTGCTTATGAGATTCACTTTGATTTGAATATTCGTATTCGTATTGTTACGTTTTATTCACCGCTAATATTTGTTGAGCATCTTTCCTGTCGTATTGTGTACTTCCCCATATTTTCTTTTAGTGGCAGGTTAGCGCGGATTTTGGGCGCTTTGGATTTGATTGGGATGATTTATAGCGAGGCTTATTTTGGGAAGATTTTTATACAAGAGAGAAGATTTGTATTTATTTTGATGTATAGAGCATTGGAGATTTATTTTATTTCTAGATAGTTAGATGTTTTATTTCGGGAGATTTTTAGTTGTATGCAATTTGAAGATGAGATCAGTGAGTTCTTTTCTATTATGGAGTTTAGATGCTATCTACCTTGTTATTTGCGGATTTGAATTAATTTTATCGATGAGTAGCGCTCCGTTCGCTCTCCCCGGGCGGGCGGGGTGTTACAACAAGTTCGTGATTAGGAAGTTGTCACCCCCAGACTTGTCATGGTACAAGACCTTGACAAGTTGGACTTGTCACGATCAAAGACTTTGACAAGTTGGATTTGTCACGGTCAAAGATCGTGACAAGTCAGCTATTTTGGTGTACTGTAGACAGAAAGAGTTAATGAGATGCTAGAGGATATTTTAAGGATGTGCATACTTGACTTTGGGGGAGGATGGGAGCAGTATCTTCCTTTGGTGGAGTTTACGTGTAACAAATCCTACTAGTTCACCATCAGTATGGAACCATTTGAGGCATTATACGGTCGGTCTTGTCATTCGCCCAGTTGCTAGTTTTAAGTGGGGACAATAAGTTATGGGCCTAAAGATGATTCAGGACACCACTTCCATGATCGATCTGATTTGGGACGTATCTTCATAGATCAAGACCGGTAGAAGAGTTACGTCGATACAAATAGGAGGCACATAGAACTGGAGGTCGGTGACTAGGTGTTGATGTTGGTGTCTCCTATAAAGGGGGTCATGAGCTTCGACAAGAAGGGGAATCTAGCACCGAGATACATGGAACTATTTTTTTATCATTGAGAGGGTAGAACCAGTGGCATATAGGTTGGGACTACCGGAGCACCTATAGTGGATCCACAATGTGTTCCACGTGTCATCGCTGAAGAAGTACCAGATGAGTGAGCGAACCTTTTGGCATATTCCATTAGAGGAGATCGACTTGCAGCCATCTATCTCGTACGAGGAGAGACTGGTGGCGATACTTGATCGTAGTGAGCGTAAGCGGCGGTCTAAGGTGGTACCCTTGGTTAGAGTTTAGTGGGGGCACCATAATGTGGATGACTCGACGTGGGAGCGGGAAGATGACATACGCGAGCTGTATCCAGAGTTATTCACCGTACGTACATCCCAAATTTAAGGAGAAATTCCTCTATAAGGGGGGAAGTATGTAACCCCCCGTATTTTCCTAAGTATTAAAGATTGAATTAGTTGGGTTAAATTTAAATTACACGCGTGATGTAATTTAATGAAATAAAATATGTTGTTTTGATAAAATTATTAATCGGAGAGAAAATGATTAATTCTTATAGAATAAAATTACTAAGTGAATAGTGATTTAGTATTTTACATCATAGCGAGTGATAGTGACGTGAAAGTGGTATATCTCAATCGGGTGTCGTGTGTAGACTATGTGAGGTTGAGTTAGGAAATTATTTTAGAGTGGCTCGGATGGTGATTTCGAGGTCACGATTTATTTCAAAAGGGTCGAAATAGTGAAAATAGTATACCCGGGCGTATTGATTGGGTCCTGGGGCGATTTTAGACCAAACCGGCACCACAAGAGGGCTTTCCGATCATTCGGGAGTTTCCGGCAGAGATAACTCCGAAAATTAAAGGATTATATCAACCCATGGGAGTGTAGGGCTAGGGTTATATCAATCTTGAGAGAAAAGAGGCAACAAAGGAGGAAGAAAAGAGAGTTCTTGGAGGTGCAACACCTTCTCTCTCCACCAATATTGCCGGAATTGTGATCGAAAGGAAGGGAAGGCATCCTCATCACAGTCAAAATGAAATCAGACGTGCTACTGATAAGTCAAGTGTTTATCTTGCATATTTTAATGAGTTATGATGCCCATGTAGTGTAGGGATCTTGATTTGATGATAATTGATGATATTCTTGGAATTTAAGGAATAAAACTCATGATTTGGAGTAACATTGCATGTAGAATGAATCCACATATGTAGAGGACACGAAATTAGAAGATATGTGATAATTATTATGGAATAAATATGGGTACACAGTGGATTATGTATGAAGAAAACCACAACTAGGGTTTGTGTAGAAAACCTGAATGAAATCTGGAGATTTTTAGATTTAATGATGTTTTAACGTCAGAGATTCGTTAGAAATGTTATACATACTCTTATATGATGTTGGGATGGACTATAATGGAGTTTGGGTGCGTTGCATGAGGATTTGTGTGATAATTGGAGGAAAACATAACAGTTAAACGAAGAAGACGAACGGTGGCATTTCGAATCGATTTGGCTCAAGGAGCGAATCGATTCGGTCAGCGAATTGATTCGGCCTCTTCACCGAATTGATTCGATTACCCATATTTCACCAATTTCTTTTATTTTTGCACGATATTTATGAATACTTAATTGAGAGACTTTTAAATTATTCTTCAACTATAGTGAGGGATATAGGGGAATTCAGTAGACCCCTGATGAAGTTTAGGCTTACCAGAAAGGGGAGGACTAAGTCTAGAACCTATTGGGCAAAACGTGAGATTTAATACATTTACGAGATAGAATGGATCACGGAGAGATAAGTGAACCTATAATTTAGACCAATAGTGCACGAGGGTAGTAACTACTGATATTTTTAAGGGGTAACTAGGGCCCTTCAGGTAGCGAGTGATACTCGGGATTATATGAAAGGAGGTTATAATTAGTACGTTGAGTATTCGAGGGTTATGTACTACGTACGGATTTATATGTAAGTGTTGTGTGTATACCTACTGAATAAAATGTGTATATATGTTGTGGGAATACCTATTGTTGGGATTTTATTATGTGTATGAACATACATACATTGCCTGCTATCAAGAGGTTTTCGCGCAGAGGGCGATCCCACCTTGGCGATTCCAGCGAGGTCTGAATTTGTGTCCGATAACATGAAATTAGGGCGGCTCACTGTGTGTCATGTATTAGTGGGACCGACATGTCATTTAGGTACGTTACATATGTGCGTATCCCAAAGTCTTAGAACCATGTTCGCCTCTGGTGTGTGTTAATTGATTTTTCGGTTCGAGGAGACATGCCAAACCAATAGTCCTTGATTTAATACGAGAGGTACATGGACTTGATAATAGAGTATGCCAGCATCACGAGGGGCCATCCAGGGTATGCTATAGTTGTATATATTATATGTGTGATAAATATATACAGACGTGATATATCTACTTATGTGTGTTAGTAGAATTGATAGATGGTGCATATCTAAACATAATTTAAGTAAAAAGGCTTAAATAATTGACTCAGTAATATTACATGGGAAATATTAATTATTGATATTGTGGTAGCGCGTCGTATGTGTCATACGAGGGAGTTAGACCTTTTGAGGTTATTTAGATAATTTATCTAGTTAGCTTGGGTAGCATAGCTAGGTAGGAGACGTTAGGCGTGCACATTATTTGAGAGGTGAGGAACTCAAGGGAGTGTACGTTAAACAACATGTGTATCTAATAACTAATTTAATCTTTAATTTAAACACTTGTAAAATATTTCCAAACTATTTTATTGGGCTCTGACCTGTGTCAAAATATTTTCCAAAATTTTTAGGTGTCCAGTCACAGGGACGCCAAGCTTAATGATTCTATCCAGGGATGCGAAGCTACAACACTTGTGGAGGCTTGCGGGAGTTGCTTTAGACTCTTCAACTCATTCAATCTAGATAAGAGATTCGTTAGTATATCATTGGGGCATGTTTCCCCTCAGACTATTTAGTTATTCTGTTATTGATCAGACTGTATTAAGATTTTAGTTTTATTTACTTCAAATTGTGGTTGGATTATGTACTTTGTGACCCGATGGTTTATTCGGTATTATTCATTTATATATTTTTCGTGTGATTGTTCAGACTATATTTGTGCGGATGGTTTGGTATATTTGATTTATTTCCGTATTTTGTTATAATAATGAAAGATAAAATTGGACACCGACTTAATTTGACATGGGTGATTAGTAATTAAAAAAAATTCGACAGTGATGCTAAGGATGAACTAAATGAGATTCCTGTTTGTTTTAATTAAGGATTGATCACCCGTGGTTAAAATAGGTGGGGTGTCACAAAATCAAAACAAATTCCTAACAAAAATAAGATATAATATTTTATCTTGCCTTCTTATCCCATAAAAACTGTTAAACGATGGGGTTGCATTATATTAGAATATTATAGAATTTACTTAGTATCTAGTTGTTAGATAGTGTCAAGTCCTTCCTTGTAAATTATTATAAATGAGCATATGTGTATGACTATGAAGCATGGACACATAATACGTGTTTCGACACACGACACGTGAAATATATATATATATATATATATATATATCAATGAAATACAATAATTTTTTCCAGAATATACATTATTAGAGCATTCTTAAAATGAAATTAAGAAAATGGACCAAAAAAAACAAAATTCAAACATACTTTGACATTAAAAATCATAAATAAACCAGAATCGCCATCAGAAGAGAAAAGGAATAAAAAAAATAATTTCACGTGTCCAAAGTGTTTCTCTGCGTGTCCTTTTACGTGTCCAAAGCGTGTCCAGTCTAAATAAAAAAAGGACTTATAAGTCCCAATGTGTCGACAACATGTTAGAGTGTGTCGCGTGTCCGACTTGAGTCAAAGCTGACTCGTGGCTTTCGGAAGAGTGTCTGTGCTTCATAGGTGTCCGATAGGTTGTCGAACACGGATATGTTTCCTTCTGATAAGTGTCCGTGCTTCCTAGGTGTATGATGACCAATTGATATTATTCTTGGTGGTTGTTAGATGATCTTCAAAATCCAATTTGAAGACGAAGAAATAATGTTGCTGATGGTTTTGCCAAGTCGGGAGCTTCTGGCACATCTGGTATTTATAACTTTTCCTCCTTCAATTTATAATAAAAGGGAAGTTTGATCAAAATCACAACCACTTGTGGTTTTGACACCCACAAATAATAGAAACAGAGACCCACACATTCCCACAATATTTGTTTTATGATGCCCACAAACAATAGAAACAAATACTCACATATTCCCACAATATTTCTTACTCTAATACATATTTGAAAAGAATTTGAATGAGACATATATACCGCATTTATTAAGATTGTGACATTAACATAACTCTATATTTTCACGCACTGTTAAATTATGCATGGATGAGAATCATAGCATAGGGTATTGAAAAAAAGGAAAAAATAAAATTTTACTGTGGTATATTGTTTTCTAATCATACATGCCATTCCACATACTTCATGAAAAATATAAGAAATTACAAATAAGTTTTTACACGTTTTGAAACTAACTGTATGTGACCCGGGTGAGCCACGTCACTGTGTAGCATCAAAATGTGTGGATTTTGTGTGGACCTAGAATTGTCCTTTAATAAATATTCTTTTATCACGTGAATCTGCCACAATTTGAAAAATACCCAATTTTATTATGTTTATTACAAAATCTGCCCAAGGTTTGTTTAGTTTTAATCTCATCTCTTAATTTTCTTTCCCAATTATATCTGCCCGAACATTAAATATGTACCCCCACATGTCTTTTCACACACTTATTCACCTTTCTAGAACACACCATTGTGATTTATTATATAAATATCCTCAAAAGCTGCTAATTATGTATTAAACGTGCATTATTGTCTTTGAAAACTTGTAAATGGAATAATAAAAACGTAATGGTGATCCTAAAAAAATAACAAAAAATAACTTTGAGTTGTGTTATTTTTTTGTACATGTGTTTATTTCTTGGGATTTATTACAAATAATGAAACTATGCCAAAAATTTGCTAGATACTACTCTCTCTACATAAGAATTCATTATATGACTCTATATTCTTGGGTTTCATCAATTGGCCAACATGCAATATTTTGAAATAATAGTAATTATGAGTACCTCGATTTGTCACTTTGGCCCAGATGAGTAGCCCAATTAAACATGGCCCAAAGTCCAGAGGCCTCATGCCTTGATTAATTCTGTTGTGAACCAGTCAGTTCCTAAAATCTCTCTTCAGAGATACTTTAGGGATTATGGAATAACGTGGAGGAGACCCACACCTCCACTATCTGAAATAACATGTATATATCAAACCCCTAGCTCGGGGCAAAGGGCATGCAATTTTATAAACATTTCAAGGAGTAAAGAGAAATAAAATACTGAGAGCACCACCGTGGGCGTAGGCCTTCTTGCTGAACCACGTACATCTTGTCACTTTGGCCCAGATGAGTAGCCCAATTAAACACGACCCAAAGTCCAGAGGCCTTGTGCCTTAACTAATTCTGTTGTGACCCAGTCAGTTCCTAAAATCTCTCTTCAGAGATACTTTAGGGATTATGGACTAACGTGGAGGAGTCCCACACCTCCACTCTCCGAAAAAACATGTATATATCAAACCCCTAGCCCGGGGCAAAGGGCATGCAATTTTGTAAACACTCCACGGAGTAAAGAGAAATAAAATACTGAGAGCACCACCGTGGACGTAGGCCTTCTTACCAAACCACGTACATCTTGTGTTGTATGTGATTGCAGTTCTTTCAAAGTTATTTATTTATTATGGTGATTGCCTTTATTTGTTATTTTGTGTTAAGTTTAATTGTCACCACAATTGGCGTCGTCTGTAGGAAATATTTGTTTTCCTATAAGAAAGCCTTCACCAAAAAGAATTTGGGATGTATGGTCACAACAGCAATGCCCCTCAAGCAGGGGATATTCAAGAGCAACCTGCCCCTCGTAAGATCAGATCTGAAGTTCGATGTTCAAATCCTCGGGCTCACCCTGAATGGAAAGCTTCGGAAGAAATCCAAGGACCGACCAGGTCCACACTAGTCTCCAGGCTGATCGATGCCTATGAGGCCAGGCTCCAAGAGCAAGAGGAGGCCACTCGTAAGTAAGAAGCTAAGAATGCTCGTCTCAAAAGAAGATTGGAGAAAATGGAGAGAGAACTCCATCGCAGGACCAGGTAACGTCAATATCGCACTCCTAGCCCTCAGGCGAGCATGTCTCGCAGCTGAGGAAGGATCCCTAGACGTGGATCTCAAAGATTCGAGGAACACAGGTCAGATGACGACTTGCTCGAGCAAGTGTAACCAGCTCACCGTTATAGGAGCCCAACTCAAGGAAATAATGACATACGGAATTTGGTCCGGAGAGAAATGGACAAGCACCCAGCACATCGGGGTGCCAGATCGACTAGAGAGCTAGCCCGGCAAGCTCTCAGGACCCAGATGAAATCCCCTTTCTCAAGGGAGATAAAAGAAGAAGAAGCCCCCAAGAATTTCACGATCCCTAGATTCAAGATCTTCGACGAAAAGACTGATCCTATCGACCATGTTAGGTAGTACAGGTAGGCCATGACCCGTTAGAACCATAAGGACGCACTAATGTGTTGGGTCTTTCCATCGAGTTTGCATGATGTGGCCCAAAAGTGGTTTGATAGACTCCCTCATAGATCCATCAGGAGCTTTGAGTCCCTGGCAGAACTCTTCACAGCTCGCTTCATTACTAGCACCTCCCATCCAAAGATGATGGATGCCTTGTTGACAATGAAGAAAATACCCCAGGAGAGCCTCAAAGACAATGCAAAAAGATATTGGGAGTTATTAAATGAGGTCGAGGACTGCTCGGAGTGGGTCGCTATAGCATCCTTTAAGATTGGCCTACCCAGCTCTTGCCTCTTGCATCAATCCCAAACTAAGAAAGAGGCCACAACCATTGATGACCTAATGGCTCGTATCGAAAAATACGCCAAAGTTGAGGATGTGACCCGCTTTAGTGCAGAGGAGAATGGTTGCGCTAAGTTCGCTGGCAAGGGCAGCGATAAAGCTGAGAACCATAAGAAAGGAAGTAAGAATGGGGGCAAAAGTAGCTCCAAGATCGGGAATAAAAATGATACTTTAGAAGCATTTCAGGCAATGAACGCTGTCTTTAAGGAACCAATCTACAAGATTCTAGCAAAGATCAAGGACGATCCGTTCGTTAAGTGGCCCCGAAAGATGGGAGGAGACCCCTCAAAATGGAACAACGCATTGAGATGTGCTTTCCATAAAGAGGGTGGGCACAAGACGGAGCACTGCAAAGCTCTCAAGTCTCACCTTGAGGAGTTAGCCCAGACTAGACATTTGAACGAATTTATGGAAAAGAAGGCAGAGAAGGTCGCTGCCAATGGAGACTCGAGGCTCTATAACGTGCTCGAGGAGGATGTTGGCGATGAGTTTGCAGTGATTTATAGGGCATCGAACCTGAAGCAGATTCAGGGAAACTCAGCTCGGATGGAAGTTAAAAAGCTTATGGTAGTGATGTAAGCTTTTCAAATTGACCCAGCGAAAATACAGGTAGGGAAGCATCGACGAGCATATGAAGTCCACTACAATAAGTACATTATATTAACGGATGAATACCTAGTGCGAGTAAGGACCCCACATCATGATGCCTTGATCATTACACTCATGATAGCTAACTACGATGTTGACAAGTTACTCATTGCCAGGGTAGCTCATCCGAAGTAATGTATCTCGACCTATTCAGAAAGTTGAAGTTAAGCATCGCCGACTTAAATGAAGCCACTGTCCCTCTAGTTGGCTTCGCTGGTAAAGTGACCGTCCCTTTGGGAAAGATTGTACTTCCAGTAAGGGCAGGAAGTGTCTCCGAAATGATCGAGTTTCTGGTGGTCGACATTGACTCACCCTACCAGGACATCCTTGGCAGAGGGTGGCTACATGCGATGAGGGTCGTCCCCTCTACCTACCACCAGAAACTCAAATATGTGACTGAGCGAGGAGTAATGTAGATCCACGGAGATCGGGCGATGGCGAGAAAGTGCTTCAAAGCAGCCATCCGCCCAAAGTCAGAGAAGAAGGTCGAGAAGGCCAAGGAGAAGGTTGAAGAACAGGAAGGTTTGATACCTTCCAAATAGAAGCTAAAATATAGAAGACCTGGAGTGGAGGAGACTAAGATCCTCCCCTCTGAGCGGTTCGTTAAGAACCTGGAAGAGGTCTCAGCCAGCGGCAGCAAGAAAGATATGATGTTCTTGATCGGAGCCTCTTTCACAGATCAAGAGAATAAGGAATTAACAGTACTTTTGCGAAATAACTTGTAAGTTTTCACGTGGGAACCCTACGAGATTTTTGGGATTGATCCCAGTGTGGTTTGTCATCAGTTGCACGTCGATTTGGCTTTCAAGCCGATCGCACAAAAATCACGGCGAACTGCACCCGAGAAGGCCAAGGCTGTGGAGAAGGAAGTTGAGAAGCTGCTGGATGCAGGATCCATACGAGAAGTTCAATTCCCTAAGTGGTTGTCCAACCCAGTAGTGGTCCCAAATAGCAATGGAAAATGAAGAGTTTGCATTAACTTCACTGACCTTAATAGGGCTTTCCCTAAGGACAGTCTTCCTCTCCCAAAGATTGACCAGTCGGTGGACGCCACAGCAGCTAATGAAAGAATGAGTTTCTTAGACGTGTACTCCGAGTACCAACAAATCCCTCTACACGAGCCAGATCAAGACAAGATATCATTCATCACCACCGTCAGGTTGTATTATTATAAGGTCATGCCCTTTGGGCTTAAAAATGTAGGAGCAGCGTACCAGCGATTGGTCACCAAAAGGTTTAAGGACCAAATGGGAAACACCATAGAAGTCTACATCGATGATATGCTCATCAAGAGCAGGCATAAAGAAAAGCACCTCTCAGACCTATCAAGAACCTTCAAAATCCTCAGGAATTATTGAATGAAGCTTAAAGCAAGTAAGTGCTCCTTCGATGTCCAGTCAAGAAAATTTCTCGGGTATTTGGTTAGCAAGAGAGGCATTGAAGCCAACCCGTACCAGATTGACGCCATCAATAGGGTCCATCCCCCACGTATGATCAGAGATGTGTAAAAGCTCACAGGGATGCTCATCGCCATAAATTGGTTCATCTCGAAGTCATCCAAAAGGTGCCAACTATTTTTCCAGTTGTTGAAGTAAACCAAAAATGTGGAGTGGAACAAGGATTGCTCGAAGGCATTGGAGGGGCTCAAAGCTTACCTCAGCGCACCACCATTGCTCGTAATACCTCAAGAGAATGATTCCCTGTACCTATACCTTACAATTTCCATCCACGCTGTCAGTTCTGCACTAGTATGCGAAAGAACGAGAATCTAGCACCCAGTTTATTACACGATCAAGACTCTCTTGGACGCCGAACAGCGATACCTACCACTGGAAAATCTCGCCTTTGCACTAGTGGTAGCCTCGAAGAAATTGAAACATTACTTCGAAGCTCACTTTATCATCCTCCTTACCTCTCACCCCTTAAAGTAGTCCTGCGAAAAGCAGATCTGTCCGGCAGATTATCAAAGTGGTCAGTCGAGTTCAGGCGATTTAACATCCAGTTTCAGCTAAGGAATGCAATCAAGGACGGTTCCTCGCTAACTTTATTGCATAATTTACAGGAGAATATCCTTGTGACCAACTTCAACCTATTGATCAAAGAGAAGACCACTCGGCACAAGGTGGTTGGCGAGTGTTCGTTGACGGATCCTCCAACTCCAAAGGGGTAAGAGTAGGCATCGTGCTAGTTACCCCTGAGGGTGCAATCATCGAGTAAGAAATCAGGCTTGGATTTGAAGCCTCTAATAATGAAGAAGAGTATAAAGCATTGATAGCAGGACTACAGAAGGCATAGGGACTGGGGCAAGACAACTCCAAGTATTCGGAGACTCACAGCTGGTCTCCAACCAGATAAGTGGAGACTTCAACGCGAGGAATGAGAGAATGGTGGCCTACCTCGCCACATCAAAAAAATTAATGTCTAACTTCGAATAAGTCAGCATCCAATAGTTTCCCAGAGGACAAAATAGCCATGCTGACGCCCTAGCGGCCTTGAGCTCAACGATTAATTTTGACTTAAAGAGAACAATTCCGGTCGACTTCCTAACCCCCAGCTGCAAGATATAGGTCGACTTCAGCCAAGTATTAACCAAGTATTAACCAGAGCGACGAACTGCAAGTATTAACCAAGTATTCCGGTCGACTTCAGCCAAGTATTAACCAGAGTGGTGAACTGCAAGATATAGGTCATATTATCCAGATTGAATCAACCCCCAGCTGGATGGACCCCTTAAGGGATTTTTAAAAGATGGTGCCTTACTAGACGATAAGAAGGTCGCTCATCAGATAAGAGTCAAAGCTGCTAGCTTCCACTTATCTCCTGAGGGCAAACTGTATAAGAGATCTTTCATCGGTCCTTACCTCCAATGCGTTCACCCGAAGGATGTCGAGTGAGTTCTGCGCGAGCTCCATAAGGGAATTTCTGGGAGTCATATTAGGGGTTGGTCGCTGGCTTTTTGAGCAATGAAAGAAGGCTACTGGTGAAACTAGCAAGTGAAACTAGCAAGTTATCAGCAACAGCTAGCAAGGCACTACAACAAGAAGGTAAATCCAAGAGCATTCCAAGTTGGGGACTACATCCTAAGGAAAGTTCTTGGTAGCGTAGTTAAACCATCGGATGGAAAGCTAGGACCAAACTGGGAGGGACCATTCAAGGTGATAAGGAACAATCTATAAGTAGCCTATCACTTCGAAACGCTGGAGGGCAGGGAGATACCTCGAGCTTGGAAAGCAACCAATTTAAAGAGATTCTACTTCTAGTTTTCTGTGTTGATATTTTATTACAATGTTTAAATTTGCAATTCATTTCCGATTAATAAAAGATTGTTTGGCAGTAGCATTCTACAAAGTTTTGATTTTATCTCAAATACTTTTTAATTCATGCACCTTTTCCAAGTTACAAGCTCCACTCTCAACATATAAAAGTAGGGTATTACCCTCCTCGGGTTTTCGTTATCAAACACGAATAACCTCATAGAATTTCCCCTGACAATATATGAAGCCCTACAGGGAACCCTGAGGCAGCTTGACCAACCCAGGTTGGTCGCCAAATAATGTTTGGCTAAAAAAAACTGCTCAGATAGAACATTCAACACCAGGTGTGTCCTCACCATTGCCACACTTAGGCCTAAGGAAGTGTGACGACGCAACCTAAAAGGTAAAGTGAAGCAAAATGGTATCTTATAAGCATAATTGACTAGGGGGATACTCACTAAAAAAACAACTCTGCCTATATTAAATCTAGTTGGCTAAGAAGAGCCCAAGATAATCAATCAATTAAGTGAAAAATACACAACACATGTTCAGTTGGAAAATTGCCTAAAACATAATTATTTTATTACTTCACTACATGTACAAAGAGTTACATTGATTGAATTGAACAAATCCTAATGAGGAATTGGTCACCGAGCAAGATAGTCAGCCACTTGCGCTCTTCGACCATCATCTGGGCGAGGAACTAATTCCTCCTCGACTTTATTTGCATCTGGCTCCAGTAGCTTCCTGGAAATAGCGTCTATGGGGACCCACTAATCATCCCTCCTGAATGGGTTAGGCATCAAAGTTGAGGGGAAGATCTCATGGTGATACTAGAGAACCGAGTTCCTAGGGACCTATAACTCCCTAAGAGTACTCAACCATCCTCTAACGAAGAATAACTCCTCGACCTCCTTCAACTTCATCGGTGCATCGATCCAGCCCTGATTATAACCATCAGCCCACACCTGCCGAGGACCTTTCTTGAACAGGTGCCTCAGCAAGGTAACATCTCTTTGGAGGATGGTAGCTATCACATACGCCCTGTGAACATCACCCCGAAGCTTGGCAATCTCCCTAACCGAGCCACTACTGTAAGTACTAGCTCGTGACCTAATCAATGAGTAGGAGCCCCGTAAAACTTAGGGGCAGTGCTCGGTGCATGCTCTATAAGTCACGAAACCTCTCTCCTCAGAGCGTCATTCTCTTGTTGAAGTACTTCTCCAACTTGATTAATCTCGGAGGCATCTCGAAGTTTAGCCCTCAGAGCATTCACTTCCTCTTGAAAGGAAGCGCCAACCTCTTCCATCTTCTGAAGCCTATCTTTCAGTTTGGCAACAAGCTCTGACTGGACCTTAAAGCTCTGATTCCTCTACCTAAGGGATTTACAAATCCTTACAAAGGCTTGGCAAACTTGATTGCTCGCATTAGGACCGAGAATACTTCCTAGTTGAGAAGTATCAGGTATATACTCATCAACATCAATTAGCTACAGACCATATAAGTATTAAAGAACAAATAAATCAGTACGCGAAAGGGAAATAAATCTCATTTCATTAAGAAAAAGTTCAAAGTACATCATTAAAAGGAAAGAATAACAAAAAATATATACAAAGAGCTCCTTAAAGAAGACTAGCTCGCAACCTCAGTATGCTCTGAGGTCGTTGATTACTTCCCCTTATCTGCAGCAACAGCAGCTCCAGATGCGCCTCCTCCAGACGGATCAATCGCCACCCCCTGATCAAGGGGAGCATCAGCAGTGATGGTCGGAACAACAGGAGTAGGCACCTCATCCACAACAGGCTTAGGTCCAGGATCATGCTCGTCAAAGAGTGGAGAGTCAATATCCACCTCGGCCGCCAGAAGAGCCTTGTTCTAACCCTTCTTGAAGTTGAGACGACTAATGTAACCAATCTGAGCATCAGCATCATCGTACGCAGTAACCCATCCAGCATTATACGAGCTCTCCTTAAGGGTGGAAGCCTCAAATTCCACCTTCTTCGCGAGCACCTTGTTCTCCTCCACCATTTCTAGCTTGCTCGAGCATACCAAATCATAGGACAGCCTCAGCTCCTGAAGCTCCTTGGTCGCTGCCTCCTTCGCTTGATTGGCTTCATTCAGGGCGAGATTAAAAGACTTCTGAGTAGCATTGGTAGCCTTCAGACTAGCCTCCAGATCAGGATTTTTCCTATCTAGGTCAGCGTTTCTCCTCGTCGGCTCGTCACGGTTGCGGTAGAGGACAGTGAAATCGGTCATAAACTGTAGAGAAAAGGAAAATATTAGCAAAAGAAGTATTAAAATAATATTTCAATAACGGGGAAATAGAAGCAAGCTTACCATGGCTAGCCTCTGACTTACCTTCAGAGCTAACTGGTCGGCCACCATCACCCTCTGGCGATCAGTTGAAAAAATTGCTCTCTCATGCACTATCGGAGCCAGCTGAGGGGAAAGGGCAACAAAAGTCCCTTCGGGAAGATCAGATACCGGCACTAGAGATTTCTCTGCCTTCGTCCTCACCTCTTCCTTCATTTTTTCTTCTTTTCTCTCCTTCTTCTCTTTCTCTCCTCCACTCTCTTCCTCTCCTCTTCTTTCTTTATCTATTCTTCTTTCTTCCTCTCTCTCTGTCTCACCTGTGCCTCCTCATTCTTCTTCCTTTCCTGCTCATGAGCAGCAGACTGGGAATCGGTCGCAATATCCTCGCCCCTTGATTTGTGCTTCTTCGATCGACGAGAAAGAAGCACGTTGTCTTCATCATCATCTGGAATTAAATTATTCTTAGGAGGAGCCATAGCTTCCTCGCTGGATCTACTTGAATCCTCTGAAGACTCTTGAACCTCTGAACCCTCTTCTGAGATGGAAGATTCTTCACTACTAGAGCTCTCCTTACTGGAACTACCTTCAGCACCGCCCCTGTTAGCACCCTCGCTTTCCTCACCAGAGCTGCTTTCCTCCTCATCCAATTGGATTGGGTCGGCAACAACCTGTTCTATAATGTCTAGCTTAGGAATGCTATCCACAGGTCGCACAATGAAACTGAACCCAATGTTCTTGTATTCCAGAAGGAACACCGCTGATCGAGGATGCTCACCATCAGCTAAGAGTTCTCTGATTTTCCAGGCCTTAACCAGCTCGGCAGCATGAATCTCTTGAAGATTCGGTTCTGAGTTCTTTATCTTCGTTAAAAAAATAAAAAGAGAAATATATGAGAAAAACCATACATTAACAGAGGATTAATGATCAGAAGAAGAGCTATGCCAACCTATATATTCCTCTAGAAAAAAAGGAATCACGAATCTCATAAACCTCGACCCTTCAGTATGGGGAGGGAACTGCCAATTTCTGGCAATAAACCCCTCATGCCAGTAGTCCTTATGGGAATCAGGTAGGTTCACTACCAATACCCTATCAAGACTCCTGGACTTGAGGTAAAGAAGACCAGAGCTTATTTGAGAAAAAGAATAGCAGAAGCATATTTCAACAAGCCCTAGATTGGTGCTATAGAGCTAATTGATTCTATGCACACCATTGACAATTTTCCAAACACTTCGTGAGCACTGTGCAGGAACTATATCAAAGTAAATAAAAAAGTGCAGCAATAAATGATTTGGGTGAAAAGTAAGACCCTCTGGGAAAATAAAAAAACATGTATCCAATAACCGTCCTCAATATCTCAGACATTATGAGGAATAGGAGCATATTCAATGTCCACCCAGTTCGGAATATTGTAAAATTTCCTAAACTCAGTTATCGACCTATTGCCTATCTTCCTCATCAGAAAAGAGAAACCCTAGTATTGAATATGAAGAAATTTCAGCATAAAAAGAAAAAAGAAGAAGTGATAAGAACTTATGAAATAAGGGTCACCTTGAGACAATGCAAAGTCGCAAGCAGGAACGATGAAGAGATAAGAGAGAAGCTTGAAGATGGAAGTCGAGACCTAGGAGTAAGAAAGCTATGAAAATATGTCATAAGTCGTTTAGTTCAAGATTAAACTGTCTAAGTAACTTCGAACTATTTTTTGGGGAAACTCTTTTCTTTAAATCAAATTGATTAATCACAAGATGTGTTTAATAAAAATATGTACGAGATATGTTCAAGATTATGTAACTAGTTTTGAAAAATAAAACTAAAACAGTTTCAATCAATTTAAATCAGCACACCAACAAGAATGAGATGAGGTGATGTAGAACGATTAAGTACACACGGTTTTTAATATGGTAAAACCTCACCCAACGGAGGAAACATCCACGGTGACTTCTAAGTCACAAACTAAAAATCCACTAAAATAAAATATACAAGTTACAAGCTATTTAACATACATGCAAACAAAACAGACCTATACAAGTTTAGAATATGTACCCATTAGTTTGATTCTAACTTCTCTGCAGTTCTGATGTTGATGTGGCTTTCCCAGCTTGCTAACTTCTCAACACTTTGTTCCAGCTTTACGTCGACTCTTGATGTTTCAAGATATTTTCGCCAACACTTCGTGTGTTGTAGTGTGTCAAGTGTTTCTGAAAGTGTTATAACACATGCATGCACACACGCACACTTATTTATACAAACAAGTCCTATCAAATTACAGAAAGATCTAAATGATTAAGGTTTTCAGTTTCTCTCTTCTTTAGAAACAACAGACTTTCTTGATCTTTCAAACTAACCCAGAATCTAAGGTTGCCTTGCTCAAAATACGGCCAAGGTCTTAAATAACTTTAGAGGGTTTTAAAAGTATTTTTGAAATTGTAAACCACCAATTGCGATTCCAACTAGATCATAAGTCTTGTTTCATAAGAACTAGAAACAGAAAAGGAATTTGTTGATTCTTGAGTTGTGAAAAGCATTTACAGAAAAATAATCAACAAATATGATTTCTCTAGATGAGAAACGAAATAATGTAGATCTAAGAGATATATGACTTAGAACAACAAGATCTACAGTTCTATAAAAAGAAATAGAGATCAAACTTAAAATGTCTAAGTTGGTTAAAAGATTTCAAACTCAGAGGATTCAACCTACGAACAGGCTTCAAACCATCTCCAAAATAATTTTCAAACACTCGGGTTTGGTTTTGGTTGTAAATTGATTTTGGATTTAAAAGAAATTTAGGGTTTGAAACGAGATTAGGGTTTGGATGATTTTACGATTTTCTCTCTCTTTTTCTCTCTTTGTTTTTCTTTTCTCAGTTTTATGAACTCGCAAAAAATTCTAAAATGTTGAGGCTCAACTTCCTTTTATACTAGGCAAGGAAGGATTGAGAACATCAGCTCAAATCTAATGGTTGAGATTTGGCCTTTAGCACTTGACATTAATCCAACGGTTTATAATCAGCGATGGATTAAATGTTCGCTGATTGGTCTAAAGAGGGTTCACTTGGATTAGGATAAAACGCATGCAGAACGTTGAAAAAAAGATCCAAGGGCTGAGATTGCGTATAGTTTCTGAGTCTAACAACAAACACAAATCAAGCCGTCGTAATATTGACAGGTGTAAGGCTCAAATGAAACTAAGACGCGTGTTTTAACTCAACTAATTATATCTACCCATATCCTTGAAAAAAGAAAATTACATAACTCAAGTAATTATAAACCAATACCCTAATAATATATGTTGTAGACAACGGTACAGATTCCTGCGAATAAGACTAAGATCAAGCTTTTTAGAGATATGTACAAGAAAAAATAAACTCATAAGACTATAATTTCTCCCCCATTTTGTCTCAAATGGACAAAGGGAAAAAAAGTTTAATTCACACGAGATTATTCAGCACAAATCATTCCTATCAATTTTCGCAAAGAATGAAATCTTTTGTAATCCAAAGGTCTTGTAAACATATATGCGAGCTGCAAATCAGTAGGAAGATAATTAATTTCTAATTCCTTAGTCTCAACTAATTCGCATATAAAATGATGTCTAATATTTATATATTTTGTTCCCGAGTGTTGAACAGGATTTTTAGAAATATTGATCACGCTTTGGTTATCACAATAGAGATGCAATTGGTCTTCTTGAATGCCATAATCATTTAGCATTTGCTTCAGCCAAAGTAATTGGGCACAACAGCTACCAGCAGCAATGTATTCAGATTCAGCTGTAGATAATAAAGTGCAGTTTTGTTTCTTACTACTCCATCCTACCAAATTGTTACCGATATAGTAACACGCTCCTGATGTGCTCTTACTATCATCAGTACACCCTGCCCAGTCGACATCAGTGTATCCTATTATAGTACTAGGAGTATCATTGGTGTACTAAAGACCCAAATTTAGAGTGCCTTTTATGTATTTAATGATTCTTTTTACACATACTAAGTGGCTCTATTTAGGATTATTTTGATAACGGGGACACACGCAAAATGCGTACATAATATCAGGACGCGAGGTAGTAAAGTATAGTAAGCTTCCTATCACACTACGAAATAGAGTAGGATCTATGGATTTTCCACTCTCATCTTTAGATAATTTGACCGTAGTACTGATGGGAGTTCTAGCTTCTTTGGCACTTTCAAGCCAGAATTTTTTAACAATCTCTAAAGCATATTTTGATTGCGAAACAAATAAACCTTCTGAATTCTGTTTGACTTAAAGACCCAAGAAAAATTATAACTCCCTCATAAGAGACATTTGAAATTCTTTATGCATAATTTCAAAAATTGATTTAACTTTTGAAGGGGAAGTTGATCCAAAAATGATATCGTCGACATATACTTGAGCTATTGTCAAAATATTTGACAAATAGAGTTTGATCATTTCCGCCTGTCTTAAAACCTTTATCTAAGAGAAAGTTGGAAAGATGCTCATACCAAGCTCTTGGCGCTTGTTTCATACCATCCAACGCCTTTTTAAGACGATAAATATGATTTGGATAATAAGGGTCAATAAACCCTTTGGGTTGTTCAACATAGGTCTCTTCAGTCAAGATTCTATTAAGAAAGGCTGATTTTACATCCATTTAGTAAAGCGTAAAGTGCAAGTAACAGGCTATGGCAAAGAGAAGACGAACATATTATAGACGAGTAACTGGAGAAAATGTCTCGTTAAAATCTATTCCTTCAATTTGAGAATATCCTTGAGCCACTAATCTGGCTTTATTTCTAATAATTATCCCACTTTCATCAATTTTATTTTTAAATAGCCAACGTGTGCCAATAACCTTTTTATGATCAGGCCTAGGTACAAGATACTAAACATCATGAATGACAAATTAAAGAAGTTCTTCCTGTATGGCAGAAATCCATTGTGGGTTATTCAATGCCTCATTTACATTCTTTGGTTCCACAAGGGAAACAAAACATGCATAATGAGCATAGTTTATGAATCAAGATATTGTACATACAGGCTCACAAGGGTTACCAATAACATTATCTATGGGATGATCTTTAGAAACCCAGTTAGGTACTTCAGGTTTCTCAATTGGTAAAGAATCATCTATATATGGATGTGACACCCCGCCCAAATAAATACCGGGTGATCAGTCCTATATCAAATTTAAAACAGGAATCTCAGGGGTTCATTCTTAGCATCACTGTCAAAAACTTTTTAAAACTTTACTAACCACCTAGTATTCAAAAAGACTGATGTCAAATTTTATGCTTTTATTAAACAATTAAATATGCATGCTGAATAACAAATAAACCACACATCCAAACCATGAGTCTAAAACAGCACTAAATGACTAAATGACCTGCCGAATAAACAATCGGCTCAAAATCCCAATAATAATAATTCAATAAATGAATACATAAACCAAATACTGAGTCTAAAAGTAAAAGGGGAAACATGACCTGAATGAATCTACAACTGAGATAAGAATCCTACTCTAGGAATAAAGAAATGATACGTCTAAATCAAATCCTGCAACCATCCACAATGTTGCAGCTGCGTAACCCTGGAATAGATAAGTCAACTATGGCATCCCTGTGGCTGGACACCTGTTAATATACATATACATAGACAAGAGAGAAGAAGTACAAGAAACGGGCCAGACCCCGATTTATAAAAATGTTTAGCAAGCATTTTATTGCAATAAATGAAATGCGTAGTATATAATGTTCATAATTGCTTTTACGGACCCACTCTCTTGAGGACAATCTCACCTCTCTTCTATAGTGCACACCTATCGCATTCATTTATTCCGCCTAGCCATCTGACACACTTCTAACTAGGAAAAAGGATTATCCTTCTAATTACCCCTCGTGGTAGTATATCATATTTGATCTCAACAATTATCATTTTTAAATAAGTGTTATCACACTAGTATTTACTATTTACGTTTATATAAGATTTCACTATCTTAATAGTCTGTAATTATCTCATTGTAGATATACCATAAGCATACATATATATCCCTCACTATTATATATATATGTATTAACACAATCTTAATAGCCTACAATTATCACATTGTAAGTATAACACAAGTATACATATATATCCACCACCATTATATATATATTATAACACAGCACCCTAAGGGTACACCTATAGTGCATTGCATACTCTGCTATCATGTCCCCGTACGTCTCGTACTCAAACAAGGACTATCGGTTCGAAAATATCCCACGAACCATATAAACAAATCACACATATTGGCGGCGAACATAGTTCACATACCTATGGGTCACGCACATACCTATGCTCCCATAGTCAGCGGACTTATCAACTCACAAATAAGTCTTTCACAGTCATATGTTCTGAGATACAAATCAAATATCCCCCCGAAGGTCACTCAGGATAAGACCGTCTCTACACAATCCCCCGCGATAGCAAGCAGCTAGGTATGTCATACACATAATAAAATAATCAAAAAGGTATTCACGTACCCTATTAAAATATTAGGTATTCACACAACCTTTCATTGTTTTACGTATTCACACAACCTATCATTGTTTTAGGTATTCCCGTAACCTATTATCATTTTTCTATTGGATTATGTATTCCCATATTTATATATATAATTCACACATTCATATATATATATATATATATATTCCAATTACTACTAGTTCGCTCGTATTAAATACGATCCAATACCAAAATAGCTACATCCCACTATTTAATATAATTTATATAATTATATATCTCACCTCATATATACTTGATTAAGTTCATATTAGTCTCACAAAGTTCCCAACAATTTTTAGTTTCAATTCGGGAAAGTTTGGTCACAAATTAAAACTCCAAGACATTTCACAATATATGACCCAGTAATGAAATTCCTAGTACTGCGTACTACTCTCCATTTTCTATGCGTGGCCACAAACGGTACATAAATCCGAATTCGTATGACAAAGTTATGCTCATTTAATGTTGTGCTAAAAATCAAATAACTCGTTCCGTCTTCAAGGGTATTTTAGACCTTTCAATTTTTGTGTCTAATTAAAAACATTCCCAGGACAGCGTAATACTCTTCGCTATCTATGTGTGGCCGTGAACGGCACACTAATCCGAGTTCGTATGCCAAAAGTTAGGGCATTATAAAGATTCACCTCAAAGAAGATTTTTAAAAAAAAACTTTCTTAAAAAGTTTTCCCACATTCTGCCCAGATTAATAAATTGATGTTTTGAGGCATTTTGGAGCAGTTTTGGAGGAAGCGCCTGAGACAACAAAATGTAGAAAACGCGATTTTATACAGGGCAACGCGGACAGAATCACCATTAAAGCTCCAAAACCTTCGATTATATCCAGATCTTTTAACCCAAAAACCTCCCAAGATTCATCATAAATCCACCCAAACTTCATCATTAACAATTTCTTCCAACAATACCACTAATGGAGATTCAAAAACCAAGATCTAATCATGTTGTTCACTTCTCAAATTAAGTCATAATCTCACTATTAACCCAATTTCTCACAAAGTTAAAAATCCCCCATTAATGGTTATTCTTCATCTTCTTCACCATAAACCCACAAATTTCAATTCAAATTCCTACTTCCAAATTTCCAGAATTGATTGACATAATTACAACTATTTACATCATTAACTACAACTCAAATTAAAGCAAGAAAACACTTGCCTTGGGGGATTAAATCCGACAATCTCATGTCGAAATTCTTGCCCGGATTGCTCTTGTCATCCTTCTTTCCTTCTTCTTCTTTCTCCTTTCTCTCCTCTCTCAACCCTTTGTGTTTTGGAATGACTCATGGCTGCCCAACACACTTAAACCTAGGTTAAAATTCCTCAATCCCGTAATTAAGCCTATTGGCCAATTAAAAATGACTTAAATGCCCCCGTATGGGCTCGGTCATGTCTAAAAATGCCCCGAGACCCATTTACTACCCCCGGTTACTCTTTTCCGACTATCTCGACCCTTCCGGACTCAACCGTGCACTCAGAATTGTCATCCGAGATACTTTATAAAATTTTCCAATTTCAACCTCAAAATGCGACACATGTGAAAATTTTCAATAACCCGAATTAATTTGAATTTCTAAATCCCCAAATTTAAATACTAAATTCTAAATCTCCAAATTCAATAATTTCTCCAATTTAAATAAATTAAATTTAAATCACCAAATTAAATGAATTTCTCCAAATTAAATAAATCCAACTCACTAATTTAATTAATTTATATATCCTCTAAAATATGTGGTGTTACAATGGAGAGTCATTTTCTAAAATAATTTCATACCCTTCCACAATAGTTGGTTCTCTAGTCTTACTCTCAATAGTAGTATCACTTACTGTTGATACCAAATTTAGTCTGCTGACGTGGACCGGTTATGTGGAGACATGTGTCAATCTACATGGCACTCGCAAACATTTTTTTAACAACACATTGACTTCGAGGAACTCAACCTCCCCGACCAACTCAGAACGCTCCGACAACAAGTGTTCTCCGAGGAACTCTACTGTACCGAGAAACTCATGTATACCGAGCTACTTAGGCGATCCGAGCAGCTTAGGCGGTCCGAGCTGCATCTCGTACAAAGCATTCATATTTGGATAATCAAGAGGATGACTGCGCATTAAATGCTCATTATTATCACACAGACACATACGCCTATTGGACTTCTGTATATTATTCTTTCATTTGTACCGCCTCAAGGCTATAAATACATTGTAACCTCCTCATTAGCAGGGGATGGGGAATTTCTTGGTAAACCCATTATCGAGAATTCTGCAAACAGTCAACAATAACACAAACAGTGGACGTAGGCCATTCTTTTAAGGCTGAACCACTTTAAAAATATTTTGTCTTATTTATTTTTATCTATGATTAAAGAATTAGGTTAAATCTAGTTTTTTACAACAACAAATTGGCGCCGTCAGTGGGAAACGCCTGTAATTATCGTTTTTCACTAAAACAATTCATCACCAATGGCTGATAATCCTGAATCCAATAATCGAAACGCTGGAAACCCCCCAAATCTATCCACTCCTCTAAGTGTCCAAGATCTGGCTGGAATAATGGCTAATTTAGCTCAGGGCCAGACCGCCATGTAAGAAACCATGCGACAACTCATGCAAACTATCCAGGGTGAAGCACCTGCCCAATCAAAACAACGAAGCATTCAGAGAAATACCCAATTGCCTTCCTCGCGAACTAGACGATCATTACTCCCAGAGGAATCTCGATTTAGACATGCCGATTCATATCGCACTGATAGATCTAATGGTTTTTCTTATCAACCTGGCCGAACTTTATCAGTACGAGCCACAGATACTGAACAAAATGTCACTCTATCTCCATAAAGGACCAGTGCTCTTGAAAGATTGAGTAGAGTCTCTCCCTTTGATCGTTTAGGTCCCAGGAGGAATAAAAGTCCCCCTAGGATGGTGTCGAGGAACTCTCAACGATTCTCTGATTTAAAGGAAGGTTTTGCCCAATCCCGACCAGCTGCTCATCGTAAAAGATCCCAAGAGGCAAATTCAACACGATCAGTTGCTCGGACCAACAGGCCCGAGAAGCGAAATGACGCATAAAAAGGCTCTATTCAGAGGTTGGAGGATAGACTAGGGGAAATGGCTAAGGCCAAAAATCCTCTACAAAGAACTTTGTCCAAGGGACACCTTTTATCCAAGCAATTGTGGATTTTCCCACACCATCAAAGTTCAAAGCCCCAGTGGTAACACCAAAATATGATGGAAAAACTGATCCTGTTCTCCATATAGAACAATATCAGGCAGCTGCTGATATCTATGCTGTTCCAGACAAGATGCAATGCAGGGCGTTTTCAGGAACTCTCACTGGATCTGCTCAAATATGGTACAACAATCTTCCTCGGGGGAAGATTGTAACTTTCTTTCAACTGGCCGAGCTCTTTATTGGAAACATCTGTTTTGGAGCAAAACCAGTTAAGCGAGTAGCACACTTGTTAAGTGTTAGACAAAAAGCAGGTGAGAGCACTAAGGATTATATTACTCGTTTTAATAACGAGAAGCTCGAAGTTATTGATTACGAGGAAAAGACAGTAATCATTGCTTTGATGTGAGGATTGTTGCCAAATAAATTGTACTATACTCTGGCCAAAGATCCACCTAGGACCATGTCAGAAATAATGGCAAAAGCAGCCAAAATCATGAATGCCGAGGAAGCTATGGCGGCAAATAAGAGCGTGGACACTAAGGAGACCAAAGTTGAGGCTGCGAAGATTAAGAAGAAGGATCAAAAGAATAATGGTGGTAATAAGCAGTCAAGAGCCAAGCAAGCATTGGAACAGATGAGGAAATTTGGAAACTATACTCCTTTAAAAGTAGACATAAACCATGTTTTGGAAGAAATCAAGAACAACGAGGAGCTAAACTGGCCAGAGAAAATGAAGACAGATCCTGACAAGAGGAATAAGGCCAAATATTGCGAGTTTCATAAAGACCATGGTCACACGACCAAAAATTGCATAGCTCTTCAGAATGAAATTGAAGCACTCATCAGACGAGGAAAGCTGGCCAAGTATGTTGATCATAGAAAGGAAAGAAATAACAACTACCGAGCAAGACAGAGGTCTAGATCTCCTCATCGAGCAAAAGAAGACAAGAAAAGAGATCATGAAGATGATCCAGAAGATGACCCCTACCTTCCTAAAAGACCAAGACAACCAGAACGTGAGGTATTTTCAATTCGTTTTGGATCATTTGATTGTAATGTTATTACAGGTGGAGATGCAGGAGGTGGAGACCTTACTGCAGAGAGGAAAGCTTACCATAATGAGGCTCAAGCTTATTCATACATTCAATGAATAAATCTAGCTGAGGATGATCGCCCGAGGAAGGTAAACAAAGAAAAGCTGGTCATCGGTTTCTCCAAGAACGACCTCGCAGGTGTGCTATATCCTTATGATGATCCGTTGGTGATCAAAATGAGAATGAAGGAAGTAATGATCTCAAGAATACTGGTGGATAATGGTAGCTCGGTGGATATCATGTTCTACTCATGCTTTGACAGCTTAAATTTAAAGTTGTCTCAGCTGGAGCCCTATCACAGGCCCCTCCTCGGTTTTGCTGGTGAGAAAGTTTTCCCACTTGGGACCATCAAATTGGATATGTTCATCGGTACATGGCCTGCTTGTCGAACAGAAAGAGTGCGCTTTTTTGTGATGGATAAGAATGTTCAATCAGCTTACAATATCATCTTGGGGAGGGTAGGATTGAAGAAGTTTGAAGCAGTACCATTTACTGTACATCAATGCCTAAAATTTCCAACCAACTTTGGAGTAGGAATTGTGAAGGGTGACCAAAAAGTAGCTCGGGAATGCTACTATTCATTCACCGAGCAAGAAGAACTGGAAGAATCTAGGAAAAAGGCTACCACCTATCAAGTGGATGAAGGTGCAAAAATTGAAACGTTAGATCCTAGAGACGAGTCGCATCTCGTAAAAGGTCATGTGGTGGAAGCTGCTGAAAATGTCATTCTGGACGACGAACACCCGGAACGAATAACTCAAATCGATTCATCGTTGGACACCCCACTAAAACAGGAATTGATAGCCTTCCTAAAAAGTAAAAAACAAACTTTTGCGTGGAGCCACGAAGATATGCCAGGAATAGACCTAAATTTCTTATGTCACGAACTTAATGTGAACAAGGAAATCAAACCTGTGAAGCAGCGAAGAAGGGTGTTCAGCCCCGAGAAGAACCAAGCTATACAAGAGGAGGTCGAGAAGCTTCAAAAAACTTGCTTTATTGAAGATGTCAAATATCCAGACTAGTTAGCTAATGTGGTGATGGTGAAGAAGACGAACAACAAGTGGAGGATGTGTGTAGACTTCACCGACCTCAACAAGGCATGCCCAAAGAATCATTTTCCTTTGCCCCGAATTGATCAATTAGTGGACGCTACCTCGGGACACGAGCTGTTGAGCTTCATGGATGCTTATTCTGGTTACAACCAGATTAAAATGAAACCTGAAGACAGGGAGAGTACCTCTTTTATTACCCCTAGGGGAACTTACTGTTATAATGTTATGCCTTTTGGTTTGAAAAATGCAGGTGCAACATATCAGCGGCTGATGAACGAGGTGTTTACAGAGCAAATCAGTCACAATATGGAGGTTTATGTTAATGATATGCTGACGAAGAGAAAGAAAGCTGCTGACCATCTAATTGATCTAGGTCAAACCTTTGATCAATTAGATAAATATCGAATGAAGTTGAACCCTACCAAGTGCATATTCGGAGTACGAGAAGGCATGTTCCTCGGGTATATTGTCAACCAACGAGGTATTGAAGCAAATCCAGAAAAGATCAAGGCTCTATTGGGGTTATGATCTCCAACGACGAAGAAGGGAGTGCAAAGTGTCACAGGGCGAGTTGCAGCACTTAATAGATTCGTATCACGAGCAACTGACAGATGTCTACCATTCTTCAAAACACTCCGAAAGACTTTCGAGTGGAATGATGAATGCGAGAAGGCCTTTCAAGAGTTGAAGAAATACTTGGGAGCACCTCCACTATTGTCCAGGCCAGTGATGGGAGAAAGATTGTACTTGTATTTGGCAGTTTTGAAGAATGCAGTTAGCTCAGCATTGATAAGAATGGAGGATGGAGTGCAAAAACCAATTTATTACACTAGCAAGGCCTTCCGAGGAGCAGAGATCAGATATCCAAGACTGGAAAAGTTGGCACTAGCGTTGATTGAAGCGAGTAGAAGAATGAGGCCATACTTCCAGGCTCATACCATAGTTGTGTATACCGACATGTCGTTGAGGCAAGCTCTTCATAAACCAGAGAAATTAGGGAAATTGATGTACTGGGCAGTAGAACTTGGTCAATATGACATAGTTTACGAGCCTAGATCGTCGCTTAAAGGGCAAGCAGTAGAAGATTTCATCGCAGAATTCACTTATCCTGACACCTTCGAGGAACAAAAGCTGAATACCGACCAATCTGTGGATGTTACAGGATTGTCAAATTTAAACTACGACCAACTTAAGTCGGTTGGCGATTAAGAGGAGATGGTCGACGAGCAACAAGAAGTGTTAGGGGAGGATATAAAGAAGCAACAAGTATTCCACCGAGGAACTCTATCCGATAAAAAATTTGAGGATAAGGTGCCTATATGGAATTTGTATGTGGATGGCTCATCTTGCAGTACAGGCTGTGGGGCAGGGATTATTTTAAACAGGCCGGATGAAATCGATGTGGAGTATGCCCTGCGCTTTCAATTCAAAGCCTCTAATAATGAGGCTTAATATGAAGCTATGATTGCAGGTCTTAGTTTAACAAAAACCATGGGGGCAGAACAGGTCATCGTATTCAGTGACTCACAGTTGATCGTAAATCAAATGCTGGGAGTGTGCTCAACAAAGGGAGAATTGATGATCAAGTATTATGCGAAAGCGATGGAGATTGTATCGATCTTTAACGCTGTGCAATTAATTAGAACACCAAGATTGGAGAATGCAAGAGCAGATGCTTTAGCTCGGTTAGCCTCAGCCACACGCACCGAGCTACGAAGAACAATCCCAATAGAAATTTTGGCTAGCAGGAGCATCGATGAAGATCTGATGATGAACTTTATTACCCTTGATTTAGGACCATCTTGGATGGATCCCATCAGGGCATATATTGAAGAAGGGGTTTTACCAACTGATAAGCTCGCGGCCAAGAAACTGAAATTTAAAGTTGCTCGTTATGTAATAATTAATGGCATTTTATATAGACGAGGAATTATAGCAGGTCTGCAAAGATGTGTGCATCCCTCCGAAGTGAAAGATTTGATTGAAGAGGTCCATGAAGGGTCCTGTGGAGCTCATGTAGCAGGTCGGACGCTTTTGTAAAGAATAATGACCCAGGGATATTATTGGCTAACGATGAGGGCTGATTGTATAGCCTATGCCAAAAAATGTGACAAATGTCAACGCTTCTCCTCTATCCGAAGAGCTCCCCAAGCATTGATAACACCCATTACTTCCCCTTGTCCATTTGCCATGTGCGGAATAGACTGGGTCAGGCCACTCCCAATGACCAAAGGAAGGTTCAAATACCTCATCGTCGCGGTGGATTATTTTACTAAGTGGGTGGAAGCTGAGCCCCTTATTGATATGACATACGACAAGATGTATCAATTTATATGGAAGAACATCATTTATAGATATGGTCTTCCTCACGCATTCATCACAGACCATGGAACTCAATTTGATAACGAGGAGTTCGCTGCATATTGTCATCAGTCAAATATATTGAAAACCCACTCTGCACCAGGCCATCCCCAGAGCAATGGATAAACAGAGGTGATGAACATAATGTTACTGAATGGTTTGAAGAAAATACTGGATGATGCGAAGGCAAATTGGATCAACGAGCTACATTATATACTGTGGGCTTATCGTACTACACCACGAGAAGCAACAGGAGAATCTCCATACATGTTGGCATTTGGAAGCGAAGCTGTTATACCTGTCGAGTTGGGCCTCCCCACACACAGGGTGCTGAATTTTAATTCTCCTGTCAGTGATTTGATGAGGCGATTGGATCTAGATATGCTCGAAGAAGTTAGAGAAAAAGCAACAATCAGGAATGCTGCATACCAGTAACGAACAACTTTATTCTACAATAAGAGAGTAAAGAAATGTGACTTGAAAGAAGGGGACTATGTACTAAAGAAAGTAATTCAAAGACACAACAAACTGGAAGCTAACTGGCATGGACCCTACAGAGTAACAGAAGTTGTTAGACCAGGGACATATATGATTGAAACCTTAGAAGGAGAGGAGTTTAAGAATACATGGAACGCAGAGCATCTGCACAAATATTATCAGTAGTTCAATCCTTATGTAATGCAGTTTTCTTCGATATATATAAAGCTTTGGATGTTTTACCCAATTCTCTCCTTTTGTTGAAATTTTTTTGGAGTATTAGTGCTACACACTACGCATTAAGTTCAAAATAAATCCCTCCAACTACGGTTGGTCGGTCCACCAACTACGATTGGTCGGTAAAATAAATCCCTCCAACTACGGTTGGTCGGTCCACCAACTACGATTGGTCGGTAAAATAAACCCTCCCAACTACGGTTGGTCGGTAAAATAAATCCCTCCAACTACGGTTGGTCGGTCCACCAACTACGGTTGGTCGGTAAAATAAATCCCTCCAACTACGGTTGGCCGGTAAAATAAAATCCCTCCAACTACGGTTGGTCGGTCCACCAACTACGGTTGGTCGGTGAAATAAACCCTCCCAACTATGGTTGGTCGGTCCACCAACTACGGTTGGTCGGTAAAATAAACCCTCCCAACTACGGTTGGTCGATCCACCAACTACGCTTGGTCGGTAAAATAAACCCACCCAACTACGGTTGGTTGGTCCACCAACTACGGTTGGTCGGTAAAATAAACCCTCCCAACTACGGTTGGTCGGTCCACCAACTACGGTTGGTCGGTAAAATAAAATCCACCAACTACGGTTGGTCGGGAATAAAAATCCAACAACTAAGTTGGTCGAGAAACAAAATATCACCAACTTTGGTTGGTCGTCAAATAATTATCACAAACTCAGAATGGTCAAGAATAAAAGTTCACCAACTCCGGTTGGTCGGAAACAAAAATCTCAACCCTCTAGTTGGTCGGTAAGCCAATTTTAATCAACTCCGGCTGTTTAAATTAGGCAATACCATGAAGTGTAAGTTGTTCTATTATTTATAATTAAAGATTGATAAATCACTGTGATGAGATCAGTATGTCACAAGCATATATATATTTACCGACCAACAAGCAAAAACATTCTATAAATTATTTAGAAGAAAATGAAATGACAAAAGACAAATTTTCATTCATACTAAGTAAAATTACAAATGACGTGAGAAATGTGTTACCAAAATGTTTCATTCAAAACAAGAAGGATTACATATGCTGTGGAAAGTAAAAATTATTACATAAAATCCTATTCTATTGGTTTCTTCCCTTCTGCCTTTGAAACAGGTTCTACTCCAGCAGGAGGATCATCTAAGGCATAATGGGAATTTATAAAATTCAGATCTTGAAGCATTTGAACATTCATCACTGATGGCCGATCAAGCAGATGCTCAGGGCGAGAAATATCAACATTGGAATGAAGACTGTAGTCGTCGAGATATTTGGAGATTAAGCACTGAGGGATTGCCCGAGCAGGAATCCAGCTCATATCAAGTTTAAAAGGTGGCACGGGCAACTCGAGCAATCCAGGGTTATGATAATCCCATAGATAATGGCCCTGCTCTAATTTTAATACACCCAGTGCATTCAGCCATCCTTGTTTATAACCCTCATTATTCGTTTGATGGATTCGATCATCAAGATGGTAAAGAGCTTCATTATAGCTAGCCATCCAAAACTCTCTAGGCTGTTTGTGGAATTAGTAAGTCAAGCTTTCCAGCTGCTCGTGGAGATTCTTCACAAAAATTTCTTTATTCTCCAAGGCGGATCCTTGTGTGGAAAGTTGCTCGTTAAGGTCTAGAATCTTCTTGGACATCTCTGCCACAACTTTATTCTTTGCCACCAACTGGAATGCTTGATTCTCCAAAGCTGCTTGAGTTCTTGCCTCTTCAATAGTAACCCGAGAAGCTCTTGCTCGTCCATGAACAGATGTAGAGGGTCTAATTCTCTTTAAAGTTTCCAATTCGTCTCTCAAATTGGCATTTTCAACCTCCAGAAACGAGAAACCTTCGTCATTGACAGGGACCAAGGCTCCCGAGGTAGATGCTACAGATTTCAATTGGGATATCTCTCCTCGCAAGTTATTGTTTTCCTGCTCCAGCAGTTTCGCGATCTGCCTATGCTCTTCAACCTCGGTCTTCAAAGTCTTCTCCTTAATATCATAAGCAACGACTAACTTATCATATCCCTTGTCAGCATTTAGTTGCTGATACTTTTTCTCATACCCCTAATGCAAAAGGGCAGAAGATTCCTTGTATTGTTGTTGAAGTTCCTCGATGGTACCCTGGAGATCTTCAATCATCACGTAATAAGCCACATTATTGGTAACAGCTCGGTCGAGTAAGCATTTCAGATATTGGTAAGCTTCCATTGCTCGTTCAGAGGCATCTGAGCCCAGGATATCAAAAATTTGTGACTCATCCAAGTCTGCATGGCCAGCTTTGAAATATTCATTACATTTTTTCATCAACTCAGTATCGTGAGTTGACAAGAGTTCCATCTTGGCCATAAACTAGCAAAGAGAAGCCATAAATAGGATTAATAAATGATAAAGGCAGAGCAAGACGAAGAAAGTCAACATGAACAATAAAAACTCGAATTTTTATTCATCAAAACACAAATACAAGGTTCAGGGTTACATTCAAAAGAAATAATAAAATTAAATCCCGAGAAACTTTACACCTTCACCTTATGTTTTGCGACTTCCTCGAAAAGTTGAGATGAGGAGGCTAGTTGGTCGGAGGATAGCGGCGGTTGCTCGATTGAAGTACTGGTGGGATGAAGTTGCTGATAGAAAGTCTGAACGACCGGAACGGGAGGAACTTGGTCTCCAATCATCATTGAAGACTCTTCAGAGGAAACTTCGTCTTGTTCTTCTTCTCCAGGAGAGGGATGAGGACCATGAACATGGCGTTGAAAAAGTTCAGAACTCTCAGAGACTTTTAGCTCCTGCAGAGCTGCAACCCATCCATCTCTGAAGTATTTAACACTCGCAAACTCCATCTAGGAAGACATGGCAGCTAGACCTTTGTTCCAACCTTTGTTCCAACCTTTATTCCAGCCAGCGCTAAATGACTTCTTAACAGTCTCTGAGGAAATCCTCTCAGTATGAAATTCCTCAGCAGCCTTCATCTTCCCTTTTATCTCCTGCCTTTGACGATCAGCATCACGAAGTCTAACAACTTCTTCTTCAGTCTTCTTAAGCTTGTTCTCAAGCTCTTCATTGTTCTTGAGCTTCTCCTCAAGCTCATTATTTTTCTTCTCAAATTCTTTCACTTTCCTCTCCAATTCCTGGGAGGCCTCCACAGCTCGGTCTTTTTCTTGCTCGATGGACTTGAGTCGTGTCTCCCAAGCCTCCTTATCTTCTTTATATTTCTGATGGGAGTCCTTTAAGGACCGAGTCAGACTTACAAAATCTTCCTCCACACCTCCCTAGGAGCTCGAAGCTTTAATAGCTTCATCCTTTTTCAGAATAGTGTTGAAACAGGTTACCAACTGGAAAAATAAAATAATTGTAAGTCAGTGTAGGGACATAACATTGAAAAATGAAAGTTTAGAGTAGAAATACTTACTGAAGCAATATGTTGAGAAGCCAATGAAGTGACCCTGTCACGAGGAAGACTGTCTTCAATGCCTTGGACCTCTGGGATAATCCAAGACTTCACCGAGCTCATGGCAGAGCTCGAAGAAACAAAAGTGGGAATACCACTTCCAGTAGTTAAAGGCTGAGAGATAGATTCAACCGGTTTATCTGAGGAACTTTTCTTCAACCTCCTCGTAGGATCAGGAACATTCTCAACTAAGGATGTTGTATTGGTTGGTGATATAACGATAACCTCACTGGGAGGAGAAACAACAACAATATTGCTCGGAGCCACAAGGGGCTTCTCGGCAACCTTCTTAACAGCAACTGGAGGGGGTGCATCAATCTTTCTTGTCCCTTCCTCGGGGACATCCTATTTGTTTTTCTTGGCCTCTATATTAGCAGAGTCCAATTTGTCAAAGAAGGCAGGAGCTCGTCTTCTTTTCATTCTAATACTAAGGGGAATATGTGATTCAGGGGAAGAATTCTCAGAAGCTGGTAATGGGTCGATGTCACCCACCACTAGACGAGCAGTAAAAGACGAAGTGTAGCTTTTGTACTGCAGTAAATATGAGGCTGATCTGATGTGTTCGTCAGCAACGATTTGGTGCAAATTCCAGATAAGTTTCAAATGCTTCAAATTAACATCAGTCTCTTTGGGGGATTTTCTTTTGCTATCAATTGCAAATAAACAAAAATTAAAATGTCAATAACGCATTTTATCAAACATAAAGAAAATGTAATTTCAAAAATAAAATAAAAATAACCTATCCCATTGCCGTAAGGGGGACACTTAGGACCCTGATATACATCATCTCCAGGTAAAGGAGCATGTTATCAATTTTTCATAATAACCCCATGCTCGAAGTAATCCCTGTTGGAATCTGGGAGATTGACATCTAAAGCTCTATTTAAAAACCTAGTTTTTAAATAAAATGTGCTATCACTAACAACCCATCTATAGCAAAACATAATTTCTGGAATTCCTAAACGAGTTCCATGAATTTGGTTTAACCTATGAACTCCATTAACTATTCTCCAAGTGTTTGGTGCTATTTTCGCAGGAACAACATCAAAAAACTGACAGAACTCCAAACATAAGGGATTTGGAGGAAAAGAAAAGCCACATTCAGCTACAAAGAGACTGGGGAATCAATGTCCCTCAGCCAAATGAAAATAGTCAGAAGGTTCAGAAAGCTCTTCCAATATGACCCATGAAGGAATAGAAAAATCAGAACGAAATTTATCAAGCGACTCAACAAGGTAAACCATGATGAACAAAAGAAATAAAAGAGAAGGAAGAGGATATTACAGGAAAAAGATGAATCGGGTGACAACGAACAATGGAAGAAACGAACGCACAAGACAGAGAAGAAGTGAAGAAGTTCTAAAGATGCAGATTTGAAAAAGTAAAAGATGGTTGAATTTTTTGAAGTGTTTAAGTACTTTACCTCGAGAATGGAGAAAAGCAATGATTACCAGGATGGACGATTGCGTATTCGGCGGCTAAAAAGAAAAAAAAGGCATGAAACACGAAGCAATTATTGAAATTCGAAATACTTTAAAAAGCCTGATACTATGCACTCAAAAAGGGGTTATAAACAACGAACGTTTGTCTAAAATCCATAAAGTTTGGGCAGCATAATGTTCCATACTTTTCTTCAACATCAAACTACGAAACATTGGGGGCTTCTGTTGATACCAAATTTAGTCTGTTGATGTGGACCGATTATGTGGAGATACGTGTCAATCTACATGGCACTAGCAAACATTTTTTGAACAACACATTGACTCCGAGGAACTCAACCTCCCCGACCAACTCAGAACGCTCCGAGCAACAAGTGTTCTTTGAGGAACTCTACAATACCGAGCAACTCATGTATACCGAGCTACTTAGGCGGTCCGAGCTGCATCTCGTACAAAGCATTCATATCCGGATAATCAAGAGGATGACTGCGCATTAAATGCTCATTATTATCACACAGAAGCATACGCCTATTGGACAGTTTTATATTATTCTTCATTTATACCGCCTCAAGGCTATAAATACATTGTAACCTCCTCATTACCAGGGGACGAGGAATTTCTTGATAAACCCATTATCGAGAATTCTGCAAACAGTCAACAATAACACAAACAGTGGACGTAGGCCATTCTTTCAAGGGTGAACCACTTTAAAAATCTTTTATCTTATTTATTTTTATCTGTGATTAAAGAATTAGGTTAAATCTAGTTTTTTACATCAACACTTACAATAACATTTATGGATTCCATTAAAGTCTTTGTGCGAAAATTGTAGACACGGTATGCTCTACTGTCAGGAGAATATCTTAGGAAGATAGCTTTATCTCCACGAGTCTCAAATTTGGATAAGAGTTCTCTATCTTTACAGACGTAACATGTACTACGAAAAGTTCTAAGGTATTTAAGATTGGGCTTCTTCCCATACCATAGTTCGTAAGGAGTTTGTTTAGAATTATTCCTAATATAGACCATATTAATAATGTGACACTCAGTACGAATTAATTCTACCCAAAAATATTTAAGTAAACATTTGGCATGAATCATAACACGTGCCATATCTTGAAGGGTACGATTCTTTCGCTCAGTAGTTCCATTTCATTGAGAAGTCTTAGGAAACTAAATTCATGTGTGTAACCATTATAGTCACAATACTCTATAATACATGTATCTATGAATTCTCCTCCTCTATCACTACGAATTCTATTTACTTGAGTGTCCTTCCCATTTTCAATACGAAGAAAGATTTTCAAAAAAGTTCTAAAAGTGTCTGACTTTTGTTTTAAGAAGGCCACCCAAGTAAACCTGGTGAAGTCATCTGCCATAACTAAAATGTAACTATGTCCACATAGCCTAATAGTACGAGATGGACCTATTAGGTCCATATGGATGAGCTCCAAGGGTTTAGAGGTAAGGATATCTTTAACTTTCTTATGAGGTGCCGTAACAATTTTTCCTTCCTGACATGATCCACAAACAATGTTAGAGATATGTTTGATCTTAGGAATTCCTCTAACTATTTCTTGTAAAGAAAATCTACTAAGGCTATCGTAATTTATGTGAGCCATTCTATTATGCCATATTTCATTGTCATCCATTCTGGAAATGTTAGAGACTTCAATACTGTTCTGGACAGTATAACAATTGTCGGGAGTCCTGAGTCCTGTAATTATGCACTCACCTTTTTCATTTAAAATCTTGCAATTAATTTTGGAAAAGGTGTCAGTATGATTTGAGTCAAAAAATTACGAGATACTAAGTAGATTAGCCTTAAGACCTTTTATTAGAAGAACATTTTCAAGAAGAGGCAATCCTTCTTCTTGGAGTGTTCCTTTACCAATGATTTGAGATGGTACACCATCACCGAAAATAACTTTTCCTCCAGCAAAGCTGGTTTTGTTTAAGAGTTTTATATCATCCCCAGTCATAAGTTTTGAACACCCAGAGTCTAAATACCAACCAGAAGGAGTGTGTTCAGCTTTTAAAGTAGTAATCACAATGTTACACTTCATCTGGGGCAATATCTCATCGTTTCTAACCCAAATAGCTCTTGTTTTTTTTTTAGCATATTTGCTCTCATTTGATAAAACTTGCGAGCATTAGATTTTTGTTGAAAAATATTTTGCGCATGCATTTGAGTTTTATGAAGGATATGAGCATTTGGTTTTGAAAAGTGCCTAGGAATTCCTATTATAAATGATCTTTTAGGTCTGATCTTTCTCTTTCTGTAGTTAGAGTTTTTGTCTGGTTGTCTAGGCAGAACATAATTATTACGGCTTCTCCTAGAGTAGTTAAAGTTTTGGTATAAAGGAGTATTAAAGACAAGATTAACTAAACGTCTAGAGTATCAACCTTCCAAAGAATGTCCGTATATGTCACAATAGGAGCAATATAGATTTCTTGAAGAGGGTATCTCCTTAGGGAAGTCTCTAAACATAGGTTTCATGGGATTTTGACGTTGAACCTTATTCCTAGGGAGTACATTTTGGAACGCAAAATCACTCTTCCTGATCGGAGGGCAGACGTATTTAGCCTTAGGTAGACTATCACACTTAGAGTGACTTGATTCCCCAATATCTAACTTTTTTTATTTTTTAACAAACTCATCATTTAGGGATTGAAAATCTGGACAAGTTTTCATAGGTCTTTTGCCACCTGACACAAACTTGATTGATTCAAAGTTTTTAATTTGTGCCTTTGAATTTGGGTAAAATCCTATTCCGGTTCGATCATCAGAATTGGTTTTTGAATCAGCAACAAAATCATCAAAATAATTGGAATTATTTCAAACTCAATAATTTTTTAAAAACAGTTGTTATCTTTTCTTTAGCTTGTTCCAATTCTAATAATGTCCCTTTATATTTTTTCTCCAGAGTTTCATTTGTTTTGATCAAAATTTTCAATTTTTGATCAAATTTTTAATTCATTTTCATGAGTTAGACATTGGGTAGTATACTCTTCAGCGTTAAGTTTAACCATTAGACTTAGGTTTCTTGTTTCTTAGTGAGGTCTTTCACTATCTTCTCTAGTCTAGAGCTTTTCTTGAGAGTTTTGGCATAAAGTGTGTGAACATCAGGGAGGTCTTCAGCGTTCGAATCACTAAGTGTGGTGTATGAAGTGACCCCTAAGGATTCTTCAATTCTTAAACTCACAAACACATTGACATCGTCATTATCGCTTTCCCATTGACTCATATACCCCGTTGTGGAACTGACAATGTTCTCAGAAATTAAAGCATCTAAACCAGTAGCAACATGATTCATAACGACAGAAGTATAACTTTTGGCATCATTCTCATACTTAGGCACAGGCATATCATCATTATATATTATCTTGGCAAAGAAAGACATGCAAGGATCAAAAACATCAGATGACTTAGGTTCCTCATTATTAGAGTCACTTGAATCATCCCATGTCTTGCAAATGTTGGCCCTAGTATGTTTATTGGTCGTATTCAAGTTAACTCTACAATCTTGTGCTATATGACCCAATTTTCCACATCTAAAACATTCAATATTCTTAAAATCTTTGTTAGGTCTTGTATGAATGTTCTTGTGATGTTTGTCTTGACCTTTCTCATGAGTTTTGTGATTAGATTGAGTTGGATAATTTGGCTTGCCTTGTCTGGTTGCCATTTTATTATTAAATTTCATAATATTCTTAAACTGTTTTGACATCAAGGAAATCTGATTATCCAAACTATCTATATCACATTCCTCATCAGAATAAGAATTATTATTGGGAATACTAAGCTCAGGTTTTATCAGTTTAGAGGAAAAACTCAAATTGGAACTAGTTTGTTTCCTATGGGGCTGGGTTAATTGTTTCTTGAATTTTAGTTCCATTTCCACAGTTCTCAGTTTACTACTGAGTAATTCATGAGTAAGATTTTGATCACTAATTTCCTCAATAACATATCTTTTGTTATCAAATTTCTGTCGCAATGACCTTAGAATTTTCGAGACAATTTCATTTCTATCATAGGTTATCCCATTAGAATGTAATTTGGTCACAATGCCAGTCAAATTCATGTAAAAGTCATCAAATGATTAAGAGTCTAACATGATTAAACAGTTGTAGTACTGGATAAGCATCTGTGTTTTAGCAGCCTTAACTCTGGTGTCACCTTTATGTGCTGTTACCAGTGTATTCCAATCTAACTTAGAAGTGGTACAAGATGAGATCCTTTTGAACTCATGTTCATTTATAGACATAAAAATGGCATTCTTGCCTTTGTTATTGTTGAGAGAGGCTTGCTTCTCTTCTCGAGTGAATTCACTTAATACTTTCTGAATCCTCTCATTGCTTCCTTCAGTGGCTGATTTTATAGGATAAGTATATCCATTTTCAACAATGTCCCAGACATTATCTCTTAAGGTTCCTTGTATGAAAGCAACCATCCTTACTTTACAGTAAGGAAAGTTATTTCCATCAAAGAGAGGGGGTCTGGAAAAGTTACCAAATCTTTCATATTTCTCGTCCATTATTTGATTTTAAGAAAACAATTTTAGAAACACAAGATCTTTAAAGAAAATTTCCAAAGCTCTGATACCAATTGAAAAGCTGTCACTTAAGTCGTTTAATTCAAGATTAAACTATCTAAGTAACTTCACACTATTTTTTGGGGAAACTCTTTTCTTTAAATTAAACAGATTAATCACAAGACGTGTTTAATAAAAATATGTACGAGATATGTTCAAGATTATGTAACTAGTTTTGAAAAATAAAACTAAAATGGTTTCAATCAATTTAAATCAGCACACCAACAAGAAGGAGATGAGGTGATGTAGAAAGATTAAGTACACAGTTTTTAACGTGGTAAAACCTCACCCAACTGAGGAAACATCCACGGTGACTTCTAAGTCACAAACCAAAAATCCACTAAAATAAAATATACAAGTTACAAGCTATTTAACACACATGCAAACAAAACATACCTTTACAAGTTTAGAAAATGTACCCACTGGTTTGATTCTAACTTCTCTGCAGTTCTGATATTGATGTGGCTTTCCCAGCTTGCTAACTTCTCAACACTTTGTTCCAGCTTTACGTCGACTCTTGATCTTTCAAGCCAACACTTCTTGTGTCAAGTGTTTGTGACAGTGTTCTAACACATGCATGCACACACGCACACTTATTTATACAAACAATTCCTATCAAATTACAGAAAGATCTAAATGATTAAGGTTTTCAGTTTCTCTCTTCTTTAAAAATAACAGACTTTTTTTTATCTTTCAAACTAACCCGGAATCTAAGGTTACCTTGCTCGGAAGACGGCCAAGGTCTTAAACAATTTCAGAGGGTTTTGAAAATGTTTTTGAAATTGTAAACCACTAATTGCGATTTCAACTAGATCATAAGTCTCGTTTCATAAGAACTAGAAACATAAAAAGGATTTATTGATTCTTGAGTTGTGAAAAGCATTTACAAAAAAATAATCAACAAATATAATTTCTCAAGACGAGAAACGAAATAATGTATATCTAAGAGATATATGACATAGAACATTAAGATCTATAGTTTCTAGAAAAAGAAATAAAGATCAAACTTAAAATGTCTAAGTTGGTTAAAAGATCTCAAACTCAGAGGATTCAACCCACGAACAGGATTCAAACCATCTCCGAAATAACTTTCAAACACTCAAGTTTGGTTTTGGTCGTAAACTGATTTTGGATTTAAAAGGAATTTAGGGTTTGAAACGAGATTAGGGTTTAGACGATTTTAGGGTCTTCTCTCTCTGGTTTCTCTCTCTGTTTTTCTTTTCTCAGTTTTACGAACGACAAAAAATTCCAAAATGCTGAGGCTCAACCTCCTTTTATACTAGGCAAGGAAGGATCGAGAACATCAGCTCAAATCTAATGGATGAGATTTGGTCTTTGGCATTTGACATTAATCCAACGATTTAACATCATCGGTGGATTAAACATTCGCTGATTTGTCTAAAGAGGGTTCACATGGATTGGGATAAAACGCATGCAGAACGTTGATAAAAAAAATCAAAGGGTTGAGATTGCATATAGGTTCTGAGTCTAACAATAAACACAAATCAAGCAGTCGTAACATTGACAGGTGTAAGGCTCAGATGAAACTAAAACACGTGTTTTAAAACTAATTACACACGCACCCTCAAGTCTCAAGCGCTTTCGAATTCTACCAAACCAAACATTCAGTCAAGTTTAAATAAAACCAATAATCACAAAATGACCCCAAATGTTTTAAAACCCAGCCTTTATTAAGTAGAAAATCATTTAAAAATTGTTTAAAAAAAATCCCAAATTTAGTAAAATCTTAATTAAAAGGGAATTAACTCACATAAGCAATTAATGCAATATATATTATGTATGCAATCCTAGTGTGTGTGTAGTTGAGAATTTACCTTTAAGTGAATCAATTGAGGCATCATGTGTAAAATCTGAGGTTCTTTAGAATCTAGGGGATGGGACTCAAATTTTGTCACAATTTCCATAGTAGATGAGCACTTATACAATGTAGACTCAAGTAAGTCAAGGGTATAAGGTGCTTCAAGCTACAGTGAAAGTTTGGAGAAATTTAGAGAATACGAAGAAGTCTGAAGCGACGTTCAGGGAATGACTACTCCAAGATGATTTAAACCTTTCTAATCATAACGCACTGGCAACGAGGCAATCTGTCGCCTAAATCAATTCGGGAAGGGCGCTTGAATCCCAAAGTGTTGCACGATTCACAAAAATGCCATTAAGACAAATCATTTAAAATTATTGAGCCCAAATTATGACCCAAAAATTTCAGGGGCAATTGTGAGTACCTCGATTTATCACTTTGGCCCAGATGAGTTGCCTAATTAAACATTTCCCAAAGTCCAGAGGCCTCGTGCCTTGGCTAATTCTGTTGTGACCCAGTCAGTTCCTAAAATTTCTCTTCAGAGATACTTTAGGGATTATGAACTAACGTGGAGGAGTCCCACACCTCCACTCTCCGAAATAACATGTATATATCAAAACCCTAGCCCGGGGCAAAGGGCATACAATTTTGTAAACACTCCCCAGAGTAAAGAGAAATAAAACACCGAGAGCTCCACCGTAGACGTAGGCCTTCTTGTCGAACCACATACATATTGTGTTGTGTGTGATTGGAGTTCTTTCAAAGTTCTTTATTTATTCTAGTGATTGCATTTGTTTGTTATTTTGTGTTGAATTTAATTGTCTCCACAATAATATTTTACATCTTGTTGCCAAATTATGTAATTACGTTATCGTATATTTAAATTCAGCATTTGGGGATGAAATTTAACGATCTTGAACTAAACAAGCTCGGTGGAAAATGGTAGCTACGCGGGTACTTGATTCATTCTCCCATAAATACTTTCATCGATCATATATAAAACTATAGTTGATATTTTTAATTTCGCTTTAATTATTTTTGAAAGAGAAATTAAAGAATAATAAGCATAAATAGGTCATTAACTTTGGAAAGGTAATAAAATAAGTAAATATGAAATTTAATAATTCTTAGACGTTGAACTTATATTGTTGATTTGTTGAATTTGATGTCGTGCCTTTGATCATAAGATGATTGAATTTAAGGTTATTTCATTATATGCAATCCACAAAGGGTTCGAATGAGTTGCTGAATTTGACATTATTTTTTAAACCAAAAGAACTTGTAGGCCTCCATGAAGGTTTTTAGAGGTAATGCCACATGGATTTATTATAGCCCCAATACCGAGTTATTGGGGAAAAAATGTTATGAAGTATATTTTGAGAAGTCATTTATGATAATTTAATAACATAATATGAAAATGGTGTCTATGAGTGTAGTTCTGCCACGTGGCTTTCATTAATGCTTTGTTATTTTAAGCCTCTCCTCTCTACATATGCTCAAATACAGGCCTCCCAAAAATGGCTCTCTTTGGACCTCCCAAAATGAAACGACACGTCCACTCCCCTTATTCATCCATTCCCTTTCCCCAATCTCTTCCACTTATGATGTTTCCCATTTTCTCTCTATATACCCGGGCATTCACTATGATACAGAGCTCCAAATTTTTAGTTTATAAATTTAGCAAACCCCAAGCTCCAACTTCTCATTTTTTTCCCAAACCAACATTAAATGCATACCGATTGTTAGAAATCTTACAGAGCTGACCCACATCTTTCTAAGAGGTTGTACATAAATGGAGAGACTGCGCAAGATGAATATGCTAAAAAATCTTCAAGTTCTTGATCTTTCAGGTGCGAGCAAATTTAATGTCTTCCATGATCAATCGTTAGAAAATAAAGCCCATCTTGACATCCTTGATTTATCAGGAACTGATATTAAGCAGATTCTTTCCAACATCAGCGATCCCCGTCATCTCTATCTGAATGGCTGCAAACAACTAAAAGAACTGAAGTTCACAAAGAGGTTGGGGATTTTTTTTTTAAATTTTTATCCAAATCAAGTGGTTACTTTTACACTTTTTATACAGATAGATAGTTTTGGGCTCAAAATTCAGTTTTTTATAGAATATATATTCATAGTTATATCGATTTCTATGTGTTTGAAGAAATGACAGTACTTGGTTCGTTCCCAAAGTGGATTCAATAATTTTGTAGGCAATTAATTAGTTAACAGTGCAATGATATCGTTCTTTTTATTATTTATATTTTTATATGCTTATATTTTAGTTACAAAAACAAGGTAAAAATTGTATCACTTTGTGAATAAATCAATCACTATTATCGATTTTGTTATTTGTGTTGTGTGGCTTTTGGATGTGAGTGAACCGTGAATGCTCTCCTTTCTACTGGTATTAATGGAAAATATAGATTGAAAACAATAGTAATATTTGTACTACCTGCAGTTCATAAATGTACACACTCTGAGTTAAGCTTAAAATTTTTTCCATCTAATCATTGTTATGATAATGCTAATTTCTATTATGCTCCCCATATCAAAATTTTCAACTCATTTATTATATACATCATGTATTAAGCTCTATAAAGTGCCCGCGCATCGCGTGGACTAAAAACTAGTGATCAACAATTTGCCTAGACCTTGTTATGATAAGTACACATAGGGAGATGCATTGCGTACAACCTTAGTGTTGCATATTGCTAATAAATTAATTTTTTAATTAATTGTAATATTTTCTTCAGTTCACTAATTGTTAATATTATTTGTTGTAGGTGGTAGATGCTTGTTACAAAGAATGTTTGGCCTTATGTAAGAGGGAAATTAATTGGATGGAGTTCCTTATTTTGACGAGAAGATATTATGGAGCTCTTTTCATTTTTTTTTTTTACAGTTTTGGATATTGAATCGTTGCATTTTATTTACATATGGAAACAAATAATTATGTATGCCGAATGAATGGTATTAATTTTATACGAATATAATTTGCTCTTGATTTTGTTGGTTTTAGTTTGAGTCATGATGCTGTAAACTTTTATTTGTATGTCATGTCGCATGTATAATTACAATATCAAAGGCTTCAATAATAATTTTCAACATGAAGTAGATCGAGCAAAAACATTATCGGCCAGTAAAAAATGTAGCAATAATAAAAATGACTTTTGTGGCATTTATATAATGACGCAAGATAATTTTTCAACATTGAAAGTAATGCTGTGATATAATTTTCACCGCATTAGTTTCATGTCATCGTAGCTCTTTCACATCAATTTTAGAAATGCCACAATTGACTTTTTTGGCATTTGTACAAAATGATGTAAATAGTTTTGCGACAATTGTTTAAATGCTGGTAACAAATTTTCGTGAACCTTTCTCCGCATTTATAAAAATGTCGAGAATTTTTACGACATTGGTTATTATGACACTCCAACAAATGTCGAGAATTTTTTTTGCGGAATTTATGCTGGCTTTAACGGCGCTTCATTTTCGTCGAGAAAAATCTATTTTCTCGTAGGGACGATGCATTGATTTGTGTGGTACTTAATGGAGCCCAAACACAATATGATGCAAAAATGACACGTTAGTGTGTCGCTAGCCCCGACAAATTGGTGGGTTAGAAACGAATTTGAATAAATTTGGGTGGGTTAAGAACGAATGGAGATGGCCTTAGAGCCCCTGTTTCTCATTCTCATTCTCTCCGACAAATGCCCACCCTTCACCTTGGTGTTCTTGCTCGCCCAAAAATACCCAGGTTTGCGCATCATATTTCTCTCTCTACTAATAAATTAACATCCCGCCTCCATATCCCAAATTACTTTATTACTTACATTTCTTTTCTTTACTTTGTTATGAGAATTGTAAATTCATCTATGTGTTACATGTAATATGTACATACCGCGTGTATCTGTGTAGTGTGTGTGTGTGTGTATTCCATCACCCTTTATTAATGAGGTCAGGTTTCATTACATTAGTCTTTGTTCATTGGATTTCTTCACTTTTCTTCCTTATATCATTACTTCTTTCATTTATCACAATTGCTCTTCATCATTCCTTCCTCTATCTACTAATTAGGGTTTTATTTCTACCCACTGAATTCTGTGCAATCAAATTTAACATTTCAATAATTAAATTAGACTAAATTACACATTTACTAATTAGGGTTTTATTTGGTCCTTTCGTTAAATCAGTCCATTAAGTTTAACGGAATGGAGGACAAATATGTCAAATTCTCTTAAAATATATTTAAATCTAGTTAAACTCAAAATGTATGTATAAAACCTATACTTATAACCGAGATCACACCCTTCTTATCTTAAATAACCTAATCTTGTAAGAGAATAAACATTCTATTTAATTAATCGCAAATCAAGTCCCCCCCCCCTACCCACACACACATATATATATATATATATATATATATATATATATATATATATATATATAGAGAGAGAGAGAGAGAGAGAGAGAGAGGTCCCCTAGTTTGAGGACCCTGGATGAGGTCCATTTTTTTAAAATAATAAAAAAAAAAAATTGGAGCTGGTTTTTATTTCTATGATTTTTAAACATTTCAGTAGGACCATAAAAAAATAATCAGATGAAAATGATTTTTTTTACTATTTTAAAAAAATCGGTCAAACTTTGCTAGTTAAAAACAACTTAAAAACTGACACAGTTTGACCGATTTTTTTAAAATAGCAAAAAAAATTATTTTGAGTTGACTATTTTTTATGCTCTTATTGAAATGATTTAAAAAAAAAAAAAATCAGCCAATTTTTTTTTTTTTACTATTTTAAAAAAAATGAACCTCATTCAAGGTCCTCAAATTGAGACCTCACTTGATCCCTTCCCTATATATATATATAAACCAATCCCGTTCTAGTGGGAAGAACATCAAGTTGCGGAGAAATAACTTTTGCTTTCTCTTTCCTAAATCAAACAATACATACACATATACACACACACACACATATACACACACATATATATATATCCATTTCAGGTCGTCGGAAATTGAGTCGCTGAGCAAAAATGGGTTGTTGTCTCTTTCTCTGCCTCTGAGCTCACTCCCCCTCTCTCTCCCTCCCCTCTTTGAGAGGGTGATTTGATCTGTATTTTTTTGTTGGGTATAACTTTGATCTGTATATTTGTGTGATTATATGTATGTATATACATATAACATTGTGTCTGCGGTTTTATCTTCTTTGGATATGAGATTAGTTTTTTGAATTTCATGTTTTTATCATTTTTGTATGTGTATGTGAATCTGATGATGGTTTGGCACTGATTTGAATTTGAGATGGAGGTGGCGGTGGCTTAAAATTTATAGTTTTTTGGTTTTAGTCCTATATCCGAAGATTTATTAGGCTTTTATCCCATATGTTTTTATAGTGCGAAAAGAGAAGATTAATCCACGAACCAGGTGGTGGAACTTAAAAGAAGAGAAATTAGAACTATTTAAAGATAAAGTATTAAATGAAGCATCATGGATACTAAAGAAGAGACTAACATAATATGGAATAAGATGGCCACATGCATTAGGATAATTTCAAAAGAAATTATTTGAGAATCAAAAGGCAAGGGGCCACAATCTAATGAAACTTGGTGCTGGAATGATGAAGTACAAAATTTAGTAAAAATCAAAAGGGAGTGCTTTAAAACCTGGTAAACTAATAGAAATGAAGAAAATTTTGAGAAATATAAATGGACTAAAAAGGAAGTTAAGAAAGTGGTAGGAGATGCTAAGTTAAAAGCGTATGATGATCTTTATACAAAATTAGGAACACAAGAAGGGGAAAAAAGTATTTATAAGCTTGCTAAACTTAGGGACATGAAAACAAAAGATTTTAATAACGTTAAGTGTATTATAAGTGATGATTCGAGAGTCTTAGTTAAAGATGATGAGATTATGGAAAGATGGAAAAAGTACTTTGAGAGGTTATTAAACGGAGATAATGGAAGTAGATTAGATATAGAAGAACTTAGGGAGACTCGAGAAAATATATTTTTTTGCAGATTTAGGACAACAGAGGTTAGGATTGCCCAAAAAAAGATGAAAATAGGGAGGGCTTTAGGACCAGATGGTGTCCTTATTGAGGTTTGGAAGTGCTTAGGGGAGGAAGGAAGGAGTATTTTGGCTTACAAAATTATTTAATAGAATTATAATGACTAATAAGATGCCTGATGAATGGAGAAAGAGTGTTTTAGTACATATTTATAAAAATAAAGGGGATATACAAAGTTGTTCAAATTATCGTGGTATTAAGTTAATGAGTCATATAATCAAACTTTGGGTGATAGTGATTGAATATAGATTGAGATTGAAAACAACAGAATCTGAGAATCAATTTAGGTTTATGTCTGGGAGGTCAACAATGGAAACAATCTATTTATCGAGGAGATTACTGGAGAGGTATAGTGAATTTTCAATTACTGTAGGTCTACACCAAGGTTCAACAATAAATCCTTATCTCTTTGTTCTTGTTATGGATGAGTTGACGGGATAAATACAAGATGAGGTGCCATGGTGTATGCTATTTGTATATGATATTGTTTTAGTGGATGAGACTAAGATGGGGATTAATGTTAGGTTGGAATTGTGGAGAGAAATTCTATAAACAAGAGGATTTAAAATAAGCAGGACTAAAAAATGTGGAGTGCAATTTTAGTAGTAATAGGAGGACAAATGGAGCTGTGGTGAAAATTGGAGGGTTAAGAGATACCTATAAATGATCATTTTCGTTATTTAGGCTCGATTATCCAAAAATATAGAGATATTAGTGATGATGTTACTCATAGGATTAGAGCAGGCTGAGTCAAGTGGAGAAGTGCTACCGGTGTATTGTGTGATAGGCGTATACATTTGAAGTGAAAAAGAAAATTTTATAGGACGATCACCCGCCATGTTATATGGGACAGAGTGTTGGGCAACCAAGAAACAAAATGTATAGAAAATGAGTGTGGCGGAGATGCGAATGATAAGATGGATTTGTGGTAAAACTCGAAAGGATAAAATTAGAAATGAACAAATTCATGAAACGGTAAAAGTAGCTCCTATAGAAGATAAATTGAGAGAAAATCGACTTAGATGGTTTGGACACGTCAAGCGTAGACCAATGTATGCTCCCGTAAGGGAGATTGATTTAGTTAGTATTGATGGTAACACAAGGGGTAAAGGTACGTCTAAATTGACTTGGTGGGATATTATAAAAAATGACATGATATCACGTGGTTTAACAGAAGATATTGCGCTGGACACAACGGAATGGAAAAAATAGGATTAATGTAGTCGACCCCAAATAATTGGAAAAAGGCTTTGTTGAGTTGAGTAAGTCATATAACCACCTAAAACTGCTTATAATTGGGAAAAGGCTTTGTTGGGTTGTGTTTGGCTGGACACCAACACGACAAGAAATCGTGTTATATTCAAAAGACAACAATACACACATATCATGATTAATAATTTTTACACCCAATTAATCACTATAAGACACAAAATATAGACGAGTAGCGACAAAACATGATACGCCGACTATCACGAGTCATAATTGCAGAAAAACTGACACGAAGACATATCATGTTAAATTATATAAGGACTCGTTGGAAGATATTTTCTGTACAACTGAAGCATCTTTCAATGGATGTAATGGGCCCCCAAAATGTGTCATTGTAGAAGTATTTATGTTGATATGGTTACGGTGCATTGTTGGGGGAAGAATTTAAAGCTTTTCGAAACATAAAATTAGTGACCATGCTCCATTGTGTCAGCGAAAATGACATCGAATTAGCAAAAAACGATTTTAGAAGCAAAAAGTACTTTTTTTGTCTGTGTTTGTGCGCTATAAAGCGTTCCAATTTTATTTGTGCTTTTAACATGTTATTTCGAATTAAGAAAATTTGTGTGCATGTCATGGAGTGGTAATTATATTTAGCTTTTAAACATGTCAAAGTTGCCTTAGCGTAAGCATTTCTACTGTAATTTGAGCCTTCACTGGTATGTTGAAAAATTTCTACTCTGCGAACTAAAGTTTTATTTGTTAGTAAGGTTGATGATCATTCTGTATTAAAATATACGGTAGGTTTATTAACCTTTCTGAATTACAATTTGTTGTTTACTAAACTTGATGATCTCTATCAAATATTTCTGTGGCCATTAGGAAGTTGAGCTTGAGCGTGTGTTGTTTGCTTATTATTGGGCATATATATATATATATATATATATATATATATATATATATATAATATTTTTCTAAAAAAAATTACCATAGGATTTTTCAAGGAGAAAATGAATATTATTCAAAATTTTATATTTAAAAAGAAAAGTAGTGTGGAGAACATCTGGAAATATTTTTTCAGTCAAATTAGTACATAACATCTAGGGATCCAAAATAAGTAAAAGATTCATGTATATGGGTTCTTTATTTTTTCAAATTACTGTATCAGTTGAGTGCCTCATGGTTAAGGATACAAAGTTCATTAATTTGTATTTCAAAATTTTGTGTGAGATGGTAATTTTCTCCGTTTATGAAATGAAGCATGTGTTTGGTTTATTAGCATAAGGAAGGTCTGTGGGGCTTGTAGTTAAACGTAGAGATTGTTTTCGAATGTAGTTGGTGAAGGAAAAAGATGAGAAAATTAGCATAAAAAAGAAAAAAACATAAACAAGAACAAAGAACTTGAAATGCAATGATTTCAGGATTTTTTTCAAAGCCAACAAACCATGGAAGCTTTGGAATCGTTCGAAAATTTTGATTGACAGAATTTCCTACTAGAAAGCAAAGTTGTGAAATTGATTTTCACGTTTTCATTCTTTAAAAATAACTTTTGATTTTCAACTTGAACTATTATCCTGTAAATTTATAAAATGGAAATGATGGAAACGAACACTAATTTTTGGAAGCTTTTTCCTTGAAAATGAAAGTAGAAAATATTGTCGGTAAGTAATTTGAATTTCTACCATGGTCCAAAATCTCCTGCATTTCTTTCCTTTCTAATTGCATAGATTTAAGGTTTTCAAATTCTATGTAAGAAATTGTGAATCGCATATATTGTTTACTATTTTGCTAATTGGAGCCTTAACTTCACCAAATCATGATTTTCTATGAATTGTGTTTCTAGTTACGTATATGTATCCGTCTCTGTGTTACAGGAATAACAATGTTGAATGATTTGATGTTGAAGCCATCATGTAGTGGTTGTGGAGTAATGGTGGAACTGAACGGAAGCAATTGCATGCATTTAACACTGTGTATCCTGTGGAAAAACCATGTCTGTGAACAAGGGCAAATGCCACGAATGTGGTGCCAGCATCACTCCATTAATTCCGGTTTGGTTTCCTTAAACATATATGCATGCATATATAGGGCTATGCATATACATACATATAGACATAGTTACATAATCTTTATGGTCTGTCTAGAATTGATGTTTGTATGTCATTCTAGATGCTTTTGGTGTGTTTTCTTAGTGTGCAATCATATGCAAGCCCTAGTCTTATGGGAAGATTAATGAGATTCTATATTGGTAATATCTCATTTCCGTTCTGTTAATAGCTTCAATTAGTTTTATTAGTTTATTTGGTAGTCAATGTTGAATTCTTTGTTTCGTGCTCCATTTGGTTTATCGAGAAAGGCACTTGTGATAAGGAAAGAAAATGAAAATTTTATGGGTTGAAAGTCGGGGTTCCAAAATATCAAGAGACAAAGAATTGCCTCCAAAAGGAAAATCCAAATAGTAAAGCGGCAAATAGGACATTGGCCCGCCTCACACCCCACCTTCCTCCACGTTAATGCCCGTTATCAAAGATTTTGACAAATTTATTCTTAATCCCGAAAGACAACAAAAGAGGTTTAATGTTTGCCATTAAGTTCTCAAGGTTATCTTTTCTTACGATAAAAAAGATTGTGTCATCTTGAATGAAGATGAGTTACTTTCACCTTCCTTTTTCCCATTGTGGACCCCTCAATAGCACCACAAGAAGTTCCTTTCTCAACCAGTGTACTTAGCACATCCCCATTTACTATGGTAAGCCCTAAATTTTTTCCAGGGCTCCCCGTTGACAAATATGGAAAAATTGACTGAGGTAACACACCTTAGGCCCAGCATATTGTACAAGATACAAACCAAGCTTATTGGCCTAAAGTTCATTAACACCACACATTCACCACACCACTCTCATGAAACTCCTCTTAAAAACTAATCACATCCTCTCTCACCACATCCAAATTTTCTTTTAAGAAAGCCATTGGAAACCAATCTAGGTATAGAGATTTCCCCATTGAATTCCCAAATTTCTCTCTTGTACTTCTCTTCTGTGATCTTCCTTACTATCGATATAGCTTTTACACCGTATATCGGCTTCCATTACAATCCCTCTAACCCAATCAAATCTCTATGAATTAAGGAAGAATTAAGCATATTCCTGAAGATGTGTTAGAATCAATAAATAATACTTCCCTTTGCTTAGCTGTTATGGGTTATCCTTGGGGGACCACTTATTTTACAAAGCATATGCTCCAATTTGAATTACCCAGTCCAAATGTCTCTTATGGTTATCAACATATACTAGGAAAGATAGGTTTTTCGTTCGAGTTAAGTCCTGGAAGGGATGAAGAGATTAGGGTTGTCATGAAATCAGCTTCAATGAGTCCTTACTATTAAGATTGGCAGTTAAACTATTAGTTCTTACTCAATATGTAAATTAAATACCTAAAACTTTAGAATAAGTTTTGCTAAAAATTTAAGAATTATATTTAAAACAACGTTAAAAATAGGGTTAGCTGGTCTTGGTCCTATTCTTTATATTTTTGAGCGCATAGTTTCACCTTATACACTTGGTTATATAGATCCCCATCAACCATTTAACCGTATACCTGTATTATTAAATGACACTAATACCCTTATTCACTTTACAACGTTTTATGACATATGCTATTAACATCCATTCAGAGCTTTCAGAGGCATGTTATTAGTTTTTCAAGAACATGTTGAAAATATTTTCAGAGTCATATTACTAGTTTTGTATAGATATGTCAATTTTTGAGATGCCTATAATCATTTTTCAAATATATGTATGTAGTTTTATGGAGACATGTTATAAATTTAAATAGCTATATTATCATTCTTTAATTTCTTTCAAATCATGTACACTTTTACAATATACCTCCTTCTAAGCAATTCAAATTGCTGGATTAGATAGAGACATACAATACATCTATTACTTTTCAAACAAAATCAAAATCAGAACCTCTTGTCTGATTTTACAAACAAATTCGTCAACGTTCACCTAGAAAAATGAAGATAAAGAATCAAAGGTCCAACACGGTCACAAACCAAGAAACTCGAATCCAAACACGAGAGGTATAAACCCAGATCTGATCGGCAAACGCGTTGGTTCTATATTTCAGGCAATGAATTTATTTCCCCGAGGGCACCACTTGAGAGAGAGAGAGAGGGAGGTCTAGGATGTATTGCAAAATATCTATTAAAAATACCCCTTACACCGCCGGGGGGGGGGGGGGGGGGGAGGTTCTAAATACATACTATGGGCTTTTCGCAACAGAGATGGACTTCCGTTACATGACCCAAGAGGAGGCTTTGCCCAACTATAAACACGGGGGCATTTCTTAATAAAGATTAAAGAATCACCCCAGATCCATTTTCCATTAAAAATTGTTACTAAATCCAATGTGCAATTTCACCTAATACTTTTTTTTTGTGGTATTCACAATAGTTTTCTTTGTTTGGTTCGTCCAGGTGGAAAAAGAAATTGGTCTTTCGCCAGTACTAGCTCCAAAGCAAAATGATGATCCTAAAGAAGAACCCGCTGGCAACAGTCCCTTAAAACCAATTCCTTCTGGTTATGCTTGTGGAGCCCTGTCTGTGTCCAAGTGCGCAAAGGGAAATATAAAAAAAAACGGCGATGATACACAAGCAACTAATGATGCACCTCCAAAAATAGTGAAGACGGAACATGTAATGTTTAATTTTTATAAGTGTTTTTGCTTTATTTTTTACTTATTTACTTTGGTACTTCACTAATTTGCATTATTAGATTTTGGTACAATAATAAAAAGTCAATGGTTTAATTTTAAAATAATTACGGGTCTTGACATTTTTCCAAAAATAATTTTTAGCCCTATAGTGACGTTAGCGCAACAAGCTGTTTCATTTGTCGGAACGTCACCGGAAAATGCTAATGTGACACTGCCACGTAATCACCGGTGCTCAGATGTTATTGCCAAGTTTGCCAGCTAATGTCACTATTCACTATTGGGCTTTTTGTTAGTTTTTCAAAATAAGATGGATAAACCATTAGATGGAACATATCTTTTAGGGACTAGACATTAGTTAACCCTGAAAAATCAGACCGGTGTACTTTTTTCATGTCTTAGTTCCCAAGTTCCGTAACTATGTGTAACTATCAACGACGAAAAAGTACCAAAGTCAAAATATTAATTGAAGTCTAATAATGTAAATTAATTTAGTACCAACGTAAAAAAAAAATTATTGTTAAAGTGATGGTCCTACTTGACATTTTCATTTGCTAACCTTCTTAATTTGTTTGGCATGCAGGAAGTAAAAGTTCTGAAAGAGGAAATTGTCCAGGCTCCAAAAAATAGTGCAAGCGCAAAAGCTGCACTATCACCTTCAAAACCTGGGTTACCATCATCAGCAGGACCATTCACAGAAGACGAGATTAGGACTGTTTTATTGCAGAAGACACCGTTGACCACATATGATCCTGTTGCTAAATTCAAATCTAGACTAAAATCGAAAGAGGTACACCACTTCATGTTCAATCAAGGTCCTTTTTCCGTGCTTTCGTCTTTTTGCAAATTCCACTTTGCTGTTATGATTTTAGTTGCTATTTGAAATTCTATTTGGGTCAAATAATTGATATCCATTTCACTTGCCCCTCATTCAGGGGGTATCTTAAAATATTGCAGTATCAAAGAGGGGTAATGCCAAATAAAATCTTCAATAAATCACTAGACATACCCCTACCCCCACCCACAAGGGGGATAGTCAATAGTTATGGAAATGGTCTATCTCAAATTTCATATTTCAAATCATTGACAGTTAGCCAAGTAAAAAAATCTTATGATAAAATTTTCTCAAATATCTATAGTTTCCTTGTTAGTTTAATGTTACAACTTACCACATCAGAACGATGTCGCAATATTATATGCATGGGACCACGAGCTTATATTGGACTTTTCCAAATATTAGAAAAATGTGGCGGTCTCCGGCCAACACGAGTGTCAGTTGAGGAGAAAGTTGTTAAGTTCCTTCACATATTGTCAGAACATATGAGGAACCGTGCAATGTCATTTTTCTTTCGACGATCCAGTGAGACTATTAGTCGTCATTTTCACAAAGTTTTGAGTGCAATCATAGCGTTAGAAGATATATTTTTTGCGACAACCAACCGGAGAACATGTTCCTCCTCTAATACTCCACAATAAAAGATTTTACCCTAAGGTAATTAAAATTATTTGAATTTCTTTTTTTTATAATTTTACATAAATAGAACTACATAAAATATTCATGCACCCCATTGCTATCAGGACTGTGTTGGGGCAATTGATGAAACCCATGTTCGTGTCAAAGTGTCCAAAACTGAAGCGGCTAGATATCGTAGTAGAAAAGATTTCCTAACACAAAATGTGTTGCGGCATGTACGTTTGACTTAAAATTTACGTATGTATTGCCTGGATGGGAAGGGACTGCCTCTGACTCAAGAATTATTAAAAATGCAATTACGAGAGAAGATAAACTAAAAATACCTAACGGTAATAATTTATTTAAAAAATATTTTTTTTGCATATTATCTTAGTGTCTGTACCAATTACCCTTTTGTTTTTAATAGGTAAATACTATCTCGTTGACGCAAGATTTATGCATAAAAAAGGGCTTATGGCACCCTTTAGAGGTGTTTGTTATCACTTAAAAGAGTACTCCTAATGAAACCCACTTGTAAACCCTCGAAGCGTCGATGGGATAACTCAGTAGATGATAGCGAGGGTGACACAATCAATGCGATCGATTTGGATGACGATATTACTATAGAAGGTTTTGGTACTGATGTAGGCGAGGGTGTTGACCTGATATTGAATCAAGCAAGGTCTAAACATGATGATGCAACACCTTCAAAGGGAAAAAAAAGAAGGCTTCACAGACTGATCAAGAAAATGAGTTGTTGAAAGGTGCTTTTGACAATGTAGCTCATGCAATTAGAGAGGGTAATACGGTTATTAGGGAATCTCGTCCACGTGTTTATTCAGAGTCGGAAATATTTGAAAAGTTGGTGACTATTGTAGAGTGCACTCGCATATGATCGATGGGGCGTATCTTTTCCTCGCACAAAATCCTGACAAAGCAAGAATTGTATTTGGTTGTCCAGTTGAGAGACGCTTAACAATTCTGGAGAAATTGATGGCTGAGGCTCGTCTCATATGAAATTAACGACTTTTTGCTATTTTTTAATTTATTGAGATTTTGAACTTATTAAAGAATTATCGTATATTATTATGAAATTATCGTGTTAAGACTTAACATTTATTTAATATGTGTGAACGGTTATTTAATATGTTTTTCAATTGATTTAATAATGTAAATAACACATGCTCTTAATTATAAAGTTATAGTAGTAATTTCTCAATTATTTCTTTTCTTTTCTTTCCTAACTCCCAAACAAGGGAAAGGAAAATAATTATTTCTCCTCTTATGAACTCCCAAACGGCGGAAATAAAATTTATGTTTTCTCTTCTTTTCTCTTATTTTCTTTTCCCTCCTAATAAATTTTTCCTTTCCTTTCCTTTACCTTCTATTCAAAACTCCTAAACAGGCTGTAACGGAGTTGAAGAAGTTATAATGGTCAATGAACTATAATGGAGGTGGGGTGAGGGGGAAAAAGGTGGTTAGGATTGTGGATTTCGAGGAGTGAAGTTTTTTTTGTTTTGTTATATAGCCTAAATTATTATAGTGGAACGTGGGAGGGGCGAGTGATTCAGCGAAAAGAGATGTCATTAATCCATCCATTGAAATGTGGCGACCGGACTTTGTTTACTTGTAATGGACCAAAGTTTGTTCTATGATGAGTAGGCTAGAGAGGAGTTTGTGAAGAGGAGGCCAGGTGAGGTGGTGTGCTGTAGACGCTCGTGGTAAATCAGGATGTACTACGTCATGTGGGATACTAGGATGGTAGTAGAGTATCTCGAGACTATAAGGGCTATACTACGTCATTTGCTAAAAGGATTATGGTTTGGTGTCAGATATGCACAATGAATATGGGCTTTGTCTTGCCCCGTAAGTTGAAGTGGCTCAAGGAGGGCTTAAAGAAGTGGAATAAGACAGGTGTTTGGCAATATGAGTCTTAGCATCACATCGATTTTGGAGGACATTAGAGAGGGTGGAAGATAGTACTTTATCGAGAGAGTAGCTGAGCCGGGATAGGATACGGTTTTAGGGAGGAATATGGTGGAGGAAAAGATTAGTTGGCGCCACAAGTATAAGGTATTGTGGTCAAAGGAGGACCCAAATACCAAGTTCTTTCACAGGGTGGCTAACTCATATAGATGGAATAATCATATCGGGGGCATGGTCATTTATTGTATGTTATTACAGGGGATGGAGATCTATTAGAAGTTGTTTTAAGAGAAGGTGTGGCATCCATCTTTGGAGGGAGAGGAGTTATATTTTATATATGAGGAAGATAAGAGGGGTCAGGGGCCAGTTCACAAAGGAAAAGTTGGCCATGATGTTACGTTCTCTAAATGGAGATAAAGCGCGGGACCTAGACCAGGTTCAAATGTTAGGAGGTGGCGAGGGAAGGTGTGATGGTAGTTTTTGACGAGTTCTTTCAGAGGCTATCATGAGAAAAGCCTTAACCCGTCGTTTTTCACCTTGATCCTGAAGTTTGGTGGGGCAGAGAATATTCATGATTTCAAACCTATTTTATTGGGAAGTTTATATAAGTTGTTTGCCAAAGTGTTATCTCGGAAGAGGTAGAGGAGGGTTTTAGATTCTATGGTTTCGGAATCACACGTGTTTGTTGGGAGTAAACTGAAACTTGATACTATTTTGGTTGCCAACGAGTGTGGGTGGGCTATACAAAGGTTTTTTGTTCCTAGTTTTAGGGTCATCTATAAAATTGAGATTGAAAAGGCGTATGACTATGTGAATTGGGAGTTCATGTTGTATGTCTTTCAGCGATTGGGTTTGGGGGGTGGAACAAGAGTTGTATCTCGCCAGTCAGGTTCTCGGTTATGGGGAATGGCTCACTTGACGATTTCTTAGAAAGCTCAAGATACCTCCAACAAAGTGATCCTCTCTCCCTTTTCCTGTTTATTTTGCTGTCCCCTTTCCTGTTTATTTTTCTGCTCACATAGGCTCTTACTAGATTGTTATCAAGGACAATAGAGGGTGGGTGGTTTAAATTTTTTTTTTGGTGGAGGATGGCTGAGGATATGGGGTGGTAGTTTCTCCTTGATTGGGCAAATTCGGGCTTTGAGGTTGGTGCTTCTGTGGTTTGGCGAAGAGTGAGATTATCTCTAGAGAGAATGCGGTTGATATAGAGGGTCAGGGGTGATGGGGTGTAGAGTTGGAAGTCTACCATCTTACTATGTGGGCTTTACCTCTTAGAGCTAGTTTCCAATTTAAGTCGAGTTGGGACCCAGTGTTGGAGTAGGCGGATAGGAGGTTGGCGGGTTGGAAAGGGGCGCACCTATCAATGGGGGTAGATTGATTATTATTAAGAGAACTCTGGCCAACTTTCATACCTATTTCCTTTCTATTTTTTTCGGTGGTCGTGAGGAAGAAAATGAAAAACTGACGAGTGATTTTCTCTGGAGGGCGGAGAGGACTTCAAATACAACATGGTCAATTGGGGCGAGTGTAAAGCTCTTACAATAAGGGGTTGAGAGATTTTCGGACCCTCGATCAAGTGTTGTGTGGTAAATAGTTATGGAGGTTACCTTTAGAGGAGGTGAGGTTGTGGTGGAAGGTGGTAGTTTCACATTTGTGTTGGGGAATTGGGGTGGTGTTCGGGTCATCCTTGAGGTCCACAAGGGGTGGGGTTGTGGAATAATATTTTGGCTAGTTAGGGCAACTTTAGAAAATTTGTGTCGTTCAGACTGGGGAATGGGAGTAGGGTAAGGTTATGGGAGGATCCTTGGTGCGGTGATGATCCTTTGATGGTTTGATTCCCGGTCTTATATTAGTTGGCGACTGATACGAGGGCCTTGGTTGAGGATTACGGTTCTTAAGTGGGAGAGGCTCAAGGCGTCAATTCAATGATTTGGAGTTGGAGGAGGTAGGGGAATATTTGTAGACGCTGGAACAAATTGACATTGCTAGTGGAGTGGAGGGACATGCTTAATTGGAGGGGCAATGGATAAGGGAGGTTCTCAATCAAATCTTTTTTATTCTCTCCTTAATGAAGTGGCCACAAATTCTTTTCCTTGGAGGGCAGTATGGAGGACGATGGTTTGTTTAAAATTAGCCTTCTTCACTGGACGATAGGTAAATGAACCATTCTCACAATAGATAATCTAAGGAGGAGAAAGGTTTGTGTTAACCTTTGTAGGTTGTACAGACGCAATGGTGAGTAAGTGGATCATTTAATGCTCCACTGTGACTTTTCTAGAAGGCGTGAGAGGCGTTGATGACCTTCTTCGGGGTGTTGTGGGTGATGTTGCGATCGGTGGACGACATGTTGAGATTATGGAGTAAGGCTAAACGGGATGCTCAGAGGGTGTGCTTGATATGCTTAGTGTGGAAGGAACAGAATAATATGTGCTTTGAGATTGTGGAGTCACTGTCTCTCTTTATCTATGGTGTATAGTCCAGAATATTTTTTAAAGTCATTCAGAGTGGATGATCTCCATCTAGGGGATTGATTTTTGTTTTGTATTGCCTAGGCGAGGCTGTTCCTCCTAATTTTGTGATTCGTATACTATATGTATATGGGTTTTGTACCATTGAAAGTTTCTTATTGAATTTAGTATTGGAAAATGATAACATGTGCCCATAGGGCACATGTTTTGAGCCTCAAAATAGTAAGTATGAGAGCTCTACATGAGTATTTGTATCCTATCAAATGTATGTCGGAATTCTGTCCTTACTATTTTCAGGTTGTTAGTGTGTCCCCTTAGTGCACATATTATGAGGACCCTTTAGTATTTATAAAAATATGTAATTTACAAAAATTCTGGGGCCAAAATGTAATATACAAAACTGTGGAGGTCGAATGTATTTATAAAAGGTTAAGGGTATAGATGCAATTTATAAAAAGGTCAGGGGTCCAAATATAATTTTGGGTTTAAAGTTTTTTTTTTACAATTTGTAAAAAACTTATTGTAGTTGTAAACTGTTTTCTAATTTTCTGCTTAGAAATATATCAAACTTTAATGGATTTCTTAATTTTCCCCTTTGTAAAAGAAAAAAATAAAATAAAATATGGGCCTAGTTGTTTTATAAATTAACTAAAATAAAATTTTCATTGTGCAGGACGAGGATGCTTTTGCAGCTATATTAAGGAGGATTTCCAAGATACAAAGGACCATTGGGGCTCAATATATTGTAATGAGATATATATTATGTGATAGTACTTTATATTATCTTTTGCTAGTATTTTTTATTTGTTTTGGCATTCAGGAATTAAAAGTTGTGAAAGAGGAAATTGTTCCAGCTCCAAAAAATAGAGCGAGTGCAAAAGATGCACCATCACTTTTCAAAACATGGGTTGCCATTATCATCAGGACCGGTCGCAGAAGATGAGATTAGGACCGTCTAATTGCTTAAGACACCAACGACTACGCATGATCTTGTTGCTAAATTCAAATCTATACTAAAATTGGAAGAGGTAAGTCATTTCATGTTTATTCAAGGTCCTTTCCATTCTTACATCTTATTGCAAAGTCCATCTTTGGTATTATAATTTAGTCACTATTATCTGTCAAATTATTAATTTGGGGAATAAGGTATATTCACTTACCCCCATTTCAAGGAGTATCTAAAAATATTGTACTGTCAAATAAAATCTTCTATAACCATTGTTACCCCTATCTACACCTACTATGGGGGCAAGTCAACAATCAGTTGCGAAAATGGAGTATCTCAAATTTCACATATCACATCATTAACAGCAAATCTAAGTACAAGAATCCCATAATTAAATTATTTTTCACATATATCTACTGCTTCCTTGCTAGTTATCAGGTTGTTTTGAAAAATATAATATATGATACAAATATTAGTTGTTAGTAAGAACATCTATTGTTTATTTGTATTTATTGCACATTCTTGTAGGTGCCCTCCTACCTTTGCTCATAGTCTTACAATATTCTAGTAATAGTTATTTGGAGCAATATTCTCTTTATTTATCTTTTTATGTCTTTTTAGTCCTTAAAATATACAAGCCATTAAGTATTGAGGTAATAGTCTCCATTTTGGTTATTGAATACATTGAAGAGACTTTGATTCCTTTTTGTCATTTGTGAATGTTCATTGCAAATTTTGTTGCTCTATGTGTAAAACACATTATAATTATGATTAGTTTAGTTTCATGGTGTTGGCAGTTCAAATGACCGAATTGGCAAGATTAATGCTTGAAATGTTGCGAGTTATAAATATCGATGGTGAGATATAGGGATTTCACAATAGTGTTGGTGTGTGTTTGGGGAGGGGGAGATATGATTATTTATGGAACTAGAATATTTTAGAAAACACGTTCATTTGGTAGGAATAAGTTTTTTTTCCAAAATGTAATTCGTATAGTTCTGGGTTAAAATTCACTTTATAGAAAGTTTAGTGGACAATTTAATTTACAGATATTTTAGGGGACGAAATATATAATTTAAAGTCTGGAGGTCAAAATGAATTTACAAAAGGTGAAGGGTCTAAATGCACTTTATAAAAAGTTCAAGGGTCCAGATAGAATTTTTGGTTTAATAGTCATTTGGTAATTGGTGAAAAACTTGCTATAGTTGTAACTTTTAGATTGTTTTCTAATTTTTTGTTTAGAAAAATATAAAACTTTGGAATGCAATTCTTAATTTTTCATTTTATAGAAAACATAAAAAAAATTGGGCACAGTTATATTTATAAAGTAACTAAAATTGATAAATATGGGCCCTTTTTAGGGTTTTATTGCATTTTATTTTACTTTTGTTATTTTCTTCTATTTTTTTATGTAATTGTATTTCTTTTTGCATTTGTATTTAGAGGTAGGAGTAGCAAAGGCTAGTAAGGGCACTTTTGTAATTAGAATATTAGCTTAGGGCCTAAGCTATTCTTGCCCTTTTCATACCCCATTGTATTCCTCATTCGAGGAAACTCTCCATTTTGAATATAAGAAATCTCTTGATTCTCTCTCTAATAGCTAGAGTTTGGTTTGTTTTATTGACCCTTGACGTGTAGTTTACGTCTATTAGTATTAGAGCGAGGTGTCGCTCCAACATTGGTGTTTGGTGTACGGTGTATCTTTGTCAAATCATACGCTACATTCAATGGATCCAAGGAATTCTACCAAGAGATGACGCGAAGATTACAACAATAGCAAATTGATGCTCTCTTTCAATGGCTTCAAAATCCTAAACCTAGCCTAACCTCCACCACCCTCCCCCACCCCTACCTTACCCATTTCCTAGCCACCCTACCCCTGGCAGCTACCCCCACCCCGGCGGACCCCCAAAAAATCCTAACCCCGAATCCTCGCCCCTCTGCCTAGCCGCCGACCCCCGCTGCAGCCCCTAGCCCAAAACCCTTGATCCCCGACCCAACAAAATCCCCTTCCGCTGCCCAAAATCCACTGGCCAAACATTCCTGCCAGCCTCTTTGTTGCTGCCACCCTAAACCACACCCCATCCGAACCCAAAAAGCCACTGACACGACTCGCCGTAACCCCAAACCAAAATCCAAACCCTAGTGCCCCGATCCCAACCCTAGCCCCAAAATAACCCATATTCCCCCTCACGCCACTCGGATCTGGCCGAATCCCACTTCCTCTTGGCCAAAACACTGCTGCCCAGGTTGGACCACCCCAAGACCCTCATGGCAACTCCGAAACGTTAGTTTTTGACCCGGGAGAAAGCTTTTAGGGATGTTTTGGGTGAAGCAAAGAGAGAAGAAGTTTGAAGAAGAAAACTGGTGGATTGGACAATCCTCATCTTTTAGAAAGTAATTTTTGAGCTCCAACAAGTTTTGACATTTTTTTGGAGTTTCTTCACTAGTCCCCAATTTTTTTGAACGCTTGAGGACGAGCTTGGTCTTAAGAGGGAGAAAGTGATGGAAATGAGTCATTTTTAGGGTTTTATTGCATTTTATTTTACTTTTGTTCTTTTTTCTTTTATTATGCCATTGTATTTCTTTTTGCTTTCGTATTTAGAGGTAGGAGTAGCAAAGGCTAGTAGGGGCACTTTTTGTAATTAGAATATTATCTTAGGGCCTAAGCTACTCCTCCCCTTTAAATACCCCCTTGCATTCCTCATCCGAGGAAACTCACTATTTTGAATATAAGAAATCTCTTGATTCTCTCTCTAAAAATTACGGATTTGTTTATTTTCTTGGCCGTTGACGTGTAGTTTATGTCTAAAATGAATTTTGCGTTGTGCACGACAAGGATGCCTTTGCAGCTATTATAAGGAGGGTTTCCATGACAAAGAAGATTAATAGGCTAAAATTTGTCATAATGATAGTCAAATGATGTGATACGACTTGATATTTTTCTTCTCTAATTTCGTAATTTGTTTTGGCATGCAAGAGGTAAAAGCTGTGAAAGAGGAAACTGTATCTTCATTTGGACTGGTCACAGAAGATGAGATAAGGACTGTTTTATTGCAAAAGCAACCGGTGACTCCAGTCTCCACATGACCTTATTTCTAAATTTGAATCTAGACTAAAATCGGAAGAGGTATGACATTTCATGTCTAATCAAGGTCCTTTTTCCATGCTTGCTTCTCATTGCAATGCCCCTCTGTACTATCATGATTTTATTAACTGTTATCTGGAGAATAAGGTCATCTCCTCTGAGCATCTTTAGACCCCATTTTTTCATATTCAATTCTACTTATCCCCTCATTCAGTGTTCTAGAAGGCGCTAGGCAGTAGTCGGACAGCGAGGGACCTTCCAGCGCCTAGGAGGGGGCCTAGGCACTTTATTTTAATAGAAAACTATAGGGACTAATTATTAGCAATTTAAAACAGCTTTTCATGTAAACATCACACAATTTATTGCGCCTTAGGGCGCATTGAAGCGTAAGCCTCAAATTCAACCCTGGGCCTTAAGTCTCAAGGCGCTTTTTTAGTCATTCGCCTCAAATGATTTTTAAAACATTGCAAAGAGATATAATTTCATGCATGTAACAATGAGGAAAATATTTAGATGTGATAAAACAGGAGTTGATTATGTATAAACATAAATCCTTAATTAACAAGAACTAAAAAATATAGAGAAGTGTCATTTTAGTCATATAAATGGCTAACCAATGTAAGAATTTAAAGCCACGATGATTTGAAGATCAAATATGAACAAAACTGAAATGTGCAAAGTTCTAAAAGGTCCTAGGCGAAGTGGGGGTGGAGGAGGTTGGCTAGCGCCTAGGCGGTTGCCTTGGCAGTTTTTACTATTATTTTTTTGTATATATAATGTTTTAAAAGTTAACTTTTACCATAGACTTAAAGTTTAACACGAAGTAGTAATAAGAATACATACATCAACATAGTATATATAACACATATATGTTTAGGGCCTAGGCAAGGTGGCGGGGCGGGGCATAGCGCCTAGTCAGCCCTAGGCATGGTATTCCAGAACACTGCCCTCATTTCAGCGGGTATCTAAAAATATTGCAGTATCAACGAGGTTGCTATGAAATAAAATCTTCAATAACCATGGGAAGAATAGGGCGTGACAATTACTTGCCATCACAATTAATGGAATAACTCTTCTCGTTTCTTAAAGTTGAGCACCTAACTAGATTAAAGCCATACCATTATATTACATCGATTTCTTTAAGCCAATATTCTAATCCTTAAAGTAATTCATTAAATCCCAATAGATGTGGAATAAATATGATAATTTCCTTACCTTGGTGGCTCAAATCTAGCAGTCTTCTTTAGATTCTAATGGTGGGGCTTTTTACAGGTGGAATGCTAAACTCAATTTGCTGAAAACGTTCTGGGAGAGTAGATAATAAATGATGTGGAAATATATATATATATATATATAAACAAGTTGAGGATTAAATTTGAGCTAGAGAATTGGCACCTCAAGAGGATAGCAGTTGATAAATGTTGTATCTGGTAAAATCTTGGAAACAATTTTTTTTGATGAATGTTATATCTGGTAAAATGTTGTATGTTAAATATATATGGTGAGATATATGCGTTAGTCAATAGTGTCGCTAGAGTGGATTTCAACTGGGTTTCAAGGTTCAAATCATAAGGCTTTTGATTGCTTAGATGTGTAGGTGGCGGTGGTGTTAAGGGTGGAGGTGGCGATGGGGGTAGAAGGTGATGGGTTTGATTTTCCGGTGGGGGTGGTAGGCGGAGCGGCAGCGGGGGAGTGGAGTGTGTGTGTGCGTGTAAGAGGGTGAGTTTATTTTTTTAATAGTTTTTTTTGCTTTAGTCTCATCTACAAAGATGTATTTAGGCTCCACTCCCAGTTGTTTTTAGAATTATAAAAAGACCCATAACCACAAAAAATCGCCTATAACTTCCCTGTAACCATCCATCCTTCTTTTTGCAGATAATGACACTTGTCCTATATAGGACCAACAACTAAAAAAATAAAAACATGGAAGTGGCGACAAGTAAATATTTATAAATAGGACTAAATACTTAAGATCCTTTTTTTTAATTGTTTCTATCTTTTTTGAGTTCTTATTAATGTAAAACATTTTCAGTTCAATTTTTTACTTTATTAGATTTTCTAAGGTGGTTTATTTATTTAAATTTAAAATGCCATGAAGTTGTCAAACTTAACAGTTTTCTAATTGTATTGGGAAAAGTCTAATTATCTAAAATTAGTAATGTATTTAAGTCTAATATCTAAATTCGTTTTTAAAATGTAATTTACATAGCGTTTTGAGTTAAATGTTATTTACAGGAAGCTCAAGGGCTAACATGTAATTTTTATGAAGGTCAAGAGATGAATGTATTTTATAGGTATTTAAGGGACAAAATATATTTAACATAAAATCCAACAAATAAATGTAATTAAAAAGTTAAAGTGTAATTTACAAAGGTCAATAGTCTAGATGCAATTGTAAGAAAGTTCAGGGGTTTAAAAACAATTTTCGGCTTAAAATCATTTAGACTTTTTGAAAACTATTCATAACATTCTATTAAGAAAAATATGAAACTTGAATGAAATTATTTATTTTTCACTTCTATACAGAACTTTAAATGTTTTATTCACCCCTAAACAGGGGCTAGTTGTTTTTGTCATGTAACTGAAAGAAAATTTGCATTTGTGCAGGACAAAGATGCTTTTGCAGTATTACTTAGGAGGATTTCCAAGATACAAAAGACCAAGGGGCTTAAGTATGTTGTACTTAGAGACAAAGACAAATGATGTGATTCTGTGGAATTGTTACTCGAGGTTTCTCATAAAATAGAGTGAATGGGGGGGAGTGATGTTTTTAGTTTAAGAGAGATAGAGAGAGAGGTGCTTGAAGTTTTTTTTTTAATACAAATTCTTATCAATTTTGGTCACAGATTTAAAGAATCTGTCTTTGAAGAGTAAATTATCTTCACATTTTGTTCGGTCGGTAGCATTTAATATTTATTACTGCCTATGTTTGTTCCTTTAGTTACATATTGTAAAAAGATTTCTCATTCTGAAAGTATAAAAGTTTTTGTACGGTTTGATTAAAAAAATAACAATTTGACCTTGTAATCTTATGGTAGACAAGAGTATGAATACATCAATTAAATGTTATTTACATCCTGTGAATGTGTTGTAAAATAATGAAATTGGGCCTGCCCGAGAGCGAACCCGAAGCTCGTAATATTTGCTAACTGAGTCTGAGTTTGGGAATATGATATTTATTCAGGATGAGCTTGGACATTGGTAGTTTATTTTCGGGTCTTGAGGAAATGCATGTTCGGTTCGCACCCAACCCGATTTATAGGTCTACTTTAAACTATATTCAGTTTTTTTGACAATATTTTATACCATGAAGTATATCACCAGTATGACATGTTTGGAGATTCAGCTATTGTAACATGACTTCTTTGGAAGTCAGTGGCATCATGTCATAGGATTCGTCAAGGTAGACACGTTCCTTATTGTATTGGCCTTTGCCAAGCTAATCAGTGGTGAATTCAGAAAATGGAGTGGGTGGGGAATGAATACAAACAGGGCCGGCTGTATAATTTTCTAGGCCCGGGCAAAAGATTAAAATTAGAATTCCTTTACAGACGACTGGGAAGAGTGGGACAGCCTCTTTTCATTAGAATCATTTATTTTTTTATTATATTTTTCTACACACCTTAAGCGAATGAGGAAAATTGCAGTGGTAACGTGGAATATTTGGTTATCTAGGAACACAGCTGTCTTCGAAAATAAGCTGAGTTTTAAATGTTTGGTGGTCAAATACCTGAGTTTTCTGTATTATTCCTGTTCGATCAGCTCAAAACCGGACAAATCTTTAAACACTGATATGTGTACCTGTCAAAGCAATGCTCCTGCCAGTTCTATGAGGCCCCCATGTTGCCCATGTGGATGGTATTCTTTACAGCCGTATAGTCCCTGTCAACTGCTATAGGGTGCGTACAAATGCAGCATTTGATCTCAGGTCTTTTCAGAAGCTGTGATGGGTTTTTGTAAATCAAGTAAGGTCATATCTCCCCTTGTCAGTGAATCTTTGGCAATAAGAGAAGCATGCCTGATGGCAAAGGCTATAGGTTGTACTATCCTTGTGTTTGAAAGCGACTGCTCCTCCCTTATCACGCCTTAGGAGATTAGCTCCATTATCTTGGATATTAAGGAGCTGTGTTCCGGCTGAAATGTTTCTTTCCATTGGATTCCTAGGCAGAATAATGTTATTGCCCATTGGATATGTGTTGGACCCCGAGTCTTTCCATAACGTGGGATGGTTTGTATGCGACATGCATTTTTGACATAATAATGAGACTTAATGATGTGGCATTATCACATCATTAAAAAAAAACTCCAAATTCATGTAGAAACTCACTTCAAATTCATTTTTTATAATATATATTTTTCAATTTAAAAAAAAAGTTAATTAATTTAAAAAAAATTATTGAGTTATTTTTTTATGATTCACCTGAAATATTTAAATACCACACAGAGTTCATTAAAAATGTTTAGATACCATTTTTTACTGTTATAAAAATAATATTTTTACTATTTAGAAAAAATGGTCCGTGTCAGCGGCATGAAAAAAATACGACTAAATGCCACGTCTCGTTTTATTTGGGTCGTGATCGTGTTAGTTAAAAAATAAAATATTCATGATCGCATTGTGTAATTTTTTAATTGATTTGTATTAAGTAAATAAATGATCAATTACCAAAAAGTACCTCAAAAATAAGTTTTTTTATTTTGTTCCAAAAAGACCCTCAAACACCCATTTAATCAATATTCTCTTCTTTTTTAAGGTTCGAGCCAGCGGCACACATTGAGTGTTTTTATGTGATGAGTGACTTTTTGGAACAAAATAAAAAGGCTTGTACTAAACGTGTATTGAAAAATATTTGAAAGACTATTTGGTATGACTCAAAAAATTAACACAATGATGTATTTTAAGACATATAATTTGAGTTAAGCTTTTTTTTTGTGTGTGATATTTAAACATTTCATGTAAAACATAAAAAAAATAAATTCAAAATAAATTGTTTTAAATTAATTAACTGCTTTTTTTTCAATTTGAATGCTTTTTTATATTAGAATAGTTTTTATAATTTTTTATATTATAATAGTTTTTTTTTGTTTTTTTAATTATTTTTAATTAATTTAGTTTCTCAAATACCCATTTACTCAATATTCTCTTATTTTTAAAGATCATCGCTAGCGGCACCCCTTTTTTACAACATTGAGTGTTTTTATGTGTTGAGAGACTTTTTGACTTATAAAACTAAATGACAATTCAACCCTTTTTAACATCTCATCTCTTTCATTTTTTTTTTTTAATTTCTAAAAGAATCATGTATCCCTACATTATGTGAATTAATCATTAAAGGAAAATTAAAAAATGGTAACAAGAATTAAGGATGCTTTAATTTTACTATTTTTTAATTTAATACAGAATACAAAAATTAAGAATTAATCACAAGATTACACGATACGGCACGATATCAAATTTTATTTTTTATCGAACACGAACCCGATCCAAATAAAAGCGACACTACGACACAATATCTCTTTTTTTATAATCAAACACGAACACGATCCAATTAAAACGCGACATGACACATCACAATGCGAAATCTTTTTTTAAAATTAACAAGACACGACCAAATAAAAGTGGCACGATACGTCCCGATGCAAAATTTTATTTTTTTAACAAACAGGATCTAAAAGTGACACGACACAGCATGAAATCTTCTTTTACTTTTTTAACTAACACGATCTAATTAAAACGTAACACGACACAACATGAAATCACATTTTTACCTAACACAAACGTGATTAAAATAAAAGTGACACGACACGATATGGAATCATATTTTTTTACTAAACACGGAAAAAATCTAATTAAAACGCAACACGACACGAAACAACAAAAAATCTCATGAATTTACAACTTTCGATAGTAATTATTGACAACTTACTCATGAATCGATTTACACTTTAGTAGTCACTCATTTTTTTACAAAACACAAACACGAACATATTAGAAGATCACATGATATGGAATTTTACTTTTTACCCAACAAGAACCCGATTCAAATAAAAGGTACGCGACAAGACACAAAATCTTTTTTTATAATCAAACACGAACACGATCCAATTATAACGCGACATGACACATCACGATACAAATTCTTTTTTTTTATTTAACAAGACACGATCAAATAAAAGTGACACGATACACCCGACACAAAATTTTATTTTTTAACAAACACAATCCAAAAGTAACACGACATGAAATCATTTTTTATTTTTTTAACTAACACGATTTAATTAAAACGTAACACGACACGATATGAAATCTCATTTTTACATAACACGAACACGACTCAAATAAAAATGACACGACACGATAGGAAACTTTTTTTTTTAACATGAAATCTCATTTTGAGTGATTGACTACAGTGCCCTCCCTAAACATCAAAAGAGTTGTCCCACTGCTTGGGTGTTGCGGGTTGCAGACCCTCCTAGTCCTACTCCTCCTTCTCCTCCTTCATCGTCGTTGGTCCTTCGTTCGTAGTGGTCATTGTATAGTGAGAAAGCTCACCCCTGCCTTTAGACGAGAAAGCCCTCTTTTACATCCCCTAGACAAATCCATAGGAAATGCTACAACCCATTGTTGTTCTTTTGACGATGAACCACTCCGGTACAGACTATACGGAGTCAATTTTGAGAAAGTGAACAGTCATTATCGTACTTCAAAGTCCTAACTGTGGCATGTGAAAACAGTCCTTCCCTTGGTTTGAAGCCTTTTTTCTTAAGGTCCGTACAGCTCAGGAATTTAGGGAGGCCCGAACCTACTTCAAATCGATTTGCTAGCTTTCTTTAGCGGTTGAATCTCTCTCCCTTTTTTAGGGTTAGTCCGCTCACTACCTAGGTCGAAAGAAAAGAATACCCCTTTTGAACTTCTTCCATATTAGGCTTAGCCCAAATAGGGAAATTGTAGACCGGCTTGTAGTTAGAGAGTGGAGGATAAAAGCTAAGACTGGTATGATATTTACCCTTATGGCATTTCACTGACATTCTACCATTGAAACTGTGGATACTTGCATTCTAACTAATACAAACATTGAAAAATTGCTGGTACTAGCAGCTTCTTCTTTCCTTTTTTGTTATTAAGAGACAATTAAGAAGGCAAGTAAAGCACTAAGACAAAGCAAGCAAGCATGGGCATGGGAAATAGGAGGTTAGTGCATGATAAGTAGATGTGGAAGCAGTCCCACAAGCAAGGGACAGAGGAAAGGAATCGTTTCTGGAATCAGTCCCAGTCCTAAGCAAGTGAAGCTAGTCCTTTGGTTATCCCTTAAATGGGGTGTGGGGGATCCGAGAGATCATGAACCTGGCTTATGCTTTAAATAGGAATGCTGTAAGTGCAAAAGGAATAGAAATAGATGCTCTTCCAAGTGTATCCACTGAGCCTGTTGTTGCTGAGATACACCTGACAAAACAAGAAAGATAAGAATGGCCTGGCCATGCCTCTACTGGAGCCCTGTTTCCCCTCGGCAGGTAACCTCCATCCCCTCCCATTCCTGTTTCAGTGCTAGCCAGCTAAGAGCAACCATCTCCTTTGTCTCTTTCTCCGTCTCTCGGTCCCCCAACTGCAACCAAGCGACGTCCGTAAACCTGTAAAGGAGCTGTAGAACGTGGTGGCAGAGACTCTGGATGTGAAGATGAAAGAGGATGAGGTGGGACTGGTAAGATACTCAGAACAGGAAGCGGAATGGATGAGGTAGATGACTCAAGAGTAGAATCACCAGGAGAACGGACATCTGAAAAATATGATGTAGACTCAACAAAGGTGACATCAGCACTGGTAAAGTACCGCCGAAGAACCGGACTATAACAACGATAACCCCTTTTGGGTTCGCCCAGAAAGACACATTTTGTAGCACGAGGATCGAGCTTAATTTTTGTCGATAAACTGACGTGTCGGCCTGTTATTGGTTGTTTTTGAGGTCCCGCTGACACGAACCCCACAAATCAACTAATTGCAAACCGACACGTCAGTTTATCGACAAAAATTCGATCAAAAATTAGGGCAAAATATAATTTTTGACGTTATTATTGATATCCAACAGCTGGTATCAACGTGGAAAATCAATATGTTGCTCACTAGGTGGCCTCAAAGCACAGCTACTGTATAGCAGCTGGTGACCTGAGTCTGCTACTGTTTCTTCAGTGTTTTTGGCCTTATCCAGTTCTGACTTGTGTACGGGCTAAGGCCCTTGTTGTTTAGACATTTGGGTTTTGAATTTTTTATTTCAACAACTTGACCTGTTGTAGGCTTATTCATTTACGTTTTTTTTTTTGTATAAAACTATCCTATTACTTATGTAATGTTTTGACCACTAGGTTTATTACCTTAGTAGATTTCGTTTTTAATCATTAGGCGGCTATGGCGGAACCAGGATTTGACGCTAGGACGGGCTAACGTCGGGGGTTCGGGAGCGGGAGCCCCCGAGCCGAATTTTTTTGAGGTTATTTAAAACATTTTGACGAAAATCATCAAAATTCCTATTAAGGGTGGGCTGAATTTAAATTTCGGATGGGCTGAAGTTAAATTTTAACACTACTATTTTTTTTTAATAATTAACACTACTTTTTTTTTTAGGGGCGGGCTGGAGCCCCCCCCAGCCGACCACTAGTTCCGCCCCTGCGGCTATAGTAATTTTTCGCTTTACATGTTTTAACAGCTGTACTAGCTCTCATTATAACTTAACACGAACAAGATCCAAATAAAAGTGATACGAAACAAAATCATTTTTTGCCTAATTCAAACATAACTCGAATAATAGCGAAATGGTGCAAAATGAATCTGTTTTTTATTACCAAACTGGAACACGGCCTAATTAAAGCGCGACACATCACGACACGAAATCTTATTTTCTTTACCTAATATGAATACAGACCAAACAAAAGCGACATGGTAAGACACATAAACTTATGTTTTTTTTACCAAAAATGAACATGACGAAATTAAAACGCGGCATGACATGACACTACACTAAATTTCTTTTTTTTACTAATAGGAACAAAACCTAAATAAAAGTGACACGGCATGATATGAAATCTTAATTTGTTTTGGCAAAAACATACAAGACCCAATTAGAATGCGAAACAACGCGACAGAAAATTTTATTTTATTTCTTAACACAAACATGACCCAAATTAAAAGGAGATGGCATCTTTTTTTTTTCAATCACAAACTCGACATAGTTATGATGCACTACGGCAATAAATCTTATTTATTTATCTAACAGGGATACTGTCGAAAATAAAAAAGACGGGACATACCAAATATGAAATTTTACTTTTTTAACCAAATACAAATATGACCCAATATAACTGGCATTTACTTTTTTTAAGCGTAAATTAGATGTAAAGAACTAATCTAATATTATGCAAAAAACATAATAAAACCTAATTGGCCAAAAATTCAAGAAACAAAAGAACTGAAGTGCAACTTTGTCCATTTTTATTGAAAGTTTTAAGAAAAATACTCGACCGCATGCGTTTTTGACATAAATATTATACTTAAATGATGTTGCACATCATTAAAAACACACTCTAAATTCAAGTAGAAACACATAACAAATTCATTTTTTCTCAAAATATATTTTTCAAATAAAAAAAATAGTTAATTAATAATAAAAAAATTATTTTGAGTTGATTTTTTTATGTTTCACCTGAAATGTTTAAATACCACATATAAAAACTCAATTATTTTTTTTTCACTATTTAAAAAAAATGGTCCGCACCAGCCGAATGTATAGTCTGTTCGACAACCTATACACATTGCTGGCGCGGACCGTTTTTTCTAAAATAGCACAAAGATTACTTTTGAGTTTAGTTTTTTTGTGTGGTATTTAAAAGAAATGGTGTGTGTCAACGGCATGTTTAAGCAATCTGACAACCTATACATACCGCTGACGTGAATAATTTTTTTAAATAGTACAAAATTATTTTTGAGTAGAGTTTTTTACGCGTGGTATTAAAAAAAAACAATAATACTAGAGTGACACAGATTTGCGACACAATGACATGTCATATCAACATTGGTTAGTCTTATGGATGTGGGTCCACGCTAGCGGCAATAGTCAATATCGGTGCGACACGCCACTGTGTTGCACCAAATTTGTCGCAAATCTGTGTCGGTGTAGAATGTCTCTTAAAAAAAATAGTCAGCAGCAGTGGTATGTAGAGACAGTCTGACAAATTATATATACCGCTGACGCAGACCATTTTTTTAACATTGCAAAAATTATTTTTAAATTAAATTTTTTTATATTGTATTTAACCATTTTAGGTGAAACATGAAAAAATCAACCAAAAATATTTTTTTTCAAATTAATTAACTGTTTTTTTTAATTAAAAAAATATATTTTGAAAAAAATATTAATTTATAGTGTGATAAAATATAGAATTGTGTTTCTTAATGACGTGGCACATGCCACATCATTAAGTTTCATTTTTAAGATAATATAACTAATTGAAAACTATTAAGAGATTTAAAAACTAAGAGAGTGAAAATGAGTTGAAAGGCAAATGATAGAAAGGGAAATGTATTATTGCTAAAATAAGTTGGTTTATACTAGAGTGACAATTTTAGACACGATACGATATGAAATTGACCCAAAATTAACACGGCTTGTCACGTTCGTGTTCGTGTCAATATTATGAGCCATGTTAGTCGTGTTATCGTATTAATCGTGTTTTTATTCGGGTTATCATGTCTATTTATGTTTAATTTAGTATAAAGTTTAAGAAATCGTATTATTCATGTTGTGTTGTGTTCTATTTGGATTGTGTTTGTGTCAACTCAAAAAAAACATGAATTCGTGTCGTGTCATATTCGTATTTGAAAAACTCATATCATATCATATCATATCATATCGTGTCATGTCATATCGTATCGACCTCAAACACAACTCAAAAATATAAATTGACACCCCTAATTTACACAGCGGAGACGTGACCCTTTTGATAAAGAAAGTAGTCTAGGTCTCTTGTTAAAATAAAGGAACTCAATACCTATTCTAAAGCTAAAGCAAGACCTTAAAAGACATTCAAAAAAATAGAAAAGAAAGACACGTAAGCTTGTTACTTAATACAAAAGACTTATTGAAAATCTGTTGGTTAATAGTCTGCACAATATGTGAATTGACTTCAGCATAGAAACGGGGAAAAAATGCATCCTTAATAAATGTAAACGTTGAAACATTTAATCCTCTCACCCAGATCCATTAAATGCCCATCCACTGCTTAAATTAACACGGCTTGTCATCGTGTTTGTATCGTATTTGTGTTCATGTTTCTAAATACGAAATCGTGTCATATCATATTCGTATAAAATTATGAGTTGTGTTAGTCGTGTTTTGATTCAAGTTATCGTGTCTATTTATGTTTAATTTAGTGTAAAATTTAAGGAATCGTATTATTCGTATCGTGACGTATTCTATTTGGATCGTGTTTATATCAAATAAAAAAAATACAAATTTCTATCGTGTCGTATTCGTGTTCGAAAAACTTTTATCGTGTCGTGTCATGTCGGCTTGAAACACAGCCCAAAACCATGAATTGCCACCCGTAATTTACACACCGGAGACGTGACCCTTTTGATAAAGAAAAGCCTATTGGTTCAGTGGTATAAGACTGTCACTCGGACAGTCTTGAGGTGGATTGGGTTTGGTCCCCAGTTCAGTCCCTGACACTGTCAAAATAATGTGTAACAAGTGGAAGCCACGAACCGCAAAAGAAAATTAGTCGAGGTGAGCATAAACTGATCCGAACACCTTATGATAAAAAAAAAAAGTCTAGGGCCGTTGTTAAAATAAAGGAACTCAATACCTATTCTAAAGCTAAAGTAAGACCTTAAAGGCTTATACAAAAAAATACAAAAGAAAGGCATGTAGGCCTGTAACTTGGCTTGAAAATCTGTTGGTTAATAGTCTGCACAATATGTGAGTAGACTTCAGCAGAAAAATGGGGAGAACGTGTATCCTATATAAATGTAAACGTTGAAACATTTAATCCTCTCACCTACATCCATTAAATGACCATCCACGGCTTAAATTTCCTCTCTTTTAAGTTCATATTTTTTCTTTTGTTGAGAAGAATACTTCTCACTTTTATTACCTCCACTCTAAAATGCTTTAGATGTTACATGGTCGATCCTCGAAGGTCCTTCAAGTTTTGGAATGGTTGGTGTAGGCAAGAATGAGGTTAGAAATAATTTTATTTGAGTTATTATATATTATGTTTACGTAACTGTTTTTTCATGTAACTCTAACTTTTATCTTAACTACCTTCTTTCACTTGAATCTTATATTACTATTATATAACTCATACCATGCTTGTATCTGATGAGAAAATCCACCATGAACATTAGTGTTTATAGTTTGAAAATGGAGAAGAAATAAAATCTTATATGAACAATACATTCACTGTGTTAACAGTGAAAAGAAAACACTTGCTCACCTTCCTTATTTCGTAAAACATTATTTTTATGGAATATTTTGAATGTAAGCCATTATCTAATTAGTAATCGTATTTACCTTCGGCATAGTGATTATTTTTAATTTTTTTTTTATTCAATGATATTATTTTTTGAATTTGTACAAGCAAGCAAAATGTTTATGATAATTGATTTTTTAGATAACCATAGCATTTATTGTATATGTTATTATGTTTTATGGAGATTGTAATGTTATTTTTTCGTTTTATGGAGATTATAATTTATCCCTGATTAAATAGAGCTGGTACATCTCATGTTAGATAAATTTTCCTATGCAATACAATATGGATGTTCTATATGACCAGCCTTTGTGGTGTAACATTATGTATTGCTGCTATAAGGGTTAAGTTTTTGTTATGTATTCATAGATGAAATTATGCATTGTTGTCTTAGTTTGAGATTTTTTTATTGGGGTTTCTTTAATGATAGCTTGAATATCTATCACACCAACTCTCATGTTTTGTGTTTATTTACTTCAATGGGTTTCTATGGTTTTGCTCATTATCTCGCTGTTGTAGAAAAACACAGTTGTGAGGTAAAGTGGGAAACTCATTTCTTATATTATATTGGAGTTTTCCTCTTTCGTTATGTTTTATTTTAATGCATATTAATAAAATTGACGTGTTTATCTTTTCCTTCTGTTTTCAACTACTTGAACATCATCTCCCACTAATGTCATCTCGACATAATATTTCACTGCCAAACCCCACATGGACATTCCGAATTTTAGAGGATGTGCTGAAGCGATTCTTTTATTAAATTAAATATGTAGATGATCCAAGTTCTGTAACTTACAAAAAATACAATACCAATTTTGATTCTATACTATTAATGTCTTTGTGTATGGTGCTCGCTATGTCTATTTGGTATGCCTATATGAGAAGTAAAAGTTATTTCTTGAAACTCTAGAACAATAGAAGATGTTGTAGTTAAAGGAATGATAAACGTTCATACTATGGATTAAAATAAGAGTCAGACAATAAATGTAAGATGTGTGTCTGTTTGGTTTAGCATGTGGTTGTTATGTTGTTATTGGACAATGTTATCACTTTTTTTGTTTAAAATAATTTCCTTTGTATTTGTTAAATAAGTACTAAAATTTGTGTATTTTCCGTTTAATCAATTTAGTTATTATTATATTCTTAAATGTTCAATATCATTATATATATCTGACATATAAATAATTTCGTGGAAATTTGTTATTTGAAGGTATTTTTAGACAAAAAAAATTATACATTTTTATGCTTATGTTTCTTTTCTAACCGTTGGGTACCTTTGACCGTAATCACAATTTATGGATAACTATCATCCACTTCTCTAAATTTTTGGGTCCAAGAAACACTTTGGCGAGTTATAAATCCATGTGTATCCCACATTGCGGATAAATTTATAAATGTAAATGCAACATGTATTATATTTATAATTTTGTTCGATATTAGATTAATTTGGGCAACCTGTGTACGGTTGGATTTGTATTTAATGAATAACAAGCGTTGTCAACTTGTCATCAAGATAAAATCTCTCTCTCAACACGTAAATCTTCGAAATTGCATACATATGTAATAGATTTCGTTGCACCATTATTTATTTACTTAAATTTGGGTATAATAATACCATATTAGATAAATAAAAGCTCAAAGGTATATTGTTCATCGGACTTTGTTTTAATGCCTTTGCCTCCCACTTTATTTTTCGAGGATCCACGAGCAAAACATCTTTGTCATAGAGAGAATTGATAAAGGTACTCTCTCTCTCACATGATTGGAATTATTGGTGTATAAAGTGAAATGATCATCTGAGAGAGAAGCGGAGAGAGAGAGTTCACAAGAGGGCTAAAAGGAATACCCAATCAATTAGGGAGTAATGTCTTTACTTATTTTTCAAATCTAGATCTTGAGGGGAATTAAATTTCAGGAGAATCTAGGGTTCATGGAGGATTTGTGTTCCCATCGGTGAATTTTTCACTTTCCATTATATTGCAATAAATGGGTGGGGCATAGAACAATGAAAAAAAATTGTGATTTTGGTTGAATATAAAAAAAAATGTCAAATGCAGCTAGACAATTAGGGTTCAGAGAGAGAAATGGAGACTTTTGCAAGTTAATATTATGCAAGGAGGGCAAAGGCTTTTGGTAATTCGTAACTGATTAATGACTAGTGAGAAACAATTATCGGGTTCAGAGTGCGTTCGTGCCTTTTCGGATTCTTATGTGAGAATAGAAATGAAGGGTCTTATGGGATTTGTAGAGTGTATGAGGGTATATTCGTCATAATACCATTATAGTGGAACTTCACTCCTTTTAGATAGTAGAGATTATTTTGTTCTCATTCATCATAAAGTATTAAACACAATATTGCACATAACTTAGATGGAGTCATGATTAGTAACGGTCATGTATTTCCTACGGATCTGAATGAATTGAGAAGGGTATGTATTTTTTAATTCGTTAATACAGGATATATAAAATTAATTTCGAATTTATTTATATTTTCCTTTCCTGTAGATAAAATTATCAGCCCATAACTTAGACGTGTCTCCCGAATTTCCAATGGAGAACAGAGTAATGGAATGCGGAATGTACGACTCTCCCATCATATTCAGAAAATTGAATATGGATGTGGCTCTTTTTTGTATTGATAAGTACGGAGAAAGAGATTTACAGTGTTTCAAATTTGGGACTTGCCGTGACCTCCGGCCTCTTGATAAGATATGTATGGTTGGATATCCAGTAAATCAAAACTTACTTTCGTTTTCTAGTGGAGAAATCTGCACTGCTAATGTTGAAACGTCATTTGGAATGACGTACAAAATAAGTACTTCCGGAAGTGCTGGATGTTCCGGTTCACCTGTCTTTGCTGATATTGCGACTCAAATTGTGGTCGGTATTTTTAGTGGATGCTTTAATTATGAAGCACGTCAACAAAGGTTACCGGAGCTGTTGAGATTGATGCATCCAAATCCTCAATCCGTTTATTGTGAGATACCCCAATCCGGTGGTCAAATCTTTATTCCTTCCAATGATATCATGAAATTTATTTGTGAGAGTTTGGAAGAAATCAAGTTATTGATGGGGGATGTTATGGGTGGGCAGGTGGAGGAGATGATGGTGGATTGGAGTCGGAAGTATCTTTGGTGGGGGCAATTGGCGTGTCCATGTTGGGGATTTTATTTTGTTGGGAATTTTATTTTGGTTGGAATTATGGGTATGAAAATCTTATTTTCTTGGGAATTTTATGGAATGTCCTTGTTGAATATGTATTGGTTTATGATTCTGATGTAAGAAATCGTGTTTAGCATTTATCTTTTTATGTTGATGACATCTTTCCATGAAAGAGGCTTAATTAATGGTGTGATTAAATTTGAGTTTGAATTCGTATCTTGATATGTGGAAAGTTTGGATTTGTGAGTATAATGATTATGTGTGGGTTTGAACATAATCACGTGAGGGATTTAATTAGGATCTGGTATGAATGATTAATTTGGATCTATAATGAAAGTTTTATAACTCATTAATGAAAGAATTAAAAATCTGAAACGAAATAAAGAAGTCAGAGATTTGAGGAACAAGTCAACCCCGGCTATAGAGTTGATAAGTGTATTATTTTGTAGTATTTAGACTCAAATCTAAGCATTGTTATTCTCAATTTATCGTAAATAAAGAGCTTTTAAAGTTATTTTTACTTAAAAGAAAGAAAATATAAATTTTAGAATAAATAAGATTAATAATGCAATTTTGACATTGTTGTGTGAGGAATTGTCTCCCCTAAACACGTGATAACCGCAAGGCATAATACTAGGTATATATGCATCACCACATTAATGCTTAATTCAAAATTTGCATGAGTTTGCAAGAAAAGGAAATACGAAATACCAACTATTTTCTCCAATATATTGGTGCATTAGTATTCACACAGAAATGCTTAATTCAAAAATTGCAAGACTTTGATACCTCGATGAATATGAGGTTAATTTATAAAACACAATATAACCCTATTGAATTCGTTGTTGTTGATTGTGCTAGCGTAGTCTGTGATTATACCATTTGCAAAGTTTGCCCAAAAAGAAACCAAAAATTAAGGTTGAAAACATTTGTCAAATAATTGGTATCTTTGTTTATAAAGTATGTCAAAAAATCCCAAATGACAAATGGGTTGACATCATATAACAAATTCAAAACTTTTTAAGCAACATGGGAATCGTGGTCTCCGTTTCGTTCTTTGATAGTTTGATGTGTCACTAATCCATTTGTCAACCAAACTGCATTATTAATGACTCACAAATGTTTCAATATATTCATAACACGCTACATTATTAGTCAACTGCCTCACAAAATTACGTCAATAAATGGGTCAATGTAGAATTACTATTTTTTAAGACAAATGATAAGTAGGTATGTAGACAAACGAAGTTGAGCTTGGAGGAGCTCGATTTTGAAAGGCTCTTGAGATCAAGTTCGTGCTCGGTATATTTACTTAACTAACGAGTCAAGCTCAAGCAACTCGATTTGAGGAGTCTTGATTATGCCTAAAAAACAAGCTCAAGCTGATATCAATAGTCTCAAATTTTAAACGAGCTAAAAATCGTGATCGCTAGTTTACAAACGAGTCAAGTGCAAGTGGTTCATGACCACATGGTTGTTGCTGGAGTGGGACAATTGGTATATGCTACCTTAAAAAGTGAGGAATGGAGGTCGTCGCCTAAGCATTTGTCTGGCATGGGCATAAGGGGCCCCGTCGTGCTATCAAAATACAAAAATTCTAAGTGTACCGCATTTTGAAACCAAATTAAAATCGCATGCCTATGTACGGAGATTGCTTGATTCTTTATGGACATGGGTCCGCGTCAGCGGAATTAACCAATCTCTGCACATCACGTAGGTATGCGGTTTAAAAATGCGACACATGTAGAATTACGCATCGAAATAATAGGCCAGGTGAGTGACTTGGTAAACAAGGCCGAAAGCTTTCTCTACTCGTTCGTTCGGTCACAGAGGACGAGGTTGGGTGTATTAGAAACTAAAGGATCCAAACAATCTGCCATACCGTCAAACGGGGGTCCCCTGGGTTAGCACATGGACTGCTCATTTTTTTGTGGCAAGAATTCCCCTCATTATTTTTAATTCAAACTTTTCTCACCGACAACCCGTGACTTGGAATCTCCACTCAATTTCTTGACGGTTTGATGTGTCATTAATGAATTTGTCAATCAAAATTTGTTAATAATGAGAACCCACACATTAACTAATACATCTATGAATTACACTATCTCACAAAATTAAATCAAAACTCGATTAACCTATAATTACTATTTTTCAAGGAAAATGGCGAGCAAGCCTAGCTCGATTCATTTACATAAAAAGCCTAGTAGAACTCAAGCAGAACTTGGTTTTGAGAGGTCTAATTGAGCTTGTTTTTGCCTAAAAGACGTGTTCGAGTTGACCTCAACGATCTCAATGTTTTAAACGAGCTCATCGTTTGTTTGCTTAACAAACAAGCCGAGCTCAACCGGTTCACAAACAACTTTGTTTGCAACCCTAATGAAAGGCACCTCAAAAACTAACACCAAATTCTTTGAAAATACTTTATTCACATTTTTAGTGCATTCGGTGTTACTTTCCAATGTGCTTGACATTTCTCCATTTTTAATTCAAAACATACAATTCCAAAATCTACAAAATGAGGAACTCAATCCCACAAATAAAGATGAACAATGGGACTTAACAACGTGGCACTAAAATACTTTAAAATGAAAAGTCATCTTACTTCTTAATAAGATTAGAAAAAATGGTACTAAATACAATTTCATTACATAAATTTAGCGACACGTTCAAGAATGTAGTAATAAAAGTAACAGATCTCATAAGAGATGAGACCACTACAAGAGATACCAGTTTCATGTTCATCACATTCACATCCATCCAAAAGTTAGAAAAATACAGAATGGCTAAATAAATCCAGACAATAGGAGAGAGAGCATTGTATCGGTGGATTCGGGCCCATGATTATTTACACTTGGGATGATGTTGACGGGAGATATTAACTTAACAAACTCCCTTAGTTCCATAAAACTGGAATGCTCGCTGTATGGTACTTTGTACCTGGAGAGACCAAAAAACAATCCTAATTAGTCAAAATGTTAAATTATGTTGCCACCCTGTTTTACTCGATGACCAGCATTTTTTATGTTGTATATCACTATGGCGACCAAAGTTTAACGTATAATCACTGACTATCATTTTTGCAATAGACCTTTTTAAGGCTACATAGTTTTTTCACCGGTGATACTGGAAGAAAAAATAGCAAACTAAAAGTAATAATATGTTGAACTTTGGCACGCACAGTTACATAGGTCACAACAAATTGCGGGCAACCGCCGAATGACCTTTTTTATAAACTGCCGTAAAAAGTGACACTGATATACGGCATAAAATATGGGCGTTAAAGCCAAATAACTATTTCACACAAGTGTTGTAAAAAGTGAAAATGGTACACAGTGATAATACTTTAAACTTTGACACCGAGGATGATTTACAGTATAACAAATGGGGATTGAAAGGCAAATGACCCAAATTTTTTGTAGCCAAACCGGAAGTTAACATTAATGCTTACACATATGACAACATTACCGGTAAGAGTTTCAAGTTCATTTCATTGATGTTTATCGATCACGCCCTATTTAAATTCGTGAGAGCACCTGGGATTTTGGTAACTCTAAGCTCAGAAGAGCCAAATGTATTTTGCCTTAATGCAAAGAGTTCTCCAGGGTGACTGTGCCAAATTAGTTGCGGGAAGGCACTTCAACTGCCGCAATGGCGGGTGCAATTTTGCACTAAAATAGTTCTCTCGATGCACTTGGAAGTGCCGCCTAAGTGTTGCAAGTAGGTGTGGCAATTTTAGAAATGAAAAGAAAATATGAAACGAAACGACATGAAATTGACCTGAAATTGACACTATATGCCGTGTAACGTTTGTCTTGGATCTTTTTGACACGAAGTCATGTCATGTGCGTATCAAAATTATGAGTTTTGTTATCGTGTTTTGACGTGTCAATCATGTTTTTGTTCGGGTTTCCGTGCCATTTTTCAATTAAATTGAGCATGAAATTTGAGAAATCATGTCGAGTCGTGTTCGTGTCAGGAAAAAAAAAACTTCTCATTTCATGGCGTGTCGGCCCAAAACCCAACCCAAAAACACAAATTGCCACCCCTAGTTGCAAGTACCCAAAACAGATGCAAAAGTCTAGCAATGCAAATACCCAAAATAAAAGAAATCCAAGCCATTGAGTTCAATGATTGAACTACTTGATATGTAAAAGACCAAAGTTACCTGGAATGTGGAACGCTTTGGTGCGTGGCACGCGGTACGCTATTGTGTCTAGTATGCGGTACGTTGGGGATAGGCGTAGTTGGGACGCTATTTGGAATTGCGATTTTCTTGGAACTATTATTTGGATCGTTTTTGGTATACATCCAAACACATAAATTTTTTCTTTATTTAAATTAAGCTCGTCTCTGTGATACTTAGTACTGTAGTACCTATGTTTTTGTAGATATGATCAGACCGAGCAAAATAAGAACTTTGTACATATAAGATTTCTTTCTTACTTTTCTTTGTTATATTCTTCAGCTCTTCAAAATGAAAACGGAACACAAGATTTGGAGATCATTACACCACACGTGAGCACTGGAACATTGTATTAGACTGTGATGTGGCACCACAAATGAACATCCGATACATAGTTTATGTTGTATTATATTTTTTATATCAGAAGTTTCATGTATATATGATTAAAATGCCTCTCTCCATTATATGGCTATCAGCATAATTATTGACAACTAGGAAATAAATTGCCCTTAACTTCAAAATTTGACTGCAAATTGGTCTTAGTGCCTGAAAGAAATCAGGTATTGAAAAACTAGACTATTTCGCAAATTAAGGTGATTGAATTTGAAGAAATACTAATACATCACCTTATAACGGTACCCTGTTGTGACCTCCTTCCAGGAGTCTTCTTCTTTCCTTTACCAAATGTCCAACTCGTTGGAGAAATGGCAACTATAAGACTGAATCGATCCTAAACAACAAGACAAAAGAAAATTTAATGCAATAGAATATTAAGAAATAGAGAAGGGGAATTCTTTCAAGCAAAACCTTCATATATCAACAATAAATTAAATAGTAGGAGTGATTTCAAGGTGTCGCGTTTTACTAAGATAATTGAATTGCGCAAATAGCATCGCGAGCAATTCGTGCATGTGATTCTTATAATTAAAAAGTTTAATATAAAGAAATCAAAACAATCATCCAAAATTTAGTATTAAATAATTCCAAATAAAGGCCTACGCAGTTTAAAACGAAGTCAGAGAGTCATAAAACAATACATTGTTCAAAATTGACAACTCAACTCAACTCAAAATTGACAAGAATATGAGTATTGTTTGAATGGGTAACTTTGTAATTTCACCTAGTACCTATATACTATTTTTTTAAATAGGACTACTAATTTCGGACGGAATAAAAATAAGGATGTACGGAGTAATGTTTAGCATCAGTCTTATACATTGTTTTTTCCTCCTTTTTTCATTTTGGTTGTCCCGTTTCTATTTGAAACGTTATAAACTTCACAAAATCATTCCAATTTCAAAGTAATGAAAACATAACCCACAGTTATTATTTACTTGTAATTTTGAGCCTCTAACCTGATATAGATTAGATATATATTTCAGTCTCTTGAAGCTTGCGAGTGTCCACATAGGCACGACATGAATGTGGCTCTCTTGTTCGTTTAACGTGAACCACTGCATATCTTCCTTAGGTAGTCCTAAGCATTCCAAAAGACGCAGCTTTGCCACGGTGACATAGACTTTCTTACGGAGAACAACAACTACCTCTACAAATAACCTTTCTTTACCTGTTATTAAGCACAAAAGAAAAGGATACCAAAGAGTGAGTGTGATAGTGCCGTGTACTACAAATCATACAATCAGACCTATGTCAAAAAATTAGTCATGACGCCTTCAACATTAAAAAATTAGACATAACCCCAGAATCTCACACCATTAATTTTCTATTGGAAATTCCTCTAATTCAATATTAGATATAACCCCCATATGTTTTAAGGCCAAAAATGCCCCTGTCTTGATCGATTTTCCTATTTTTCCAAAACCTTCACCCTATTTTTATTTATAATTAATCATACCCTCAAACACATGAACAGAATATTTTTTATGTTGAAAGGGCTGTCTAAAAATTATCTCATGGGATTAAGTAAAAACAACCCTTGTGTGTGTGTGTGTGTGTGTGTGTGTGTGTGTGTGAGAGAGAGAGAGAGATTGACTCTACCGATCATATAGCTGCCAATTAAAAATAGAGTTTTGGGGTTAAAGGCTTCAGCTTGAATGGCCTCGATAACAAATTGAATTGCAGCCTCCTGCTTTGGAAAGTCATACTGCAAGACACAGTTAATAACTTCAGTTACATTTCACTATTTTCTCGGGAAGAGCAATAACATAATATCTTTACGTACCAGTTATATGTATGAATATACACGAACCCTTTGCATCATAATGTGTGTGTGTAACCTACATACATACATATATATATATATAGTCCTGCTCTTGTGCGGACTAGTCCGCATTTTAAGAATACGGACCGAACATGTGTCACCTAGCGGTGAGCCCAGAAATTATCGCCTAAATTATAGGCACACTCTCTCTCTCTTCTGGGCTCACCGCCAAGTGACACATGTCCGGTCCGCATTCTTAAAATGCGGACTAGTTCGCACAAGAGCAGGACTATATATATATATATATATATATATATATATATATATATATATATATATATATATATATATATATATATATAAGTAATACTTACTTATATATATATATAAGTAAGTAATTTACATACATTGCTTCTGAAGCTATATGGAGGAAATTAAGTGATGGAATATGTTTCAGATTTTTATGTTTGGAATACATTAAGTTCAAATGTGAATGCACACATAGAATTTTGGTTGTTTACACAAGTTGATAAACCTATGACAAGGTCATACTCACAGCATATTGCTAATTTAAGTTACATATGAGTACTCAGTCCCAGGGCATCTGGTTCGAGCAGAGAAAGCCTCACCCCAACTGAGAAAACACATTTGGGATCCTCAAGGGTATAATTGTCAAAGGCGGGCCTAGTCCCCAAACTCTCGAAGGCACAAGCATTGTGCCTCGCCTCAGCTTGGGCGAGGCTCCTTCAGTATGGTGCGCGCTCTTTGCGCCTAGGCACCAAGCTCAAGTAGTGACTTAGGCGCGCCTCACTAAATTTTGTCAAGAGTCTTGTTAAATATTGGAGCATCCAACCCAAAATCAATTGGCAATGGATGGAGGTAGAGGTGGCAATATTGGAAACGACATGAAAACACGGCATGACATGGCACAACCCAAAATTGACACAACTTGTGTTCATGTCGTGTTCGTGTTTGTGTTTTTTGGCACGAAATCGTGTCGGGTCGTGTTCGTGTTTAAAGTTACCAAATTGACACAATTTGGGACACGATTAGACACGGCTATTTTAAGGTAAAATAAAGAGTTATATCATATATGTGTTCAGACTTATTATCCTTATTATCCAGTGTTGATTTTTTTTCACGTGTCTACATCTATGATACCTAACCTAAAAAGCTACCAAACCCACAACTAGCCCCGACAAATGGGCGCATTTGGGCGGGTCTTCGATGGTTTGGGTCAGATCTGGACGGTTTGTGTGCGGGTCGGATATCTGATGTGGATGGGTTTGGGCGGGTTGATCGGTAACCGTCTATTGGAAGAATATCACAACTGAGTTGTGATTCGTGAAGAATAGAGTTGAGGAGAGAGAGAGAGAAAGCTCCTGTTTGGGATTTTTTTGTTGGCTGATGACTGTTCTTCTCATTTCTGTTGCTCGAATTTGCAAAGGGGATACGAATGAGAGAGGGGAGATGGTGGGTTGTGAATGAGAAGGGGTTATTTAACGGTAAAAATGGGTAAGGTCTTAACCCGCTAATAGACTGAGCGGTTCATTTTCAACCCGCAACCTAAAACTTTTCAGATGCGATGGAAACCGACTTGGGTCATTTAAGGGTTGAATGCTTGGGCGGGTTTCGGTTTGCCAGCCCTACCCACAACATAACACAAACACAACCATTCATTTACAGCCCACCCTTTTTGAAACCCTCGCTCACTTGCCCCGTTGCTCTCCTTCGTCTAGGTTTTTTTCTATTTCTCCTTCCATCGCAATGAAAGCCAAGAAAAAGGGAAACGTTACCTTCGATTCTGTTAGTGGTGTGCAACGGAACCGGAAAACCGACAAACCGAACCAAACGGAGTGCATTGGGTTGGGATGGGTTGGTTCGGTTTTTCCCCGTAATGGTTCGGTTCCGGTTTCAAAAACAACAAAACTGTTTTTTTCCGGTTCGGTTCAGGTTCAACCAACAACACAAACCAAATCGAACCATAAACTGATCTGATTTCAAACATAGCCAAGAACGTACGCCAAACTAAAATCGGTCTTATCTGACATGTTTTTTTACGCTTTATATATATATAATGTTGCCTTCTTTGTAATTTAAAGGTTTTAAATTAATTCTAACTTTTGGAATTTTGATTAAATCTATAATGTTTGCTTAGAGTGTTTGTTTAAGTTATATTTGAGCAAAATTTATTGTTTTAATTATATATTTAATACATTTTTGGAACTGAAAACCTATCTGAACCAACTCAAAAACCGTTGGTTTAGATTGGTTCGGTTCTAGACATAATCGATTTGGTTCCGCTTCCAAAAATGTGGAACAGATAAACCACGGATTCGGTTCCGGGTTAGTAGTGGAACTGAACCAACCCGAACCATGTGCATCCCTAATACCAACAATGAGTGAACCCAATGAACCTGATGTTGATGAAGAACACAAGGTTAGTCGATTTTCCTTTTGCTAGTTGTTTCGTTTTGCTTTTGCTATTTGTTGAACCTGATGTTGAATAAGAACCTGATGTTTTCTTTTTGCTATAAGTTTCGTTTTTTAATTGTTTTGATAAACAAACTTCCATCTTTTTTTATTTGTTTAGTTAATCAGTTTGTTTGTTTTCTGTTACAACCTGAGATGGTGAAGTCAATTACCTGTTTTTATTTGATATGTTAACCAGTTTTTTTTTATTACAACCTGAGTTGATGAACCTGATGTTATTTTGCATCAAGTTACTTTTTTTTTATTAGAACCTGAGATGATGAACCTGGTTTTATTAGAACCTGATGTTTGTTTTATTACAACCTGATGTTATTTTGCATTTAGTTACTTTGTTATGCAAGTATGATCACTTTGTTATTAGTTTTAATTCTTGCAATAATTTTACTTCAAGTATACTTTGTTATGCAAGGTAAATCTCTATTATTTAATTTTCTGTTTCTATTGTTGCTTTTTTGAGTAACATTTTAATCTCTTAAAATGTTACTGTTTTGGACACGAATTTGCTCAGTTTTGGCCTTATTTGGGGACTTTTGGGGGCTCATTTCGTGGCTGTTTTCAGAAGCATTTAGGGACTGTTTTGGGCAGCATTTGGGGGTTATTTTTTGCAGCATTTGGGGCTGTTTCGGGCATGAATTTAGGGGCTGTTTTAATCTGCACTAGGAGCTGTTTTGGACAGCATTGGGAGATGTTTTGGGCAGCATTTTGGGCTCTTTTCAACTGTTTTTATTGTTAATACTTTACGCTTTTATAGGTGATTTGGAGCTGACATTAAAAGAGCTTATTGAAGATGTCATTGTTTTGGATAACAAAGATAAAAAAAAATCAACCAACGACACAGTCCAGGTGAAATTGGTTAATAATTCTTCCATGTAAAAAGTCTGTGTTTTCTTTTTTATCTTTGTTAAAACTTATAATTGTTATTTTTTTACCATTTTCAGGGATGATTTTGATGACTTGTGATGATTGAAATAAAGAAAGAAGTTATATGGGATGCTTAGACTAAAGGGAGGAAGATTTGAAAGAGACCTTTTTCTTGTTTTTTTGGATGGCTACGTCTCTTTAATTTAATTCTTGTTTGGTTATACATTTCAGTTTCATCTATGGCTAATTGGCTATATGACATATGACCTATTGACATTATAATCATTTTGAATATGTAATTGTGATGATTTTATCGTATTTTGAGGATGTGCAATTTAGTTGTATATATATTATCATTTTTATTTGATAGTTCAAGTATTGAATTAGATAAAAATATAATGCCTACCAGCTTTTCCATTGATAATTATCCCTTTTTATAAAAAACTTAATGTGTTGAACTATTTGGGTTGAAAAAGGGGGTGATGTTTCATTCGTGTCTTGCGTGTATTTCGGATTTATTTGGGCTAAAAAAAATTGAGTGTGTCGTGTCGTGTTTTTAGGTGGATCGTGTTCGTGTTAATTAAAAAAAAAACAATATCGGGTCAGGTCGGGTTCGTGTAAAAAAAACAGTTGGGCTAGGTCGTGTCAGGCCAAAACACAACCCAAAAACACGATTTCCCACCCTTAGGTGGAGGGGCCCTAGGATCTTTATATACTGTAGTGCAAAGCTTTAATTTTCCCATGTGGGACTTTATGTCTCAACACACCCCCTCACATGTGGCGTTACTTGAGCCTAACACATGGACATATTTATATTGAGTGATGCGAGCAATTGGGCCATGAATAACCTGCTCTGATACCATGTAAAATATTGGAGCATCCAATAACCGATTGGCAATTGGTGGAGAGGCCCCAGTATCTTATATACTGTAGAGCAAGCTTTAATTTTCCCATGTGACAAGTTCTAATAGCAATCTTGTACCAACAAACATTTCGATTTTGCTGTACTACTTTTGTTTTGAATATTTGGATATGTTTGCTTTTATTGACTATTTAATAATTGGAATTTTGGATAATTTGTGTTACTTGATTTGATCTAATTTTTTGCATAACGTGTATTATATAGAGAGTGTCAAGCTCCAATACGAGAGTCTAACTTACGGGACTCATGCGTGATTTTTTATAAAATCCAAAAAAAGTGTTTCAGGGGATCCCTAAATAAAAGATCAACTCAAATGATTTTTTGTTGGTATTTTAAAAAAATGGGTCAATTTTTTACAATTTAAAAATCATTTTGAGCTTATTTTTTATTTAGGGGTCCCCTTAAATGTTTAAAATCCACACAAAAAAAAAAATCAAGAAAAAAACATTTTTTGGGATTTTTTTTTTAAATCCCGCATGGAGTCCCATAAGTAGGCTCCCGCACTGGAGCCGCTCCTTATATATATATATATATAACGACCACAGCAAAATATATAATAAGATCACCTTTTTTACATATATTGTATAGTGCGCGCCTTACTTCGATCATGCACAAGCCAGGAGACCTTGGCGCCTTAGTGCAATTTTGTGCCTTTATAATAACTATGCTCAAGGGTATTGCCCGTGAATAGTTGAAGAAAAGGTAACATTGGATGAAACCCAATCATTCCAAGTACAAGAAAGAGGCACCAGTTCTCTAGGTCCCACCACCGAGTAACCACATGGTTACTTGAGGGTAATCAATTAATTAATTAAAAAACTACTATTAGACTGGCATGTCAATATCATTGTACTACATATGACAAAAGAAAAAACTTATACCAAGTATGGACCTAACAAAAGAGATGTAACGAGCGGAAAGCATTACTACACTACAAGTTGTCTTAGCCTCCAAGAGAGGAATGAGACACCTACTTAAGACAAAAGCATGTACTTCATTAACCCGAATTGACCCAACCATCTTGAGATAAACTAATTGCTCTCTAATTTCTTATATCCCTTGTGCATTAAACTCCCTTCATATAAAACAAATCATTGGCGAGTTCATAAGGGTTTGTGAGCATTCAAGACTCTAAAACAACCCCACCAACTTCACAAATCTATCATTGATTGTGGATGGAGATTCATATTTTTAGGTCGTGTTTTAGCCTGACACGACATAAGACGGCAGGAAAATAAAGATAGGAACGTGACACAAGATTGTGTTTTGTTGTCTGACCTGAACACGCCACAACCAAAATAATTAATGATTTTCATACTTCCAATTTAGACAAGACATGACACGACTACTATGAACACGAAACGACGACATGGATTTGTAGAAGTGCATCATTGTATACCTATAACTCAGGCTAAGAACGGGACATGAAATGATAGGAGTCATGTCGATTTTGTCAATTTTGACACGAACGCGACACAATACGACATTGTGTCAAAACTTCTTAACATGAACACGACACAAATGCATCCCATGTCATTATCATGCGAATTTCAACTGTGTTATCAAGCTGTTTTTACAATTGTAATCCTTCCATTAATACCCCTTACTGGATCCAGTGGTGTTTGCATCTTCCTCGCTCTCGCTCGCATCCTTAGAGTTCTTACTTTCCCACTTTCTACCGATCAATGATCTCTCTTCATATTTTGTTTAGCACCTAAGCAATGTCTCTGCGAACGAGCAGCACGCGTTCCGCTAAAAGCAACGCAAGCATACACACCTCCATCCTCATTCCCTCGCCACACTCACATTCTATAGATGATAAGATAATTGTGTATCTCAAAATAACGCAGGACATGGCTCTTCAAGGCCAATGGAGTGGCCAATCAGTTCCTATGTCTCCAGCGAGATAATGCCTTTGGGTATATGGGATTTATCTGATCAATTACAGTCTGAGCGTGTTTGATAACCCCAATTTCATGCCATAAAATTGGAATTGGATTATTTTCAGAGCCCATTTGGCAATCCAATTCCAAGACTTGGAATTGGAATTGGAAGGCTAATTTCAATTCCGTGGAATTAAAATTGGCCTTCAAATTCCATTTCCATGGCTTGGAATTGGGTTGCCAAACAGACCTTCAGTTCAAAATTTTCAACTGAAATTTTTTCAATTTCAATTCCATGGCATGGAATTGGGGTTCCCAAGTGCACCTTCTATGTTCACAATAAGCAAAGGAAAGAAATCCCCCCTTTCTCCCCCACCCACCCATCCACCCCCACCACCCACCCAAAAAAAAAGAAAAAATTCCATGGAAAATGCCCAAAATGTGCATTATCGGGTTGCAAGGCAAGAGCGGAAAAATTCTCAAGGCAAATTTAGGCAATCAAACACACTCTTAGATTAGAAATAACTCTTCTATTGCATACTTACTTGGGGGTCACAGTATGTCGTATCTAGGACCAGAGTGTGGATAGGACACCCCTGCAAAATAGAGATCCTTGCCATATCCTCACTAAACCGAAAATCCCCCGTGTGTAGAACAGCCTATACACATGAAAATACCCAAGGCTCAAGTTCAGAAACTAGTGCAACGAAACAGAAAGTATCTAGGGTTATTTAGAGTTTGCCTCCATTAATTTCTTTGATATTGACTTTGGACACCATTAATTTTTCGATATTGACTTTGGCCCCTATCATATTCACTTCTTGGGTTTTGACTCTCAAAATGACTTTTAGCGAAGCAAAAAACACTTGGTAAAACTTTTCGCGATACTTTTTGTGCCGCTAAATCAATTACAAAAAATAATGGGGGCAAACCCAAAATAACTCAAATATTTATCCTCATAGTTCAGTTCAAGCATACCTTACCACTTGGTGGCTCAAATAGTATTATAACGGAACCTGGGCAGTGGTTCGCATCGAAACATGTCACGTCAATTCCTGCAATGCTTATCTTTTGGTTCAAGGGTAGAACTTGTATTTTGTCCAACGGGATACCAAGTTTCAAATTTACAAGCTTTGCCGTAATCGAGGAACAATAAATCTTCCCATGACAAAAAGCCCTCGTAAGGCCTTGGTAATCTGCAGAAGCAAATGTAATATAGAACTTCAAGTTACAAGTTATTTTGGTTCTAAAGATCATAATGATAGTAAAGCTGAAAACACAGACAACCAGCGCCCGTGAATCTTAATGGCTGACATTACGAAAGTTTTCAATCAAATACTCTCTCTAGACCTTCATTGTGACCTTTAGAGTATTTGCAACAGAAATTCCACTTAGGGTGTGTTTGATTGCAAACTTGGAAAATGCGTGGAAAATAGTTCATTTGGATGAGAAGTTAGAAAATGAGCGGAAAAAATGTGAGTTTTTGGTCTTACTTTTTCTATTTTCCATGGAAATCAATTCTTTGGTGGGTGGATAAGAAAAATTTCCCAATAAAAATGAGGTTTGAGATGGAGCACTTGCTACTGGAATGATGGTTGTTCTTATATAAAGTGTTTGTAATCAAGGTACTACAAGAGAGAACATAAGTCCAAATAACTATTTTCCATGGAAAAATTTTCCATATCAATCAAACACGCACTTAGCTTCTACTCATAGCCAGCTTCCAAAGAATCACCATCATTGTCTGTGATAATTCATTAAGGCTCTGTTTGATTGTCAAAAATATAAGTGTAGGAAAAGTGAAGTAAACGAAAAGTTACTTTCCTTTAAGTGTTTGTTTAACCAGGAGAGTTGCAGAAAAATTGTTACAAAATTGAACATAAATACAGTTAAACTAAAGTATAATATTTTCCATTTAAATTATAAAAATATATAAATAATTTATACATCCACATAACTTCAGCATTACTAAATATGAACATAAAAATGAGTTACAACAATTTTATATGATAAAGATATAATATATAATAATTTACATGATAAAGATAACAAAGTTTCATGTAACTTTTCCTCAGAAACATGTGTTTTATGTGGCACGTATTTTGCGAAAAAAAGTTTGAGGATGTGGGTTCCACAACTTTCGAATTAACCACACACAAGGAAAGTGCAGGCTACTGCAAAACTGTAGCGACATGTTTGTACGTGGAATTCACAATGAAAAATCAAATCCAAGACAACACTTCTCAAATATTTCATGTAACATTTCTATGAGCAGTTCTGGTCTAGCAAGTCTCCTCGTTCTTGGGGAAAAATATTAACTGCTTCAAAATCATGACAAAGGAACAAACACAAAAACAGTTCTCCTTCAAATATTTTTCGAAACTAAACAATGCCACATGGGAACTACGACTTGGGTTGTCCGTCACAGCATCTGGTGAATAACTTTTGTCACAGGTATATAACAATGACTGCATATATTAAATTTATAGCAGCTGGTACTGTGATACATATGGAACTCGTAAAAATGCGAGCTGGTTTTCTAATTTCCTTGATCTACAGTATGAAATATATGTCCTAGGAAAATATAGATGGAAGTTTTCAAATTATAATAAACCAAAAACAGGGTACGTGAAGAAAACTTTTCAATAATGAATATGTATCAAGCAGAATGATACAATGAAGAGGAGTAAATGACACTAATTTTGCTCATATTTTTTTACGATAAGCACAATTTAGCTTTAGCAATAACAAGTGGAATTGGACTTACGATCCATATGGAAGTGAGTAAGAAACCAATGAATACAATCTCTTCTTAGAAATTTGAATGCATCCTGCAAGCTTAACACAAAATGAACTTAGTGAGGTTACATCATAATTTAATCTAGAAAAGCATGAAAATTTGTTCTTAGATATTTGAATGCATCCTGTAAGCTAAGAACCAAATAAACATGGTAATGTATTCAATCTAGGAAAACAAAGATGCAAAAATAAATTTATAATACATTAAATACAATATAAAAACTTAGTGTTGAAGCTTAAATGAAAAATATATTACATGAATTAAATAAAAACATAAATGAAACTTTTGTCTTTTGGTAAACTAACGATAGAGTACATGGAGGGAAAGAAAACTTCAAAAATTAGTAGGTATTAAGCAATAAAATATTTGAATGCATCCCGACACAATGAAGTTCTTGGACTTTTTCAAAGATATAAAAATAATTCCCAATCTCAAGGATGTTTTTATTTGGTACCACTGATCTAAACATCTTTATCAAAAATAATGAAGAGATCTCCAGGAAAGTATCAAACACTTAATATCGAATCCTGATCTGACCCATTTCCACAATCAACCTGTGAGGGCTTCTTGTTGACCACAAAAATTAGGTTCCTCTTTATATCATATTCTCATTCTCGTGCTGAAATTTTAAAGTGGGTAAAGGAGGGAGGGCCTAGGGCCTTATATATACTAGTCTTATAGGGAAGACACTAATAAAACTCCACAATGATGAATTGAAGTATTTGACACAAAAGATATGTTTCTTAACCACATATTAATACAGTAAACTTCTCTGCCTTTTTCTTGATTCAAGTATATATATATATATATATATATATATATATATATAAACCCACAAAAACACAGCCAGACACCTCCACATTAACTCCCTAAACCACCCATTACCCATTATCTAAAACTACCCACTACACATATAACTTGCACATTGCACATTGCACATTGCACATTGTTGGTGATTTTAAAAATAAGTGAGTAAGAGTTTTTGGGTGTAAAAGCTTAAAAAGCTTATCCCACATTGGAAGTGTGAGGAAGAGGTGGGAAGCTAACCCAAATATAAAAGGGGATAGTGTCCCACATTGGAAAATGTACAAAGCTAAGTGTCACCACTAAGCTATAAAAGGGGTGGGCAACCTTTAAGTTCCTCATTGGAAAAATGTTAAGAATTTGTACACTTAATAAGTACAAATGGAAGATGAAGAGTTAATTCATCTAGCATTTAAGAGGCTATTCAAGAGACATCAATACGGTGCGAAGCACCGTACGCACACGCACACGCACACGCGCGCGCGTGCGGGTGCGGGGCAGTGGGCTGTAGAGGCGCTAGTGGCGCACTTTGCACTTCGCACGCCGCGTGTCCGCAGTGGTAGCGGGTTGTCGGGATTCGTCCAGGTCGGATCACGGTAGCTCTGACGCGGTCACTTTTTGGTTGACCCGTGCAAAACCGATTCGGTATTATTATACCTGTTCGGAAATGACTTAGGACTGTTGGTAATTAATAGTCATACCATTTCGGAAATGACTTAACACTGTTAATTCAACAGTCATGACTCTTGAAGACAAAGCCTTTCATTATCTATAACTAAAGGCTGCCTAAAACGAAATCGGATTGATACCAAAAACCAGTTTCAGATTTCCAAACCCTGCTATTACTCTCTTACAATTTTCAGGAGATACAAATTCTCTTATTCTGTTTTGTGCACATAAATAGAATAAGAACTTGATTGACTGTTCTTCGCTGTTTCATCCAAGGGCTGTCTTCAAATATACAAGTTGCAGGCAGTGCAAGTTGCTTCATTGTATCTTGAGTACGGATTTGCGGATTCCCATTTGTATACCGAAGTTATTCGTGTGGGGCAAATACTGTATTTAGGAAAGTGACATCACGCCTTGAAGTTTTCTAGTGACTATTCAGAAGTTACATTGTTGTATTGAAGTTGACATTTATGTATTTGCATTCATAATATCCAACACACATTGCACAACTTAAGTCCAACAGGCAGTCCATCATTCCTCTCCCCTTCAAGATGAACCTTGTCCTCAAGATTTATGTTGGAAAATTTGTAATTTGAGAGTGATGTATTCTCCTCAACTACGGCTTCAGTGGTGGCTTCAGTCATAATTAAAACAGGTGAGTGACATTTATGACACGATGTAAATCGTTTGTAGCAATTAAAGCAAAGGCCCTTTTCCCCGCGACGTTTCAAATCTTCAAAAGAAAATTTCTGAATGGCTAAAGCACTAGATTTTTTCCTGCAGTAGACATAGCAATCACGGTGTTCAGAACTTCTGACACACTAAACAGTCTTTATCGCGAGAGTCGTTCATCGCTCATATGTGAAAACTCGGTTGTCTCCCGTAGAGTTTTAGGCTTAAACATTCTAACCTCACTAGCAAATTCTTCCTTTTATCCGCCAACAAATGTCTCAATCAACACATTTTGCAGCCAACCCACCAAACGATTGACCATGCATTCGAATTCACATTGATAATCTCGAAGGGTTTCCGTTTGCTCAATTTAAATAACGATTCATCAAAGTCTTCGTACTCCATGGGGCACAAACGTGTCAGCAATTCTGTTTAGAAAGTACCCACGTAATTGCAGGACGTTCGACTTCATAAGTTTGCTGCAGTCATTGAAGCCATTGGTTGGCTTCAGCTTCGAAGTAAAAAGACGCCAACGTAACACGTGGGTCATCCTGGATATTTAGAAACTTGAAAATTTGATCGCAATTCCTTTTGGGGTCGGAAATAAGCCACAAAATAAATGTTTCTTTAAGGTAGAAACCAACCACAGATTCTAATAGGAAACTTCTCTGACTTTTTCTTAACACGAGAGGATATATATATATAAACAGAGACACACCTCCACATTAACTACCCAGTCCCTAAATCAGCCATTACCCATCAGGCCATTACCTAAAACTACCCACTACACACATAATTTACACATTACACAAAAACCATTACCTAGGTAGATATATTAACTTAAGCCCAGTAGGTGGTCCATCAGACACCTTTAAGAAGGTAAAAACTAGATGTCATGTACTAAATATACTACTTGGAAGACAGAAATTAATAATAATCTTTACAAAAATCCCTACCCATCCCTTAATATTTGGCCAGCGCTAGAGGGACCCGCCAGGTGTATTAAATTCAAAAGAGAGTAAGAAAATGAAACAGCAATATTTAGTACTGGTAAAAGGGCATTTACCACTCGAAATGGTGTTCCTGGTACGCAGCACCACACGGGAATATCTCTGAGTTTTCTATTCGTGGTATGTTTTTTTACCACAGCACGTTTCTGACCAACATCGGAACGGCTTTTTTCAGCCTCGTTCCGTCCTCTAGAAGTAGTGCAGACTTTTTTTCTCTCACCAACATGGCCTGGAAAAAAAATCCGTAATCAACTTATTTGCAGCATTTTTAGCAGCCTCGTCACCTACAACTTTAGAGACATTTGTTTGTAGTTCTACAGCACTGGTTCCTTCCTTTCTAAATTCACTAAGAGCGTGAATTATCTTTTTCCTGGGGCCGAGTGCAGCGATACCCATGCTAAATAGATCCTGCAGGGGATAAAGAAATATGTCAATTGTCAATGTTTTAGAAGTTCATTATGCATATGAACATAATGGATGTCTCTTCATTATCTTTTTCAGTACTAATTTAAATTACAAGAAATCTTTATAATGGAGTTACGTGTTTTAGATTCTAGGATGTCATTTTTTATGTGACCAATCCTAATCTCAAGGTTGAACAAGACCTACCACTTTGCACCTCAAGGTACAATAACTATGACTATGAGGATGAAATGATATTTCATACAAAGATCCAGGTGCATAATACCGAACAGACTTCTCTTCATTGTTTGACATAAAATTGAAGTAATCAGACATTATTAAAACACTCTTTGGAAAATAGGCATGTGTTTAGAATTGTTAAGATGTTAAATTCACATTTTTTCAAAGTCAGAGAAGAAATATTGTTTTAATATACAATAGTTTGTTTAAAAACTGTGAAAATTCATGCAATTGACGGAATTAAAATATACCAAATCTTAATTCAAAAACTGTTCATGTTGAATATAATAATCAATTTAAAAGCAAATTTGGGATAAACTGTTTGGTGTTTACTTATTTCAGAATGCATCCAGTTCATATGTTTCTCCAAATCCATTTGAATTTCACTCAATAACTAGGTTTTTTTTGTGTAAGAAATTGAGATTTTTATTTGACACAACCCAATTTTTTTATATTACATTGCAATATGTTATCCTAATTGGCATATATTACAAAAATTCTGAACAGTATAATTTCAGGGGGTGGGGGAACACAACTCATCGGGAAAATCAGATTCGAATATTCAAAAGATCGGAAATTCATAATTATAGAGGACTCGAATCCAACTTTTGGGGAAAATTATCAGAAGTTGGAAACAGTATTTCAACATCTGATTGGATTTCATAAAAATTGGAAAGTTTAGTTTGTTGTTGTTGTTGTTGGTGGTGGTGGTGGTGGTGGTAATGGTGGTGGTGTGGGGGGGGGGGGGGAGGGGGGGTCTAGTTTTGACTAATACTTGATACAAACCTAAAATGACACGACAAGCATTAATTGCCTAATTGCCATCCCTAAGTTATACCATGTTGTAGTCTTACACTTTTATATTTTACGAGGACAGCTTCATGTGATTATTTGTGAATGTTCAAAATTATTTCTGAAATTATTTGTTGATTACTTAAATGTTAAAAGTTATTTAATAGTTGAATAGACAAATTTATTCATATTTAGATTTAAGTATATCATAATATATAAATTGAAAAAATATTGATGGTATTGTAAAATAATTAGGTTAGTTTAATATATTTAGCTCTGTAGCTTAATGTAAACATTGAGGTAATTGTAATTTTAGATATTTAGGACTTTAGACTCAGTTTAGTTTAGTGCTTGATAGTTAAACTTTGGTTCAAATTTTTGGTTTTTAATACTCCATTTCATCTAGAGGTGTCAATTCAAGGGTATCATGTTATGTTAGGTCACGTGATATCTGGACTCATTTCGAGTATTAGTCCAACTTTAACTGATTAATTTTTGTCACATTCAGATCAGGTGAAAAAAAATCTCCTTTATATTTCCGCCCCTGTGCGGAGCCCACCGTGATTCTCTGGAACAATATATATGCCTCTCTAAATTGAAAAAAAAAGTATTGACATATAGAAGAAAACCATCAAACATACCTCTTCTGTCCGCCACTTCAAGCTATCCCAATCAATCTCTTCCCAGATAAAAACTTCTTCATATTTAGCTAGGCTGAGGCTGCGTAACCATGCTAGAACAGGAGATATATCAACAGCTTGGTTAGGAGATTTAACAGGAGAACCATCGAGAACTTGTCCAGGATATTGGAGTCTAGTGTCATCATCAGCAAGAACCACCTGCAAGAAATAACAAAAACTAATAGTGTATTGATAAAAAAAAACTGACCCAAACAGTAAATCTTATGGCAGAATATTAGGTGATTTTGATAAATTGTACGACTTCCAACAAACAGTCACCTTCTGGATACAAACTTAAATTTAAATCTAGGATCAAATAAAGGAAGACTTTTGAGAAGGGTAGAACTGTGGGATTATATCAACTTTTTCAGGTGAACAGTGAATTGTACAGTTACGCCAACAGCCAACTCCATAGCATAGTTTAAAGTATCGGCCGTGTCAAGTCGGTATCGGCTGAGTCAACTCGGAATCGGAGGGTGGTGATACGATACCGAGAGACGTTTAAAAAAAACGCTGATTTCAAGACGTCTCGTAAGGGTGGCTTGGCGGCAAAGCAGCAATCTGTAGCCTTGTAAGGGTGCACTTGAAGAAGATATTATATACCCTATACAAGATCTGAATTGGCGGTGAAGCAGCAATCTGTAGATGTTTTCCCCATCTTTTTTGCATAGAATGATCCAATGTCGAGACCCAAAAAGGGTTCCCATTTGCATCATGTCACAAGTGCTTACCTTGCGATGTGCAACAAGCCATGAGAAAATCTGAACTTTGGATAAATTCTTCCAATTCACACGTATTTTATCTTCTCCTAAAGGGTAAATTCGAAGTCGCTATAAAAGAAAAATTGATCAAGGCCACCGATGCAATGTTAGAACCTTGATTCAAAGACGGTCAATAAACGCGAGAATACAACATATGGAAAGAAGAGTTGCCTAGCCACTTATCTTCCCAAAACCGGATAAGGGCTCCATACCCAAAAATCAAGGGAAATGTATTTCAGAAAGTAAGCCAATCCATTGGAGATGAATCTTCAAGAACTCCTATAGAAGCCAAACTCCACTCATCGGGCAAGCTGTTAGGCTAGGGTTCAAAGGGTCAAACAATGAAGGAGGATATGAGGCCATGATTATCGGCCTCAAAAGAGCTATCGCCCTGGGAGCTCAAGATATAGCTGTCCACTGTGATTCCTGTTTGATCTTCAACCAATTAAGTGGGTAATACAAATACATCCATAGACCCCAAAATGCTTGCATACTGAGATAAAGCCACGAAAATCCTCAAGTAACATTAAGATATATATTATATCATGGAAGGTGAGTGGTCATAATGATCCTGAGAAAAGAGGGGTGGTGAACGGTTCCGTATCGATGTGGAGGCCGGATGTTTTGTGTTTACAAAAGACAAAAATTAGTAGTATGAATAATGAAGTAGCTCGAAGTGTCTGGGAAGGGAGGTGGGTGAAGTGTAGTCTTGATTCCCCCCCCCCCCCCCGGGGGGGGGGGTGAGGTGATCATGTGGACTAGTACCGGAAGGAAAATAATCTATTTATTGCTTGTTTAGAAGCGCTGAGGACAGTATCCTTTTTAGATTTTCTCTGGGGTGTACGGGCCGCTAGAAGATGTGGTTAGGTGGGAGTTGTGGGAGGAGGTGAAACCTTTTGGATTCATAAATACATAAAAATTAGTTATTACCATAATATACATGATGGACGAAATATAATGTGATGCACGGGAGGCTCTATGATTTGTGGTATATAAATAACAGTGTAGAGTACCTCTGGGATTGAACTTTTGATGTTCTAAAGATTGTACCAAAATAACCAATGTTGTCCCAATAAAGTTGTTGGCTTGGCTCTGCAGGCAGAGGTATTGCATAGATATTTTGATTACAGAAAAAATATATATCCTCTGAACTAAGTTAAGAAACTTAGCAAAGCCGACCAATACCTCACAAGTTACTAGCCAGACACTAGTAGTGGCAAAATTATAGGCCGGGTCTAATTTGGGCGGATCAAATATGGGTTGGGCTAAATGTGGATTGGGTAAAATATGAGTTGGGCTAAATGTGGATTGGACCAAATATGGGATGACCAAATATGGGTTAGGCCAACCCATTGTTTTTCTACTGAAGTAAGTATTACAATTCGAGGTATATGTAAAAAAACTCATATTTTACTCACAACATTTGAAAATGAGTTTTATATTTGATTCGTAGCTTTTAAAATTGGGCTCCATATTTGATTCATAGCTTTCAAATATTTAACTCATAGCTTTTAAATATGGTCCCTATATTTAGATGATTGGGCTAATATGAATTGTTTTATTATTTGGGCCACATTTTGCCACTACAACCAGACACACTCAAACTAGTTTCCATCCGCAACACTCTCACTAGTCAAACACATGTCAACCCCCTTACGTGCTGTAAGGAGTGTTTATTGTCTAGAACTTCTCCACATTTGATAAACTAATGTCTACAAGGACTTTGTGATATCTTACTAACCAATGAAAGTAAAGGGTACAAGATAGGGATAGATCTAAACAAATTCTTATACTCTGAACAAAACACAACTACCCGTGAAAAGGTATAGCACGACTAGACAATAAAGATGAAATCCAATTGAATCATGTATTCATCACCAATAAAGATTCATTTAAAATTCTATGTAAAAAGGCAGAAGGTAATCAAAGGAAAAATAGGTGCTCTTAACAGAAATTAAATGGATATAGATTTTAACTGAGTAGAGCATCGGTCCACTGTCAGTCTGGTATTTTGCTTGTTCCATACAAGACTTGAGGGACTGATGGTTCAACTAATCTTCTATCAAATTATACAGTCCGTGATTTTTCCCTTGCATAGAATATATCCCAAAAATATTAAAAAATTTATGAAAATTACAGAAATAATTTTAAAATATTATAAATAGAGAAAAAGGCGAATTTGGCAAAGCCTTTTTAAGTTGGTGGAAGTTTCAGAATCATTTGTATCCTTTTCAAGTCCCTAATTCCAATCAATAGCTGATTCAAATAAGCAGAGGCGACTTGACAATCAACCCAAATAATGCAGAAAGCAAAAGAAATATTATTAATCATGAATGAATAAAGAACAAGGGAAACCTTTATTTATAGACCCCCATAAAAATCCCAATTAGAAAAAAATTACAAAAAGATAATATTACATAATTTTAAGATAATTAAAAAGAAAAAGAAAACTCATTCTCTCTCTTCATCTTAAACCGCCAAGCTCCCGCTCCTCTCTCTCTCTAGCATCTATACCACATCACTCCCCCCACCCCCAATCGAGAAAGCTCGTCCTCGAGCCTAGAGGGGAATGCCATTCATTTCGGGTGGTACCATAACGCGTGTGATCAAGGCTTGGTCCTCCACAGCTTCACCCGCCTCGCCCGTCCTATTCGTTATGAGCACCAGTGTCCTTTTCTTCTTCGGGCACTCGGACACTTTATGCCCGAAGATGTCGCACTCATAATATTTGAAATTTTTGATAGTCGCCATTGGGGTTTTGTTGGGGTTTGAAATAATAGCGATTGTTACCCCATAACCTATGAAGCAGACACTCTCCGGAAGCTACGGGTCAGCTTTGAGACGAGTCCGACACACGACAAGCTCCTACACGTTGTCGACACGCTGGGACATGTTGAGACACGTTGCCGACACGCTGGGGCACGTAAAAGGACATGTTTTTTTTTGTTTTTTTTCTTATGTGATGGTGATTCTGCTTTATTTATGATTTTTAATGTTAAAGTGTGTTTGAATTTTGTTTTGTATGGTCCATTTTTTTAATTTCATGTTAAGAATGCTCTAATAATGTATTTTATGGGAAAAATCTTTTTTATTTCATTAATATATATATATATTTAAATATATGTCATATATTTAAATATATATTTTATATTATATGTATCCCAGCGTGTCGTATCCTAGTTTTTGCAAAATCACATGTCGCGTGTCGTGTCGAAACACGTATTACGTGTCAAGTCCGTGCTTCATAGCCCGGAACCTTGGGTGCCAATGGCCAAACGGAAGTATTCATTGACTTTATGTGCATATTCCCGCCTTCTCAACAGTCCTGATCTCCTGTATATGAAGCTCCGATCTGATGCACAATTCTTGGACATTAATGTAACAGCTAATTTAATGTTCCTCTGACTCATTTAACTGCTCCCGTGTGTACAATAAATAGAATTTCTCAATGTACCCCATCACGGTCATTAAATTTTTCTAGAAGCTTTGAACCCGGGTGAACAAATCCCCTTCATAAGTGACCTGAACAAAGGCTGCCCGGAGGTATTTTTTTCACCTTTTTCCACGTGGTTATTGGCCCTTTTCGCGTTTCTTAGCGCCATTGACACACCCATTCCACGAAACCTTTACGTGTCTGGAAAGCTTAGTTGCCATTATCCTAACCAATCATCAAATACGTCCGGTCCATTTTACCTTCAAAAGAGAGTACATCTACTCACAGGTCGCCTTGTAAATTTTCTTGAGGATCCATAGGAGGCGGCTGATTTCACTTTGATCCTGCTCTCCGAGGTCAGAGAAATTTTCTTCTTTCTCATCCAACGACCCCTCAGGCTGAAGGCTAGGTCCTACATAAGTCAACAGTTGTGGAGGAATTTGAAGTGGAGTTGCCCGCTACTGCAGCCGCAGGGGCTGCAGAGGTCAGCCCAGGCAGTTTGGGCAGGTATAGACAATAATGTGGCCTGGCTCCCCACACCAAAAGCATCTCCTCTCTTTTGATGGTACATATCCTGATATATAGTGGTCAGTGCAGGGACCCATTCTTCCTATGTGTTACGTGTACCATTGCCTTGAATGTAACGACGCACCCCAAGTTGGGGTGCATTACTTCTTTGATTTCGGCCAGGTCAAATAGCCCAAATGCAAGTAGTGGGTTGGGGTGGAGCTTTTAGATCCAATCTTTAGCCTTGTGGTCGTTGCCGAGCCCTTTATGTTTACAATTGCGACGGTAGATTTTACTGACCGTTAACAGCGGCTGGGCGATTGGTTGAAATGGTAAGCTCTTTAGAGTGCCACAACTCACGTGGAGGTTCCATCATCTGAAACAGTGGTGAGCTCGGTGTATGAGGGCGAACTAGGGTGCGAGGGCCTCTTACCAACGACCGCTCCTCGTGCCTGAATTGCTGCACCAGAGTCCCGCTGGGACAGAGTCATCAGACAAAGGAGTGTGGAAGGACTACTTGTCGGCAGCCGGGCCCTATATGCTGCAGAAGAGGCAGTCGCAGATCGGGGGCGTGAGCAGCTGCGGCTTGCTTGCAAAACCGGTTTTCGAGAAAATCCTTTATAATGCACCAAATCCTGCGATTGGCAGTGAGGCGACTGCGAAGGAAGTTGGGTGTGGGATTGGAGCCACATGCTTCGACCCACAAAAGGATCTCCATAATCGATGAGATTTGGTTATCGAGGCGAAGCACTTTCTCCATTGCTTCTTTAACCGATTCAACGACATCAATCGTTTTCTCTTGACCAACCTGTTTCTGTGGTCTTTGCCACGACACATGCTTTTGCCATAGCTTCAACTTATGTTTTCGATACAAACTTGAAATTACACATAGCAAGAGTGGACTCGCCTCTGATACCACTTGATGTAAATAAGCAAAAGCAACTTGACAATTAACACAAATAAGGCACAAAACAAAAGAAACTTCATTAATCAATGAAGGAATAAACTACAAGGGGGAGGGGAGCCTGTATTTATAGGCTCCTAAAAGAGATAATTAGTGAGAGCAAGAAAACGCCTTCAGATAATACCATATAGCCGGAAGATTATTAAAATAATTAAAAACCAAAACAAACACATTCTCTCCCCTCATCCTAAACCGTCGGCTCTCTCTATCTATCTCCAATCCATACCATGTTAATGTCAACCAAAAAACATGCATACTCTAAAACACCAACTAGACCTTACAGCAATGATCCTTGTAGATTAAACCAAAGCAAAATTTACTACATGCCAATGTTATGTCTTCGAAATTATCACGTGCCTACTAAGTATGCCAGTTGCATGCACATTGTCTGATTGAGTGCAACCATAGTATACATCAACCTAACCTTCAAATAACCTCTCATGCTGGAAACACTATTCAATCCCATGGCTATGCTATACATGGTGAACCATTAAGTGATAATGTGTAAGACATGTACATCATGGCAAACATATCAATATATCCAAGCAGAGAAATAGGAATTACATCATTTGGAGTTTCCTCTTTATCAAGGCACTCATTAGTGTGATGATGCCGCATTTCACCACTCAAATCAGAAATATCAACTCCACAAAGAGAACAATGAACTAAACCATCGTCAAAATCACATTCTGTGTAGTTGTTGTTAACTTGATCATCATCCGCCTCAGAACATAACTTGAGCAACACATCAAACTGCGTACCCGGTTCAAAATCCTCAGACTTTTCATCGTCTGAGTCTGCATCATTGCCACGAACATTGGATTTGGAATTAACTGCAGACTTCAATAGCCTAGACTCAATGGAATTAGATGAGTAATTGAACCCACCCTTCGATTTCGATGTCATTTTTCTCAGCAACTACACAAGTTGTCAGGGACGGTGCTGAAATTTATAAAAAATTATAAGGCCCTGTGTATAAATTGTAAATAGCGCTCTTTATATCTAAGGATTTTTCTTTTTACTTCACCTTCCTTAATAATTTGGAAATGAAACATACCCCGACATGTTCATTAATTAAACATACCCCGAGTATGCATCAACCCACTTAAACGTTGTGTTTTTTTGTTGCATGACGGGAGTAAGTTCAAGTAATAAAAACATGTGAGGATAAGATTAAATACCAAATTACCTTATCGGGTAAAGTGAAAAGAAACCTTACATGTATTAACATATAAAATTTACGACTTAAGAGAATCTCCAATAAGGTTGGTTTAGTGTAAAATTTAAACTAAGAGTAAAATTTTCATAATCCAAAATGAAGCATAAAGTTTTTGCCAGCTAGAAAAGTGTAAAATGAATGTGCAAAATACCCCTAAAAAATACACCCTCACATCATTTTCAGTTTCATTCAAAACATTATAATATCTTATATTTTATATGTCCAAATATTATAAATTATATCTTTAAGAAACTCTTGTCGGGTTATATCAAACAATATCCATATTCAGTAGAATAATTTATAGAGACCGTTAAATGGTACCCAAAAATCAGACTGGCTGACCTTGGGGTTTTGACACCTGATGTGGGCCCAAATGGACTCCATACATTAATGATTGTATAGTTAGCACCTCAGCTCGGTCTGATTTTCAGGTTTAATCGAAGGGTTGCCTTAAAATTACTCTATTCAATATTTAAATTTTTAAACAAAAAAAAAATACCTATTTTACATGTGCTTCTCTCTCATTGATTTTTCAGTTTTCACACATGAAACTGAAAGCAACCATTGGAGTACATAATAAAATAGAGGATAATTATAGCGTAATACTTACTATACACATTGAAAATATACTGAAATTATACATTACCATTGGAGATAGTCGAAGAGTAATTCTACAATTGAGTCAATCATAATTAAAAACAGTAATTCTAGGTAGGCCGACTCAAGATTCCAACTCATTTTGGGGTGTGGAGGTAAGAAAATATACATTCCCAAGTCAAATTTTACACTAAAATATACAGTAATTCTACACTGAAATTTGGGGTGTGGAGGTAAGAAAATTTTCCTCCGTACCAACCAAGCACGCCCAAAAGAATAATTCTAGGCCAACTTAAGATTCCGACTCATTTTGTGCGCGTCATTACGTGGCGTACATGCATTGCTTTGTATATTGAATGATAATAATGGCACACACATGAACCACGAACCAATGCAGACACAAAACATCATTGTAGCACAAAACAAGTAGGAATCACGAGTGGGTGTAGAATTCCTCCACCCAAAATTATACACGTTAGAGATCCTCTAAGCATATACTCACTCCGTCCCAAATTATGAGTCAATGTTATCTTTTTGTATAGATTAAGGATACCTTCAATCAATGGTCGAGAAATTTGAATAATTGATTATTTCAAAAAAAAAAAGTAAAGTGATCTATTAATTTGGGACGTGAGAATCATAAAACATATAGGTAAAGTAGCCCACCTTGAATTTGTTCAGAGACTATGCTTGTTGTTGTTGTCACATCAGAATCCTTAGGACACTCACCCTCACCACCAACCCTATAGCTGCAATCAATTGTTGACTTTATAGAATCCAACCCCAAATCAATTGTTGAGTTTACAGACTCCAACCCCAAATCTGATTCTAACAACTGCCCACATTTAAAAGATGGCTCCACTAAAAATTGAGAAGATGGAGACTGAATGTTTGATAAAGGTTGCAGTTTTGGCTTCTTGGGTGGGGGATTAATGGTTGGTTTTGAGGGCTTTTCATTGTGTGTTTGAGTGGGAGGTAGCAGAGATTGAATTGGGTCATCAAAAGATTGCAACTTTGGCTTCTTTGGTGTGGGTTTTTGAGTTGGAGGTAGTAAAGATTGATTGAGTTGGTTCATCAAAAGATTGCAACTTTGGGTTCTTTGATGTGGGATTAATAATGGGTTTTGAGGGTTTTTGAGTTAAAGCTAGTAAAGTTTGAGTTGGGTCATCAAAAGATTGCAACTTTGGGTTCTTTGATGTGGGATTTTTAATGGGTTTTGAGGGTTTTTGAGTTAAAGGTAGTAAAGATTGAGTTGATGGGGGTTTAATGGTGGGTTTTTGGGTTAGAGGTAAAGATTGAATTGGGTCTTGAAAATCATCGTCAATGAAGGTGAGAAGAGGGGTGTTAGATTGTGAAGAATGGCTCTTTTTCTTGTATTTGGGAGCCGTCATCTTTGAGAGGATGGATTGATTTTACTCACTTCTATCCATCCAAACCAAATGATGCTTTCTCTTCATTCTTTATTTCAAATTAATTTATAAAGGACTGAAATGGAGGGAAACGAGACACCATCTTGACTTTTCTTTTTTGTTTTTTTGGGCTTTTAATTACAAAAATTGCAATTTAAATATATGTTTATAAAAATGCAAATTTAATATCAAGGTTTGGCGTGAAATTGTTGTTTCAACTCATGCTTTCATAAGTTGTAATATTAACATCAATATATGTAAAGTGGTTAAATAATAACTTATTACGTCTATGTTTGAAGACTTAATGGAAGCGGTGAATGAAAGTTTACGTGGCAAACTTTTTGTTATTTTGACCGGTAGATAAGTGTCGTGCGGTAAAAAATAAAAATATTAGAAAAGGTAATTTAGAAAAGTTAAAAAGTAAAGAACGTTAATTAAAAACCCAAAATAAAAACAAGACACAAAATTGAATACTACGGGTTGGGAGAGATATTTCAGTTATTCATTGTCCACAAGAGCCCATAGTACAAACTAGGTAAGGCAAACGTGGTGGCACACGTCCGGAGCCATAAACCAAATGTGACTTCATCCACGATCTTGAAATCACAGTGCACATTGGATAGCGGACGAGTTGGCACATGCTTATATAGTAGTCCTTATATTACACCAGAGATCATTATTCACGTGGTGAAGGCACATACTATAAACCCATTCTTGTCAAGAAAATGTAAGGGAGTAGTTGACCGAGGGGGGCACCATTAGGGGTGACAATTCGGACCTGAACACGACAACACGACACGATCCAACACGAAATTAACACGAAATTAAAATAGCTATTCGTGTTCGGGCCTGATTTTTTAAGTCCATTAGCGGGTCGTGTCGTGTTCGTGCCAAGAAATTGACACGAAATTGACCCGTTAGAGCCCAATTGACACGACCCAATTAGACCCAATTTAGACCCAAATGGACAGTAAATTGACGGGTTATCGTGTTGTTAAATTGAAAGGTTATCGTGCCACGCTTGTGGATGGAGGAAAAGAGAGATAAAATGGGTCTTGAATGAGGGGGAAAATACGTTTTGGGGAAGGGGAGGAACTAGGGTCGCGGAAAAATGAGAGTCTGCTGATATTTGGCAATGGAAAGGAATGAATAAATGAAAATTATAACCGTCCCGTAAAGGTTTAAAGGACCAAACTTTTAAGAACCCCTACTAAACCGTCTCATATAATACCTTTTTTCATGTATTATTTGAGACGGATGATCCAATCCGTCCCTAATATATATCTATATAGGACGGTATAATAGCCGTCCCAAATAAGTGTATCTTTAGGGACGGCCACTTAGAACCGTCCCTAATATATCAGTCCCAATAGATCATTTTTTTTGTAGTGATCATACCCATCATCATCGCTGCTATTGGATGCATACACACTCTCCTCAATGGTGTCTTCCAATTTAGGAGCATCCACCTCACTATAATACTCATACTCATCATTGCTGCTATAATATTCAAACACATTATCCTCAACTTTGTCTTCCAATTTAGGAGTATATCCAAATTTGGTGCTGAATCGAAAGCCATATCAACTAAATGACAAAATAATCAATGAAAACCCTATACCACAAATCCTGCAAGTAAACAAGCAGAAAAGATAAGAGTCTATCAACAAAAGAACAAATCCTATAAACGAGAATTATTGGTAGACAGAATTGCCCAAAGATAAAACTACTTCTTAAGAAAAGAAATTTCAAACTTTTTAAATTCAACTTGCTTCTTCATAAAAGGAAAATAATAAGTAACATGTGTTGCTCTTTGCAAAGTCTGAGTATCTGACTTCATAAAAATATGCTCAAAATTTAAATAAGTTGAGTGATTATTGATCAACTAACAGGTAAAAATTAGATGTAACTAACCCAAATAAAAAGATGGATGAGATTAAAGTCGAACGTAGCATAAATAAGTCCGCCAACTGCTTGGGAATATAAAAATTAATATTGACGTTGAAATGCAAGGTAATCAAGATACTATATTTTTTTTAAATAAACACTACTATATTTAACATAGCAGTTAGTTACACTGATCTAGAAAAGCTAAATGAGAAAATAAAAAAATAAAAAATAAAAAACAGAGCCTGAAATTACCAAAAATAAAGTGTTTCAGAAGTTTCGGATTAATATTAATGAATACAGAAAAGTATATACTTGGAGTGCAGAAAAAATAACAAATTCTTAACTAAATCTATAAGAGTACACATGTAATGCATTAACATCACTCATGAATAGCCAACACCCAAATCACCTTACACTTCGCAGTGCCACAGGCCACTTCAAGTAAACTCACAAAATAGCACACTAAATAACAAATTTTAGCAACCCACATAACACAGAAATACAACTTGTCTACCCAATCAAACCTCTGTTATCTTTTATTTTTTTCAGGGGAAAAAGCCAAAGACCCCGAAGAATATATTGAAATAGTAGGAAAAATAAAAGGCCAAAAAAGGCTAACTATTAGGAGGGCTATACCCCAGCCTATAAACAAAACAAAAAATACAACAGATGGAAGAAAAAGTTTTTATACGGATAATACAAACTAGAAATTGAGCACAACTCATGGAGAACGATAAAAATGCAAACCTAACTGATCTTGTCGAATAGAGTCATGAGCAGTAGGGGCAAATTTGAATTGTACTAGAAAATTTGAAAGCCTGTAAAAATATGAACATGTTTGGAGAGAGTCTGCTACAAATTTTCTTCTCAATACACGTCTTAGAGATACCGTAGACGAGATCAAATTTTGAATTTTACGGATGTTTTGAAGCACTTACCACAGATAATTAACAGTTCTAGAGATAGCCTGAATGATTACCTTCGAATCGACTTCATCGAATCAATATTGACTTCATGTGTATGACACGAGCTTACACCAAATTCCAGAGCTTTAGCCTTTAATCCTGCCCCAAAATTTGCTGAATAAGCAAAAAATAGATAACCACGGTCATTTTGAGCCACACCCGAATCGGCTACCCTATCTCTACTAGAAAACCCCTCAACATTTAATTTGAGACTAGAGGGAGGAGACCATTTCCACAACTTCCCTATTTCTTAAGCAGGACAACGCTTTATGATTGCTCCGACTATCGCTAAAAGGAGGGAATTTTAAAAATTTGGAGCTTTGATAGGAACACAAATAGAAAATGCATCAGAGATCCAACGCATCACCTTATTCTTAATAAAAGACTCCATTGTGAAGGACATCATTTCTCGCAAGCCAAATTTTTGAACAAGTAAGTAGCACAAACAGTTGGTACCCTAAGCATACCATATTGGGATTTCATAAACATGTCGTGAAACCAACTATGATGACAAAATGAAGAGATGAAGAATTGAAGTGACATTAAACTAGAAAGGAAATAGCTGCCAGCGATATCTTTCCAAGCTTCCATGGTAAAGCGATATCTTTCTTGTTACTTTGGTGCGGAGGATTAAGTTAGTGGAAGTGTAAACCCTTGGCAAAGCATGTCCCCTCAAAAAACTCTGAACTGCAGCCATAAGGTCACGATATTGTCCCAAACTGCCCTCTGTAGAAATGAGCAGAAAATCCATTTGGACCCAGAGAGCTATCTGAACAGGGCTCAAAGTGTCATTTTTCATCTCTGCAGCATTAGGAATCGCACATACACTAGCATTCTTCTTTACTGTGATCGGAGAAGGAACCATCTCCAAATGTTGATGATTATCCTCCAAACTTCCTGTAACAACCCAAGACTTTCGGAAAAGTAATTATTTTATTTTGGGAGAAATAAATAATATTTTATTGGAGAATAATTAAAATTGGCAATTGAGGTCAAAATCTAGAGTCGTCAAAAAGTGTCTCGAATGGAAATTCTGAGGGTACCATTGTGTCCGAAAGGGTCGAGAAAGTTGAAATGACTGTACTTGGGGTCTATTTGGGTTCCGAAATAAATTAGGACAGTTTGACTCGAATTAAAGTTACCGAGTCATTTAAAGGGTGTATTATCATTTAAAGATGTGTATTTTGGGAGAATAGGCTTAAAAGGCCTACGGGAGATATTTCTCCAAAAGAGAGAAAGAGAAAAAGAAAAGAAAGAAAGAGAGAAGAAGAAGAAGAAGAAGAAGAAGAAGAAGAAGAAGAAGAAGAAGAAGAAGAAGAAGAAAAGAGAGAGAGAGAGGATTTTCCCGCAGATTCAGACCCTACGAACCCGAGACAAGTGATTAAATTTGTTAAATAATTGTTGTGTATCAATTATTTCATGATTTGTGGATTGAATTTTGGGTTTTAGGTTTAAATTGTTAAAACCTAACTTTTGGGAAAAACCTTAGATTTGTAGTGTATAAAATGGATTTAAGGTTAGAAATCAGTTTATATGTATCCTAGGATGAATATTGATGATATATTTGTGATTGGGTTGAAGAGAAATGGAGAGAAAACCATAAAAATGATTTTTGGGTATTTTGGCTTACTTAAAAAGTAGCCATTTTCGAGGTTCAGCAGGGCCGAATCGATTCGGCCCCCTAGCCGAATCTATTCGGAAATATGCAGGTGCCCAGGTCTGAGTGACCGAATCGATTCGAACACCAGCCGAATCGATTCAGCCTGAGACAGAGTCCCAGGTCTGATGACCCGAATCGATTCGCCTTCCTGGCCGAATCGATTCGTCGGGCCGAATCGATTCGGAATAGGCCCGAATCGATTCGAAAACAAGGCTTTTGAGGGATTGTTTTTCTGAAAAGAATTTCATCCTGTTTTGTTTGAGGTTATCGATTGGGGATCTCTATAGGAGATATTTGGAGCATGTTTTGGAGACTTTTAGCGAGTTTCCCTAAAAGAAATTTTGGAGTCATATTGACTAAATTTGAGGAATACCAATTAGAGACTTTGGTATTTTTCTAAGTGGGGAAGCCCACTTTTATTTGAGGTTTGTCTGGTGATGATAACAACTTCACGATTTGAAGATGAGGTTGACTTAGGGATGCCGGATCTTAGGATCCAATCCCAATTGGGATAACTTTAAAGGTTCATAAAATAAATTGAACCCTATAATGGATGGAGAATTATGAATGATATTTGATGTGCATATGGATATAGAAATATCCTTATTAATGATGGATTTGGGAGATATCTCATACAACGAGAAATGCAAATTTAGGTGCATTAGGATATAAAATATCCTTAACTTAAAAGAATTGAAAGACAATTCATATTAGAAGCGACATGAGAGCTTCAAGCGAGAATTAGTATAACACATACTAAGCGGGATTAATGTGTGAGGAGGAGCGTTAGTATATCTTGAGAGAAATATACTAAACAAATGATGTTAATCAAATTTCGCCTAACGACGTATTATGAAAATGAATATGTTGTTGCAGGTATACCTTATATAAAACGGTATATCCTTATTATGTGGAATGTATGTATACCTTATATGATGGTGTATATATATGTTAAGCATACCCCCTCCTTGCTATCATTGGGAAGTTTCGTGCGTAGAGGGTGAGCATCCTGACAAATAACGCAGGGTGTGGATATTCCCCAGGTCATAGTCGTCCTTTGTGGTCAGTAAATGACATTTATGATATGTATATTTATTTATTTTGGGGGTGAGAGGTCGGGGGTATGTGACTCTCTCACTTACCGGTTAGGAACTATGACCGCTTCTCGGACGTCGTGTGCGTGAGTAGATCACGAGGTGGGTGTCGTTGAACCCCACCAGGTGGCCCCAGTTTGCTACGTATATGGGCTGCTGGAAGATGATAACATGTGAGCCTGCGTCCTACGAGTTATAGCTCGGTTGGATGGTTATTATTGCTTGTGCTTGTATTTGAGTGTCAAGGGAATAATGGACCTCAACGACCTACATTGCCAGGATTAGTGTATCGGGGGGGTTCCTTGTTTGGATTTCACTTCGGCGAGACGTCCCACGCACGAACCGCAGTGTAATGTTGGAACTTGGGGATAAGTTTAGTCCTTAATTCTCATAATTATATATATATATATATATATATATATATATCACCTATCCCGACAATCGATAGTGCCAGGAGTAGTGGAACGGGGGGGGGGGGGGTTCCTTGTTTGGATTTCGCTTCGACGAGACGTCCCACGCATGAAACGCCGTGTACTGTTGAGAATTGGGAATATTAATTAATTAAAATTGGACAATAATCATTTGGGTTGCATGCATCTTGCATTGAGGGCATAATGAGCCTCGAGGATTAATACGGTCAGGAGTAGTGTAACGGGGGGTTCCTTGTTTGGATTTCGCCTCGGCGAGACGTCCCACGCACGAAACGTAGTGCCGTGTTGAGAATCGAGAGGAGTTTAGTCCTTAACTCTTGATGCTAATAACTCATATAATAGTTATTTATATGGTTTCATGCCTTATATGGGCATCACTAGAATATAAATTCTAGTAAATGAGATTGTGGATGTATTGTGATGATGTGGACATGATTGGATCATGTAACTTTATATGTTCAACAAATGAACATTATAAAGATAACTATAACAATTGCATTAAAGATAATGTATATAACTTAAAGTATAGAAATAAATGTAGAATTGGGAGATAGGTTAGATGGTTTCACTTAAATATTTAATTGGGTTTAAGTTAGAATCCTCTTACCTAATTAGAATCGGACATCCTTTTGGAGACACGTGCATACGCTTAGTGCGCGCTTTAGATGAGAGGTGAGTTGAATTTTGATGGAGTGTTCGATTCCAACTAAATCATGTAATAATGCATTTATAATTATTATGCATTTTAATACACTTGCTATAAACTGTTTTTCAAACTCGGGTTCTGGCCCGTTTATATTTTCCTCCTCCATGTATATATATTGTATTACTTCAGGTGTTCCTCCGCAAGGACGCCTTTGATGTCCCTCCATTCGGGAGTTATGGAGCTGTGGCAGTAGCTGACTGTTGCGGAACTTTGCTTAGTCGATTACAATCTTTGTATATCTAGATCAGGATTCAGTTGTATTAAGTTAGTATTCAAGTGTTGTAGATTAACACTTTCATATTTTATTTATCAGATTATTGTACTGTCTGTTACCCGACAGCATATTCGGGTATTTTATTGTTGAGATTTTATTGTACAATGTATTGTACTCTTTCATATTTGGAGCATGCACAGTTCACTCATCATAGTTAGATGTATATTGTTGGTTGTGTGCATTATTGGTTTTGTTGTCGTTGTTAAAAATAAAAGTTTTAAATTTTTGACAATTCGCACTTAATGATTTCGGGTAGTTAGCCTTATATTATAGTGTTTAGTTGTTGATGTTGAGATTGTACCATCTGAGATACCTGATTTATGTAGTATAGGGCTGGCCACCCGTTATTATTTGGAGCGGGTTGTCACACTTCCTTCTTCAAAACTGTTGCAATAGTAATCCACAGCAGCCTGTCCTATGCTATTAGAACCAGTGATAAACCCATCCCCCTTTTAAGCTTGAAGGTTCCCTGTTCAGAAGCTCAATCTCTAATTGAAAAATGACAAAAAGCTGAATTTTTGCTCCATATTGGATCCAAGCTTGTCTAGACTTTTCTCTAAGCATGATATTTTTTTTATCCAAAAGTTGGGTTAGTTGGAGTTTGCAACTATCCATCTCGTTTTGAATATTGTCTAGTCAAAGAAAAAAAGAAAATAGTATTAGAAAGGATAAGGGAATATCTGGAAAAGTATCCAGAAGCAAAGGAATATGAGATAGAAGAGTTGAAAGGAAATAAACTTATTAATCGACTGGATAGCCTGCCAATTATGTTTCAATAGACCTATAAATACAAAACAGCTATTTCTCTATGGGGAACCAAAGCATACTGGCAATAGTACTCAATGTTTACTTTGACCACATAGCTAGGAAATTGTCCTATAGACTTCAAAATTTCTTCGTAAAAAGTCTATATTTTTGTATTGATATCACCAAAGAATTCCCAATTAGTTTTTTTCACTTTGATAGCTTACATTGAAACGTAAGAAGAGAAAACCCAAAAAATGAAGAGTCCCAAACAAAGGCCACAAAATTTTGAACTCAGCATGATCGGTCCACATTTTGAAAATTTTAGAAGGTTTGAAAACTCTCCTTTGGAGTGATGGTGATCCTTTGTAGTGATGGTGAGAACCAAAGGACAGTGAAGCGAATGTAATCTAGCCAAATGAAAAGATTTAAACACTAGGAGAACAAAGGCAGCCTCTCCATTGGCTAAAAATCTGTCCAATCTAGCCCACATTCTAGTAAGTTCCATGGTAAAGAGATGGTCTATTATTACTGAAACCTGCTGGTTTATCACAATATCAGAAGATGCGATGACTGCAACTGTAGCTTCTACCAATATCTCAATTAAATTCATATGATTTCCTTCAGATATTGTGGTTGTATATGCTATAATCTTAGTTTTGGGGGTCAATTTTCCAAGATATTAAGAGAGGGTGACCTTTGATATTTTCTGGGTATAAAACCCCGTTTAATCTAGAACATTTATGCCATTCTGGCTCTTCTTTTGACTTGGAACATTTATGCCATTCCTGCACTTCTTTTGACTTAGTATGATAGGGTTCCTTGTGATACTTTGACTTTTGATGAAGATCATATCCATTTTCCTTCAGACCTGGATTTTTAAGACAATCACTGGCCATATGACCATTAAGCCTAAAGTACAATATGCCCTCTTACCTTCGAACACTAATTTCTGCCAAAAAACCTTTCATTACCAGTTGAGATCCAAATTCTTGAGAACATCACATCTCAACAGACACATGTTTTCATAGGATGAGTGAGATCAATTGTGCGCTATTCGCTTTGAGAAAATGACCAAAATGAAAGAAGATACAATGAATAGAGGCAAGGGGAGATAAGATAATCTAGCCCATTCTGTAGTGAGAGTTGATTCTTCCTTTTGAATTGAAAGACAGTCCATCTAAAAAGGCTGCATAGAGAACTATCAATACATTGGATTCTCTCACCCAAGCCTTGACGAAATCTTCTTGACAGGATAATTTGATTAAAAATATGTCCAACATCTAAGAGTTCAATTGTTTGAGGAGATGATAATCCAAAAGAAGATTATATATGATGGAGAATTGATATCGGAGGTTTCCGAGAGGAAAATTTAGCAATTAGGGTGTGGGAGAAGCAAAAGGCAAGTTGAGATAGTTCCGTCGGCACAAAAGATAGTGTCAGTTCTCCCTCGTGAAGGATGGTGGATTTAGGGGCTACAAGTATAATAGGAAGAGCAAGGGATTAATATGTGTGTGATTTGGTGTTTTCACATGCTACAATCCGCAGAAACAAAATGCCAGTAGAATGTGGTTTAGTTTTAGAGGGAAGAGAAGGATACTCTTGGGACCCCAAAGGGCTCTCAAGAACAGCCAACCCTAGTTCAGGATCAACAGGAGATTTATTATGATGAAGAAGAGTGCTCAAGAATAAGTGGGGTTCTCAAGAACCAACCTGAAAATTAGGAAGTTAGAAAGAGGTGCCTCTGAGTCTACAATCACTTATACAACAGTGGGCAACTCCCGAATAGTCCGTTGGACAGTATCTTAATTGTTATCATGTTAGATTTATATATCTCATATCTAGGTTTTTCTAAGCATTTATGTTGTCGGGGGTGGAGGGATGTGTTGAACAATGCTAGGGACCGTCGTTCAATGACGTCAACGGCAGTAGGCTACCAGAGTTGTTTGATCAGAAGTCCGACTAGCTTGATACTGCGAAGAGAACTTAAATTGGATTGGGCCGGGGGTGAGTTATTCATGTGTTTTGGCGTTCCCGATTGTATGATGGTACCCCCTCCTTTACTAAGGGATAGCGCCCCGAATTAGTGCTTAAACTTCAATGCATACTCCCACGCTTGTTGTAACGATGAGATCTGTGGGTGACTTAATTCGACTTGGTAGCGCATCTGGAGCCTTGTAAATAACAACATATATTTTGCTCAATGCTCTTTTTATGATGAGAGTAAATGGGGTGAAATTTTGTGGGTATATTTAAAAACTTACTGATAATATAATAACATGAGTAATAAATCTCGTTAAATATTGAAAGCATTTTGAGATTCTAGCAAACTAATCTAGGGAGAAAACCTTAAAATATCCGCCCCGCCCTGCCAGTTTTTCCTAGGCTCACTTTTTTAGTTTAGTCCGGTTTTGAGAAGGCCTGTGAATTAAATAGAGCGCTATGCCGGTAGCTAGGGTAAGAAGGATCCACGATATTAGTTCAGGTGCAGAATATACTATACTTATAATGATCAAGAAAATCAAATAGAAGTGCAAAATTGATAAAGTTAGAAGTGCGACATCTCAACTTAAAATATTTCACATAAAAAATGTAAAAGAATGAACCAATCCCTTAAATCTTAGACCAAATGAACAGAGAGATCTAGAAAAGTAGTTACTTTAACTGTTGTCGTTTACTCATTTGTAAAATAAATACAAAATCAACACTAAAGAAACAAAGAGGGATTGGAAACTAACACAAAACTTAACTAATAAATAAAATCTGATTTCAAAATTAAGTCTAAAACAATTGTTTAAAATATTTACACAGATACGTTAAGGCACTAAAAATCACCAAACAATACATCAATATTAAATGATGGCAAAGATCACCAAAAGAATTCATCAATATAAGTTAGGCCTTTAATTGTCTAGATGATTCACAAAAATAAGTTAAGGCACAACAATCACCCAAAACAATTCATCAAAAATAGGGCAACAAAGACCTCACAAAGAGGCAGTTGTACTTAGGAGGGCTGCTTAGGTTTTTGCTTTACCACGTATATCTCATTGAAGTTTTGATAGTTTTTACCCTCAAGTTTACATAGAACCTTTATCTCTTTACAGTTTCACACATATGACCCAAACTTTTACTCTAACAAAAAAATTGAAAAAGTGACCCAATGTAAATCTTGCCTGGCCTAAGACACATCAAAAGATAGGAGAATGTATACTTTGCAAACTAAGACACGACATGTCAACACAACATGAACCAACAGGAAGTTCGTGTTGGTTAATGGGTGCATCATATTAGAGTCAGCCCAATGAGACACGATAGTTAAAGAATGGTTTTGGTGCTAACCCGCTTCACCCGTTACAAATCGTTATGGCCAGTCAAGATCCATTAAGTTACGTAAATAATTTATGTCCATTAGAATTGATTTCTCATAGAGAATTTTATAAATGAAGTTAACATGTTAATAATACTACAAATTTTGACATTGTCAAGTAGGTTGTAAAAGGTTATGATTCACTACATGTCTGTTCATATATGTGATAATATAAAATAAAGCAAAAAAAATAATTAACACCAGGTTTAGGTAAGAACAAAATACACTAGGTTGATATTGAATTCTTCACGGCGTGATTAAATCCTTCCCCTCCCTGAAGAGCAACCCGAGGCCCTTTAATATTGTGAACCTACTGTTCTAGCCATCTCCGTGTTTCAGGTCTTCACAAAAAGTAACTACTGAATGTCTCTTAGCATGTCTAGAAGACGGGTTGTTGGATAATGTAGCCAACACCAGACTAATAACCAATCATAAATAGACCTCAAACTCCATTTAGTTCAAATCTCTAACTATCTGATGCCATTTGCTAAGAAAAAGAGCCTTAATATAACCTATGTAGCTACCAAATTCCAAACCCCTATCAACCTATTAACCAAAGCATCACATAAAATATTAAAGCAAAATCATATAGGAAAATAAGTACCAAATTATAAATGCTAACACAACTATCATTTAGAGGTAAAAATATATATATATATATATATATATATTAACACTCGTGACAATAATAAACATAATGAGGGCATCAAATTATAATTTATTATGATAATAACGAAGTACTCACATGAATTATTGAATTTTTTAGTAAGTATTTGTTAAAACTTCAAAATAACTTTTAAAAATCCGCTCAGAGACTCCCGCCGCGGAATCCCCGGGATTAAGCCACTAATTTTGCCCCCACTATCAAAGAATCCTTGCTGTGTTCCTGAATTTAAATAAGGATAAACTCACCAGTGTCTAGAGGGGGGAGAGCTGCCATTAATTCTAAAAAAAGATCATCAACTAAATAATTTGATGGCAGTGCATTACACCAATATCTAATTATATACCTGATCTTAGAAAAGATTTCTGTAATGCTCAATTTTTTTCTTTCATATTTGGGCTTGTTCCTCAAATCCCACAAAGACCACAGCGCAACCATCAGTTAATTGCCGAACAAAAAGAGATGATGCCATTATCCTTCCACTAATCCAAGATGCACAGAAAAATTGAGCACCCTGGGTATCCCAAACCAAACAAGTTGTAAAAAGAATTCCAAACCTAATGCATTATCAATAAAATTATGATTAAAAGATGGACAGTTTTTTGGAATCAATGCATCCCAGCACAATTTCAAAATGAAACAAGGCTGCCCCCTATTTGTAATAGCCTCCGAGGCCGATTTGACAGAGAAAATATTGGTAGAAGCCTCCGAGGCAGATTTGGGATGCGTTGATTCCAAACCTAATGCATTGTCAATAAACTTATGATTAAAAGATGGACATATTTTTGAATCAGCGCATCCCAGCACAATTTCAAAATGAAACAAGGCTGCCCCCTATTTGTAATAGCCTCCGAGGCAGATTTGACAGAGAAAATATTGGTAGAAGTTGGGTACCAAATCAAGATCCTTATCTATCCAGTAGAGGTTAAATTTTTTTATGAAATTGCGCAACAATCGAACATTGAAAAATTCATGCATCAGATTCTCATCCCAGTTACCATTTTGGGTCCAAAAGCATTTGGTTTGGGTAGGGAGATTTTTTGCTTGGAAAATCTCACTAAGGGTAAACTCGCTAGCCCACCTATCATGCCAAATATCAACAAGGACATCACCAAACTTCCACATAATTTTTTTCTCATCCTCATCCCCCAGCTTTAAAGCCCTTTTCCAACAAGTTGACGAAATTTTTCAAGTTGACAATGGTGGGATGGACAGCGGAACAATATGTTTTTAGCAATTGGATATTTAAAGGGGCTGAATCACAAATTTTAAATTATATAGAAGAACAGACAAAAAGAGGACAAAAAAGAGGAGGACAAAAAATGGTAGTCAAAAATTGCGTCCACAGCGAATCTCCTTGAAGAAATTTAAACCAATGTTTCGTAAACAACATCAAAGTCAAATCGATAAGATTTCTCACCCCCAAGTCCCTTTCCTAGGTCGGGATACCGCATCTCTATCAACATCTAGTGCTTCCGGTGGGCAAACTTATTTCCCCACCTCCTCACCCCCACCCCGAAAAAAGGGCAAACAGCATGTGGATTCCTTGCACAGCCTGCTGGGGGACTTGCTTGAAAATAACATGATTTGATTTTCTCCTAAAAATAACTCGAACAAGGACAGGAGCTTGAGGTTTTAAATGATTTAGTACTCCCATTAGCAAATATAGGGAAGTCATCAGCATATGATAAATGAGATACAAGAGTGCATCCTCTCGGAGGGCTTAAAGATATGATGCATCCTTTGCCAATATGAATAGAAGGGGGGACGTGGGGTCCCCCTTTCCTCTCCTTGTTAGATTGGAAGAACCCACAACTTTCACCATTGATCAAAATTGAGAACCAATTATTCAATATGTTCGAGAACTCATATTTGCTAAGAACTTTTATGATAAGAAGCCAGGAGATAAGATCACATGCTTTGGAAAATTTTAATTTGAATAAGGCATTTATACCCCAAAGCTTTTTTGTTTATGTAGGTCACCATCTCTTAGGCCAGTAAAAAGTAATTAATGTTGCGGCCCCTAAAAAACGTGCAATGCTTTTAGAGATGATTTTCAAAAGAAACTCACCCAATCTCAAGCTATTATAATTTTAGTGATACTTTTATTCAACCCCGTACAAAAATTTAGTGTCAATAGCCTCCAAGATCTGACGGAGAAGAAATTAGTGGGTTTAACTCGCAATACATGTGCTTGTGATGTTTTTAGATAATCACAACCCAAGAAAAAGTTCTATATGGCCGTGATCAGGTCTTATTTCGTATAATATTTGTTTTCATTTGAAAATGAATGTTTACATGTGATTGCTGGTGCAAAATAGAGTGATTGCAGCTGTAGCGGTCCTTTGGACATAAATTTTTAAAAATCTTTGTGTTTTGTCATGTAGATTATGATCTCTACCAATAGACATTGCCAGTTCTCTTTATTGTTTGTTAATTTTCTGCTTCCTTTCCATTTGGTTATATCTTGGTATATTTTTGTACTTGGATTGATGCGAGTTTCCAGCGTCAACGCTTTTGGCTTTTTATCAACAATTTTTATGCATAATTTTGTCTAACTTGTTTTATGACTTTGTTTTTATTCATTTGTTGATATTCTAGGATTGTGTATTACTTGTATCAGTCATGCGAAAATTTAAATCCCATAAATATTCATGCCAAAATAAAGATCCCATAAATTAATGTGAAATGAAAGATATGTGCACATGCATATTTGTATATTGTGTGCGCATAACTCTCTATGGACCATGCCTGTGCAATGCCATTTAAATCTTTAATTGATAAATTTATAAGAAACTTAGTTTTCTAATGATAATGTATATATGCTATGAACAATTTAAGTGATGTGGATAAGGTATTTAAACAAAATATGATCTTAGCTATACAAAATACCTTATCTAATGGTGGGGTATAGCGAGTAGATTTGACACGTGGAGCACCCACATATTTTCTCCTCGTGATCGAAGCTAACAAAATCTAAGACTTGAAAGCAGGAAACGCAAACAGTTAGTCAACAGTAATAATCATTTAAAGAAGTATGAACGCACCTCAAAACTACAGAACCTAAAAGAACTATGAAACAATGAGGCCACTTTCTTTTCAGTGGCATAATTAATATCTAGTATATTTACCAAAGTAAAACTGGAAAGTTATAAAGAACATGTCATATACATGTATCTCACATACTAACTAGTTGTCTGAAAAGTACAATAACACTCGATGGCGTGCAAAGATGAAGATAGAAATCACCTATGATTAATTGGCAGGTTATTCTTACCAAATCCACCTCTGTACTCTCAATTCCATCAAGAACCTGAGCTTGAAACATCGTAATAGCATCGGAACAGGGGGCCTTGGCCTCAAAGGTAATATAGTATAGTATTTCACGAATAGCCTGAGCATTTGCCTTGAGGACTCACACAAATGAATAGTCTCGTTTCTACAAGAAATGGATTCATCCAAATATAAGTAGGGGTAAAAAATCGTATATAAATGTGCGTGTGCTGTAATGCTTGCAAAAGATAAAAACGACGGACTTTATTGTCATTATTCTTGTTATAATCATCAACTGCCACTTTAGCTAAGATGTGTAAGTCGGCAAAGGCCTTTGAATCCTCCCGCATCGGAGAAATCTTATGGAGCATAAATGCTTTGGGGAAAGGATCAACATCGAACCCCTAAACAATAACGTAAGATATATAAATTGGATGATAAAAAAGGAAACGATTAGAGTGGACGAAAATTAGGTGTTCGTCACTTACGACACTTGCATTGCATTGTTTTACGTAAAGAGCATACTCATCCTTAGTCATAATTGAAACCTCTTAATAGCATCGGAACCGGGTGCCTTGGCTTCAAAGGTAATATAGTATAGAATCCCATAATTAGCCTGAGCATTTGCCTTGAGGACTCGCACAAATGAATAGTTTCATTTCTACAAGAAATAGATTCATCCAAATATATGTAGGGGTAAAAAATTGTATATAAATGTGCGTGGGTATGGGTGTGTGTATATATATGAATGTGCATGTGTTGTAATGCGCGTAATACTTGCAAAAGATAAAAAACATGGTACTTTAGTATTATTTTTCTTGTTATAATCATCAATTGCCACTTTAGCTAATATGTGAAAGTCGACAAAGTCACTGAGCAAGGGAAAAGGAGTAAAACACATCCGTATGTCAACTAATAGGTAAATCTAGACCAGTACATTCTTCGAACACATTTTGGTACACACTGACATGTCATGCCACCATTAATTGGTGATTTAAATGATAATGAGTTGGCCCCAAACACTAACCAATGTAGAAACAACACTTGAGTGTACATCAAAATGTGTCATAAATCATGTGTCAATCTAGAATTACTCTTCAACTAATATATCACAAAAATGAACAAAATACAATCAACCACAACCTACAACTAGCTTCAAACATGGATTTGTCTTTCAAGTCTTTGATGCGAGTATATGTTATTCCACATTAGAGTAGAAGTAATGGTTGCTTTGCCTCAACATCTCCAAGAGTGGATACGTCTTTTCCCACTAGAGGAGATTAATCAATTCAGCCAATTTCTATACTTCAAACGGATCAAATAAGGTTGAAGCCAAAGAAGAAATGTTTTGTCTAAAACATGGACTAACAAACTGCTCATAATCTTACAATACAAAAATATACTACTTCGGCTCTAAGAACCAAAATACACGGGCACAATACAGACTCGACATTTCAACATATCTAAAAAAATTAGGACGTAGACAGTAGGAATATGATTTGTCTTGGCTGTCTGAATCATTACCTGTAAATAAATAAATTAATTAAGTCAAGAACAATTCTCTGAAGTGTTGGACATGTGTCCAATTTGATACACGCCCAATACGGACGTGTCACCCCTATAGGAGTGTCGGTGGTTCATAGCTTTGGCTGCTGAACAGGACGTATATTATGAAATATGACACTTGCAACATTGCTGAAACCATAGAAACTATTGTCACTAACATTACTTTTGAGACTAATACAATTTCCAGCATACGTCTTCTAAAAAAAGAAATTCAAGCATATCTCTTCTAAGAAAAAGAAATTTTAGAATATCTCTTAAAAAAACAGTTCCAGCATATCTAAAAACTTAATCGACTAAACCAGGTTCAACATTAATAAAAGCCCAAAATAACTCAATCCATCTTCATTTTGTTTGCCTCTTTATTGAACCTTCTTCTTCCAACAAATCCCAACCTGTTAAAAACCATAAAAACAAAAAGATAATAAATCAATAGATAATTTGAAACAAAAACAGGTTAGCAATATGAAATTTACATCTTGCACCCCATAACAAATTTATCAATTAGCTGGAATATTTTTCTCACAAACATTAGGAACTAGATAATTCAATCATTAAAGAGAATACATTCATAGGATCAGGCAAGTTGTTGTCGATAAAATTTGTGGTGCACCACGTGTCAAATCTACCTGGTACACCCGCATCACTCTCCTTTTTTTAGGTTTCTTGTTAATGGAAGTTAGCATTTACTAGAAACAAAAAAACTCAGATTTGAATGCCACGTTCAACCTGCGAGAGAAAATACTAACTTCCATTAACAAGAAACCTAAAAAAAGGAGAGTGGTTCAGGTGTAGCAAGTAGATTTGACACGTGGTGCCCGGTGCACCCACGTATTTTCTCGTTGTGATCAAAGATATTGAAATCCAAGACTTGAAAGAAGGAAACACAAACAGTTAGTCAATAGTATTAATCATTTAAAAACTATGAAGGCACCCTCAATACTACAGAATCTAAAGAACTATGAAACAATAAGGTGACTTTGTTTTCAGTGGCATAATTGAAATTTAGTATATTCAACCAAGCCAAACTGGAACGTTATAAAGAACATGGCATATACATGTATGTTGCACACTAACTAGTTGTCTGAAAAGTTCAATACTCTGAATGGCACACAAAGATGAAGATAGAAATAACAGGGTGCCTTGGCCTCAAAGGTAATATAGTATATTATCCCACAACCGTCCCGAACATTTGCCTTGAGGATTCGCATAAATGAATAGTCTCCTTTCTACAAGAAATAGGTTCATCCAAATATAAGTAGGGGTAAAAATCGTATATAAATGTGCATGTATGTAATGATGGCAGAAGATTAAAACACATACTTTATCGTTATTCCTCTGGTTATAATCAACAATTGCCAAATTAGCTAAGATGTGTAGTTTGGAAAAGGCTTTTGAATTTTGCCGTCGGATCGGTATAATCTTTTGGAGATTAAGTGCATTGGGGAAAGCATCAACATTGAACCCCTAAAACAAAAACATAGGATATTTATAAATTGGATGACGAAAAAGGAAATGAATACATTAAAGAAGAGTTAGGAGTTCAACACTTACATCACTTACATCGCATTGTTTTGGGTAAAGAGCATACTCCTTGGTCATTGGATGATAACCATGCACATCCACGTAATCACCATCCTCGTCACTGCTTGAATATTCGACCACATTCATCTCAGCTTTGTCATCAAATTTAGGAGTATCCACCTCGCCATCATACCCATCATCATCGGTGCTGCTATAATATGCAACCACATGCTTACGTTTTTTGTCATCAAATTTAGGAATATCATCTTTTTCACAATCCTCATCGACTTCTTCGACATAGATCGTTGGAATGTCATCAAATTTAGGAGCAGGAATGTCATCTTCACAATCCACAGATTCCAGCAACACTGGTTCCAAGTCGGAAGCCATTTAGAACTCAACACAATGACAAAACAAATAAGCCTTATATATGGCACAAATCCTGCAACAAGTAGATTTAATACAAAAGTGTCAACAAAAGAAATCGAGGGGCTTGAAAACCAAACAAATAATAAACCCAAACTGATTTCAGAATTAAGTCGAAAACAATTCATCAAAAATTAGGGGACAAAATTGAATCACCCAAATAATGCATCAAAATAAAGTTAGGGTTGGGGTCATAGAAAAATCGGTCAAGGAATTCAACAAAAATAAGATAGGGCACAATAATCGACAGAGAGGATGCAACGTAGAGATGATGGTCAATTAAACATATAATAAACTTAATATGATTTCAGATTTAAGTGCAAGAAAATATACAAATAATTCATCAAAAATTCAAGTCATGGCACAAATATCACCCAAATAAATGCACAAAAAAAAAAGTTAGGGCTAGGGTGTTAATCTTCACAGAAATCACCCAAGCAATTCTAACAAAATATGATAGGGCACATCAATCAAAAAATAAAGAGGGTAATTAAGTAAATGGTGGGCACAATAATCACCAAAAAGACCCATTGGTAATTATATTTTGCATTCGCCAAAACATGATATTGTACTCAGAAATTTTTGACTCCTTAATACAAAGAAGAGTAAATAATTCTAACCAATAAATTCTGACTTGATTCAGCTAAAACTCCTACTTCTATTTGGAGTCTGAAAATTACGACATTTGTAGCTAAAGTATTCGGAATTTATACACCAAATAACATGACTTACAGTATATGACCCATAAAAAATTACAATTTATATTCACCCTTTGATGCTTAACACAGAACAACTCAAGAGTCCATAATACAAAGAATAAATGATTTTGACTGACAAATTCTGAGTTATTATTATCATTGTATAGGACGAGTCTATGAAATTCTAGATGTTTACTTGTAACCATAACCAAAAAATAAGCATATTTTCTTTTCCACCCTTTTCATTTTTTGTATTGTTCAAATCCTTGCAATAATTTAAAAAAATGTCATTGGTTGCATATTACGGATTCTCATCCAAAGAACAAATTTGCCAAAACATAATAGCTTCTTATCTAAACCAAAACACCTATATATTACATTTTATCAAGTCAAGAAGTCATGCTGAAAATGGACACAACTAAAACTTATTAAATTGAGACTTCACATTCATATCAAACTTCCTTTGTACTCATCCTATCCCTCACATATTCAATCTCCGTCCTTTTTGTAATCCACTGTCATGCATGTATAAATAAAGGTGGGATGTCCAACATGTAGGATAGATCTATAGAAAAATTCATTTCTCATAATATTATTATTATCAATTGTGCCTTTCCTGTGGAGTTTGGCTTTAATTTTGTGCAGGGTACTCTTCATGCATGGGGGTACTGTTTATAAGCGGTGGTACTGTTAATACACAGGATACTATTCATCGTGTTTTATTGTTTGTACTTTCTCAAGCTCACCACAGAAAATTATCTACTCTTGACAACCCAACTCCTCCTTTTTGGTGGCCAAAATTTATTTGGCTTTTGCTGATGTTCCCATTATTAAACTTCACAACTAAAATAAAATATACATAGATGGAAACATGTAGATATATGTTTATACATGTTTTAGGGGGAATGTAGACATTTTTATACATGAACGCAATTTGGATTTTCTCTTCATATTTGAAAAGCCTAAATTATGTTTTTAAAAGCTAAAACACTAATCTGTAAGTGCAGTTATGTTTAGGGATTTCTATTCTTGTTTTTGAGTTGTGTTTCGGGCTCGTATAGTGGTGAAATTTTTCGGAATGAAATGAAAACATGACAGAGAACAATACAAGATTAACACGAAGTTGACACGATATTTCATATTCGTGTAGGGTCTTTTTTACACAAAGTCGTTACGTGTTATGTTCGTGTCAAAATCATGAATTATGTTATTGTGTCTTGTCGTGTCAGTTGTGTTTTTATTTAGGTTATCGTGCCTCTTATTATTTACTGAAGAATAAAATTTATATAAAAAAAATTGTTAATTGTGTCATGTTCTATACGGATCGTGTTCATGTCAGGTAAAAAAACACGTAGTCTTGTCGTATTTGTGTCCCAAAAATCCTCGTCGTATCAGTCTGAAACTCGACCCAAAAACACAAATTCCACCCCAAGCCTCACTCGACATGACACAACACGACAAGCATCATATAAACACGAACACGCACGAAAAAAAAATCGTGAGTAAAAACACGACCAGCACACCATAAAAAATATAATGAATATAAACTCAAAAACTCAAGCTCTATTCAATTTAATATAAACTCAAATATTCAAATAGATATATAATCAATTTTTATACTCATAAAAAAAGGGGCTTATCATTTACTAGATTAATAACCGTTTAAAACAGAACCCACACAGGCAAAAGAATAGTGGCCCTTAGTACTACTGTGTTGTAGTTAAATAAATGAATCTAACACAACTTTTAAGTTTCATATCCCATCATTAAACCCTCACAACCAAACTCAAACCTACATAAAAAGGAAGCTGTAAATATAAGTTTATACTTCCTTTTGGGGGGAATGTAGACATGTTTACACACAAACACAATCAAAATTTTCTTTTAATGTGTGAAAACTAAAATTACACTTTAAAAAAAGCTAAAATACTAATATGTAACTACAACTATTTAGGTGTATCAATTCGTGTTCTTGGTTGTGTTTGGGTTTCATACAATGCTAACAACTCTCAAAACCCACAAAAATATGCCACGAAATGATAAAAACAAATCCGAAATTTACACGATATTTCGTGTTTTGTGTCGAGCCTTTTCTACACGAAATCATTTGTATTGTGTTCGTGTCAAAATTATGAGTCGTGTTACCGTATCTTGTCGCGTCAAATGTATTTTTATTTATTATATCTTGCCTCTTTTTATTTAATTGAGTATAGAAGTTAAAAAATTGTGTTAGTTGTGTCATGTTCTATACGGGACGGGTTGTGTAATGTAAAAAGACACGAAGCCTTGCCGTGTTTGTGTCCAAAAAATCATTGTCATGCCGTGTCGCATTGGTCTGAAACAGGGGCGTAGCTAAGTGGAGGGCTTGGCCGGGGTCAAGCCCGGGTCACTTAAAAAAAAAAATAGTCTAAATTTTAAGGCCCAATACATCACAGCCCACCCAACAAACAAAAATGTTAGCCTGCCCAACCAATCAAACCTCAATGATCCACTTCAAAAACAAAAACAAAAAAACTATACAAACCATTATTTTGGGCATTATTTTGCGCCTATATTTTCTAATTAACATTATTTTTAAGTAAATACTCAAAAATAATCTCAAAAAAATTCGGCTCGGAGGCTCCCGCCCCCGAACCCCCGGAAATCAGTGTTAAATCAGCCCACTCGGATATAAATTCCTGGTTACGCCCCTGGTCTGAAACCCAACCCATAAAAGCGAATTGCACCTCAAGCCTCACTCGACACGACGACAAGCATGAGTCAATATTTTGATGCAAACACTTTCGTCTCAAAAAACCCAACAATAATAGAGCATATATATGTCAATTTTGTGGTGTGTTATGGTGTGGTGTGACCACTTCTAATATTTCCACCCGACAAAAGGAAGGGGATGCAAAGTGTTATGTATATGTGTGAATTTGAGACACAAGTATCAGAACTAGTTACATATTGCAGAGAGCGACAATGATTCAATTAAAGTCCTAATTAGTTTTCGTGAAGCTATATGTGAAGGAATATTATGTTTGAAGATATAGGTTGAATTCGTTAAGGGAAACTAATGAAAAGAAGAGGGCAAGAAAATAGAATAGAAAAAAATAGACGTTACCTCTGCTCTACTTTGCTGCATTTGTGCCGTAGAGGAACAAAATTTGGGTTTATATGATTGATTTTTGCCAGTTGCGGTGCCAGCTTTCAAAAGAAACCCAAAGGCCGAAACTTACACCATAACTTCGACCTTTCGACTCTCCTCATGAAAGAGGATTGAGAAAAGGGTGCTGATAAATATACCCAAAAGATATCTCCAAAATTCCGCATAAAAATTAAGCTTAAACTTTAGTAATCACTTCCAAAAGTGTTGTACCTAGGGTTGTGTTTTTTTTCCGAACATTTTGATTTTTCCGATATCCGATCCAATATTTTCTGATTTTGGAACGTATATAAGGTTTTCGATTTCCGATTTTTTCCAATCCGATTTTTCTGAATTATTTCCGATTTTTTCAAAATATTTTCCGATTTCCAATTTTTTTGAACATTCTCATGTGTCCCACATTCGCTAGGAGAGGAAAAGAGGCCCAAAAAAGTCCTCTATAAAAGGAGAATATCCTTCTATCCTTTATACAAATGAAAAATATGGTTAAATCCTTATATATTTACATGTTGGGTTAAATCTTTTTTTCGATTTCTTTAAAATGAGAACTTCGAGTAATCGAAAATGCTATATTAATTTTTTTGAAATTTTGGAATTTTCAAAATTTCTGAATTTTTAGTATACTTTTGCATTTTCGATTTTTTTTTTCGATTTTTCGATTTTTCTGAATTCGAAAACTTTTTTGATTTTTCAAAAAAATTGGATAGGAAATCGGAACAAATATTTTATTTTCGAAAATCGAATTTTTTTCCGAAAGGTTATTTTTCGATCCGATCCGACAGAAACACAGCCGTAGTTGTACCTTTTATTTTCTTTAAAATGTCTAATATACCCCAAAAAATTACACACAAACTAACACCACATTATCTAAAACATCACAATCAACCAAAATCAAACCGGTTGCTCTTTCCACCGAAAACCTCAAACTCAGGGTTAAACCTAGCCAAAATCATCTTCACCATTTCTTCCAAAATTTTCATTTTCATGTGTTTGTTGTGGTCTTTGTTGTATTGTTTATATACAGAAACCAATTATCAAGGGGCTACTTTGTAATGGAGGATGAAAAGAAAGTTGATGATCAAGCTTCCCAAACTCAGAATATCCAATGCTTGTTTGATGATTTTGAGGTATTAAAACACCTCTACACACTATATAATCTGTAAAATAACATTTAAAATGATGAAAAGATGAAAAAAAAACTGAACTGACTGATATTGCTCCCGCATGCACAGATGCATAAAGGTCGCAGCTATACTCAGTAAAGGGCTGTGGCCCTACCAAGTACAGGGTGCGGCACTTACCACTTGGCCTTATAAATAGGCCGCGATACTACCCAGTATGGGGCGTGGCAGTTTTGGCGCTAGACTCATGCAGGATTCAGCACTCAATGTGCTCGCTTTACAGGCCGCATCCCTCACTATTACAGCAACTCGAGACTTGATATATGTCACGGGCTTGGGGCACGTAACACAGCTCGCATACCTCCTATAAATAGAGGACCGCACCTCGAAATAAGGGATTGATTCCTCTCCCTGAGGGCAGTTTCTACAATACCTAGCGAAGCCTTGCTAAACTCTCTCTACACAAACTCAACATACAACTTAGGGGCTACTCACCTACATCGTAGCCAGATCTCCGGCTCGCCCGGAACCGTGATCATACGCAAATATTATGTATTTCATCCCTCGAACCGACGAATTTTAGCCCCCTCGGGTATCTCATTCCCTATATTTATGCTCGCTAACCAGACAACCTCGGATTTCTACGTTAACATGTTTTACAAGTGCTAATTGAGTTTTTATAGGTATTTAGATGCTAAGTGTGAAGTTCAGACGCATTCCGCTCGATTTTCGTACGTGATCCTACGTTCAAGGGAATTTTAGTCTTTTCATAGCTTAGGCACCTGGCCCAACATCTTCATGAAAGTTGTATCCCTCCTCGCATGCTTCACGTGGCCACGAACGGTGCACGATTCTGAGTCCGTATGAAGAAGTTACGGCGATTCTAGCGGACGGAAAATGCAAGCATGCAAAGACAGTATGCAGTGTGCTGACACCTGCTTGATCGATCGATCGACGATTTTGGTAGATCGATCGATCCTTGTCGATAGTGGGATATTTTGTTCACCATCGATCGATCGACGATTTTGGTAGATTGATCGATGCCCTGTTTTGATGAGATATTTGGTTGTTTTATTTTCTTTCTTCTTTTCTTTTCTATTTCTTTTCCCACTTACCATATAAAGCATTTTTGTTGTAATAATCAAATATTAAGGTTTTAGGATAGATTTTAGAGAGCTTTAGCTTAGGGTTTAAGGGTTTTGAAGAGTTCCTCTTTGATTCTTCTTGGATTGACACCATATTTGTGTTGAATGTTGCACTATTCATCATCCTCTCCATTAATATAGTGTGTATTTCCTTATTTCTTGCTTTGATAATTAGATTTACATGCTTTGTTAATTAGATTCACATGCTTTATTTTCTTATTTTTTAGGTAGATTTACCACGTTTATTTACACGCTTTTATTTACCGCATTTTTACGATGCTTTCTAGCTAATTTAAATTAGGTTGTGTTTGAATGAAACTCACTCGGGTTGACGCGTTGCTTTGCTTTGGTGATGGTGTTTACGGGTTTATTTCGGGTGCGGGTGCGTTGTCCTAGTTATTACGACTAGGAGATTTGACGGGGCATATCATGTATTTCCCGTGCTTACGACCTCGCGTGCGCAATTTTCGAGATATTTGTTGACGCCAAAATCATATTAGGCTTTTATGCGGATTTAGGGGCGTGACAACCCTTGGTTCAATTAACTGTCGAAACGAGACGCATTCTAAATAACTCGTCGACCCATGTGACCATTTTATTCTAATTAACTCGGGTGAGGGATATTCGACGCAACCTATAGTTTTACCTCTTTGTTAATCTAGTTTCAATACACTCGCCTAGATTAATCTTTCCCTTTTATGCATCTTTTCTTTTTTAGTTTGTAATCATCTTTTACACTTTTATTTTAGAATATTAAATCTCATAAATTCTAGCATCTCATCTTAGTGCATATTTTCGATACCCGACTTACCGCTATACTCACCCATTGAGTGTAGTCGTAATTTAGATTTTTGTATAGTTCAGGTGAGCCGAATTCAAAACGACCGACACGCAGGTGACTCTCGCGTCGCGGCAAAACTATGTCTATCAAACCGCTACAGCCATGTATTCTCTTTTATTCTTATACTTGTACGCCTAATACGACTTAATTATACTATACAATGTAACACATATAATGAGAGTAGATCACAAAAGTGGATGTAGGCCTATTTTAGGGGCTGAACCACTCTATATCTTGTCTTTCCTCTCCCTTTACTGGCTTTATTTGCTCATTACTTATATTACACGTGATTTTCTGGTACGAGAATGACTAAGTGGACGATTTCTCGCATCATCAATCTGGCGCCGTCTACGGGAACGAGATATTTCAATCTTGTTTCTCTATGTTTGGGTTCTTAAACACCTTATCTTACTCATGGGGATCCTTTGGATCATTATCTGATGGGTGGATTTCGGTTATTGAACTCGTATTTTGTATACACACCCTCAAATGGGAATGGCATGTATTCAGATATGTTCATGGGCTTCCTTTTTATGTCCTTAGATCTATTTTTACATACCCCAATGATGTTACCTCACCAAGATGACACTAATAAGTGTAAAGGTTAATAGCCTCGCAAAGGTGAGTAACTAGGGATGAGATTTATTTGCTCGTTCGCTACTTTATCAGCCTATGATCTAGGGTTTCCTACCATGATTGTGCCATTATTAGGCACCAAGAGATTGTTCTGCTCTAGATAGACACTAGTAGGTATGTTCTACACATGTTTCGTGTGAAAAACTCAGTTTTTGGATTCCAATTTGGGAATTGCCCCTTCCTGCCAAATAAGGGACGCGACCTGGTAGTTTAACTGCCCTCTTACAGTAGCCCCTATAGTGCAGTTGGTTTACAACAGCTTCAAATCATCAAGAAATGGACTCGAGGAACGGGCTCAGATGGTCTCCAGCTCAACCTTGATGAATACCATACAAAGTCCACGTCAGTGCACCTATGTGCTTACTGGTCACGGCCTCAGCAGTAGTACCATGGAGCAGTGCAAACGCTGCATCCCCATTTGTTACTTGAGATTACTCACTTCTATTAGTTTTGTCTCAGATTATATATACTTTGTAAAGACTAACAAAAGCAGAAAATGGAGAGAGAATCCAGCCAGAGCATAGAAGTCAAAGATGAGATCATACAACTGTACAATCACCTCAACCATCTCTACGACAACCATGCCTCACTCCAAACACAGGTCAACTATTTGACATGGAGGGTCCTCGTGCTAGAGGTTGCGGCCTCTCCCGATCTGGGTGCGGCACCCAGGATCATTGCTGCCACAGCTCCAGTTCCATCGGAGGAGGTGCCCCAGCTAAAAGCACTGACCGTAGAAGGAACGGCGACGGCCAAGGCCCTAAAGAGGAAATCAGAAAAGCCAGAGGGGAGCTCTAAGGCCTATACCCCTTTGGCCTTCCCGATTGAAGACATCTTTGAGTTCATCAAAGAAGACAGGTTGTTGAGATGGCCAGAAAAGAGAAGAGTTCCACCCCATAAGAGGAACAAAGCTACTTGGTGCAGATTCCATCAGGACCATGGCCATAACACTGAGCAATGCTATGCTCTGAAGGATGAAATTGAAAGGCTGATTGGGCAAGGAATGCTGCAGAGGTTCCTCAGAAATGCTTAGGGGATGCAGCCTAGCCTGATGGGCCATACTTCCCTTAACTTATGATTTAGTTTATATCTCCTTCAGTTTATGTTCATAGTGAACGTTATCTTTTACTTCATCCTGACTTTTTATATCCATGGTTATGACAATTAATGAATATAATGCTTTAATCTCTCGATTCCATTGAATGATATCTTATGAAGAACTCCCTGTTTAAAATAGATTCTACATGGAGTTATCGAATTATATCCGGAATAACTCTATTCAAATAGGCTCACAACGCCCGCAATGATGCCTGGTTATATGAAGTCGAATGATAACTGAAAATATTAAAAGCGACTACGGGGATCAGCTATTTGAATTGGCCTGCAACATAACTCATAATTGTTATATCCCATCATATGATAACCACATTCTTGAAAGCAGTTATCAGAAAGCATTATTAGCAGCAAGGGCTTCCAATGCCCATTCTTAGCTTTTGGGATGCGTCATTAGCCTGGGGAGGTTACTCTCCCGGCAAACATCATTAACTTGGTGGATATGATACCAAACATCATAACTTGGTGATCTCATATTAGCTTGGGGAAGCTTAATAATACTTAGCGCGGGAAGGCCTGAAAATAACCCATAGGGGATGGAGAATTTATTGTCTACGGATAATCCTATATTTGAAGGGGCCGAAGACTTAATTATCTATGGATAATCTTATACCTGAAAGGACCAAAGACTTAATTGTCTACTGATAACCCTGTTATAGCCTGGAAGGCTTTATATATATCCACATACGCTTGGGGAGGCTTTATAATACCTAGCCCGGGGGGGTGGGGGGGGGGGCTTATAATAACCTAATTGAAGTGACTAAAGGAAAGTTATAAAAGGCAATTGAAGAGACTAAAGGAAGCTGTGTTGCTATGATCACGAAGCATGCCAAAGCTATAAAAGATGTCGCAGCCTTATATATATGGTTGCACTATTAAGTGGATTCATATCAAAGATGCGGCAGAAAAGGGGAGAGAGGATTGTTAACCTGCCGTAGCCATGTTCAAGAAAAGTGATTTTGGTGTGGATTCAGTCATAAGATGTCGGGGCCTTATCCGAAAAGAATTCAAGTGGAAAGGCCAAGGCTAGGGGAATAGGCCACAGCCTATGTGAAGAACATTTAGGGGGCAACATTTTACGTTACAATGCCACAGCCTTAAACTATATCAGGTTGGCTTAATCAAGCAAGTGAAATATAAAAGCGTCAGTTGAAGTATCAAGGCATTGGAAGAATAAATCATGCAAATAATATATAGAAACCATTGGCTTTTAAATGTGGTCGCAACCTTGATAGTAAAGTTGGAAGTAAAGAGTTAGCAAATGTTGAGATTATAGGCCGCGACCTTGCCCATTCTTTATATTCCATATTGGTTATGGGACGATCACAAACAACTATATGGTTCAAGCAATCAAAGATGTATAGAGAAATCATTCATTCAAGTGTTGCAACAAGAAAAACAGAAGAATAAAAAATAAAAAAAAGATCTACTAGAAAAGAAAGCAAAGTCGACATTAAATGTGGCCGCAACCTTGATAAAGAAGTTGGATGACAAAAATCTCGAAAAGTTACAACAAAAAGATTTTGCATTAATGTTAAAGATTACAGACAACAAAAAGATAAGGCAACAAAAAGGTAAAGAGGGATGCAACCCTAGGATTCAGCATCATCGGTTTCATCTACTTCTTCTACCTCCGCGGCCGTCATGGCCTCTTCATCCGCGACCGCTGCCTGAACCTCCTCCCTCAACCTGGCTTTCTCCTCGGCTGCGGCCTTGAGCTATGCTATACATTATTGATGCTCAATATCACCAAGTCCCCAAGCAAGAATTGTCTCTTTAGTCTCAGGGAAGTTCTTTATGATTCTATACCTGAGCTCTTGGTAACCTCGGAGGTAGGCCATATTATTTATAAGGTAAAAATCTCTGGAGCCCTTGAATGACTCCACAGTACTGTCGATGGCCAGTTGAAGGGCTTCGCCATGATCCACCTCCATTTTCTTCATTATCGTGGCATGGGCTTCAGCATCACAAGAAACCTTGGTCTCCAACTCCTCATACCTCTTTTGAAGGAGTCTGAGATTATTATTGGAAGACTAAATAACTTGGGTAGCTTCGACGGCTTGGGCCTGAGAGACCTTGAGAGATTTCGCGGCCTAGCTGAAATTTTCCTCCGCTTCCTCTTTGGCTTTGATTGCATCTTAATTCATCTGAGCTGCCTGAAGAGCCGCGGCAGCAGACTGTTTCCTAGCTTCGAAGGAAGAATTATGTGTATTCTCCAAGTTAGCGGCATGTACCCTCTCCGCAGCCTCTCTTAGCTTGTACAAGGCCTCATACTTTCTCTTTTGAGATATCATGACGTCCGTGGTCTGAAAAAATAAAGTTAGGAGCAAGGTATGGAATGCAAAATTAAAATTAAGAAGTGCTTGCACTTACCCTCAAAACACTATGGAGGTTATAATCCTCCAGGTCGTCATGATCTTCGTCAACCAATTTGTCAAGGTCCGCGACATCGGGGACCCTCTTTATCCTGCAGGCAACCCTCGCAGTAGTGTCCCATGAGGATTCAGGGTCTGGTTATCTGAGTTGTGGCCGCAGTATTGAGGAGGCGCCAGGTTGGCATTAATTACAATAATGGGTGGCGGCGGAGGAGAAGTTGAATGGATGGCGGCATCAAATGTTGACATCAGACCTGCCACGACCAAATTGGCCCTATATCATCGTCAAACTCCCCAACTTGGAGTGGGGGTGCAGCAGGGATTATTTTTTTCGCGGTTTGATTCTGGGCCGAGGCAGATGGATTTTGGTCACTGGAAGGGACTGCGACTGGAGCCTTGGTCTTGGACCTCTTCCTTTTTCTGTGCCTCGCAGCGTTATTGAGAACGGTTATGTCCTCATCCATTTCTGCCAATTGGGCAGCCAAAAGCTCCCTATTAACTTCCTCACCTCAAAGAAGAAAGGCAATAGTAAATAATTGAAGATTTAAATATAAATTACCGCAGAACAAAACTGTTGGTCAGGTTAATACCTTTCGCAGCCATCTCTTTTTGTATGGATTTATTGGGGAAGTAACCTGCTTCAAATACAGTGGTAAAAGTTACAAGGTCTCTGAATTTCTTCTCCTCATCAGGAATGGCCACCACCTTGACAACTCTTTGCTCTGGCCGCTTGCTCAATTGCAAGTTATCGAGAACTGCAGAAAACATTTCAAAGGTTAGTATAGAAAGAATAATAAGCAATTATAAAGAGGGGACGCTGCTATAATTAAAATACCTAGCTTGGAGGGACACCCCCACTGTCGCGGCATCCTAAACGACTTCTCCCTCTCATTATCCTGAGGGTGAGTCTCCTACCCTTCTACAGAGAAGTAGAAATACTTCCCCTTCCAGTTCTTTACACTGGACGACCTCCCAAAGTAAAGGGTCTCATCCCTGCCACGGACGGAGAAGTAGTAAAAGCCATCAAACTTACAGAGTTTTCCTTCGGGCGGTAGAAGTGGAAAAACTCCGCGAGAGTAATATCTTTCATGAATTGATTTTCTCAAAGCACGACAGCTGCAAGAATGGCCCTCTAGCCATTGGGATTTAACTAGGCCGGTGCTAATTTTATTGTTTGAAAAATTCTCTTGATGGGAATAGGAATAGGCAGCCGTAAACCGTAGATGAAAGCGTGCAAAATAAAACATACCCCATCATCAGCAAGGGCCGTACAAGGTTTTTGTTCTGTGGCAGGTGCTAAGCACATCAAGTTCTCTGAAAACTCGAAGGCCTCAGCTACCTGATCAACCCATTCTTGGGTCATAATTCTATGGATATCAAGCGCAGTAAGAGGTCTCTCATCCCTCCCAGATGGGCCAGCTGGCTCGTCCCTAACATTAGTGGCACTCCTTGCCGCGGCATCATCTTCTGGGTCCAATGGTTGGTTACTAGAATTAGCTTCCTCTTCCATTAGCGTGGCCTCAAAATCCTTCCTAGAGACAGAATCCGCGAAGTCTGAGTTTAGTACTACGCAGTTGGGGCAATCATTCAGTTAACAAGGCCATATTAACTTCAAAGGATGCACGAAAGGAAGTTCAGGGGGAGAGGCTCCAAAATATTTTGCCCAAAATCCTGTCAGAAATTTGTTTGGGTCAAAGGTTATATGGCAGCAGCAGTACCTGAAAAGCAGAGTTTGCAGTTAGGTGCCGTAGCCAATATGGTTCTAAAAAGCCTCTAAAAAATTGCGCCATGGTAAGTAATATGAAGATTAAAGTGAATAGATTGATTGGCTAAATATGCCAAGTGTGGGGTTTTAGAGCCCTAAAAGACAATTATCGTCGCAGCATGTTGATTTGACAAGATATTTCCTTACCGTAGTTACTAATGGGCTAAAACACAATAGATTCTAATCTGAGAACCTAAGGCCGTAAACATCAGCCTATGGGCTTAAATGCCGTGGAATCTAAACCTAAGGGATTACCATCAGAGTCTACCTGCCACAGCCATCACCTAAATTACTAAGGGGTTTTACAGTGACGCGGTTACTCACTCAAACCGGTTAGAACTCAATCTTTGTAAATTCAAAAATCAAGCCCTAGAATACGAACGGTTTCTCTAAAAAACACAAGGAACAAACGCAACGATCTTTACAATTGGAACATTCAGAAAGTTATACAGTAGCAAGTGTAAACACGATTATAATATCAGTTGTTTATCGCAATTCAAGAAAATGCATTTCAGATATTCAATCCGTAAAGCCTATTTCTATCATATGAAGATTGAATTTAAGGTTCAAGAGCAATTATATTCAATCATACAGATGAAAATTCAACTCCGAACAGACATGCGAGTTCAAATTCTAGAAAAATCTAATATAAATTCAGATACAACAAACATGATTCAAGTTCAAATTCAAGGCCATTGAAGAAGTTCAGTTCAAGATGAACGCATAAATGCAGAAGTTCATATGTAGAAGTTAAAGATAAACATGATTCTCTCTCATTCATTTCAAGGTAAATGATGAATTGTAAATTGTGAACTAAAAAAAGGCTATTGGAGAGGTTGGTGGTTAAAAACGTTACCTGAAAAGGAAGAAACCGGTGGTGCTCAACCTCAAACCACCTTGACGCATCTCAGAACCACCACACACTGGCTGGAAAGGTCGTCAAAAAACCCTAAATAAAGTATGAACAAGGTTTTGCTATCGATATGCTCTCAAAGATTTGGAAAACATAATGAAGTTCACGACCGAAACAATTTATATAAGAGGGTGCGAGAAGACAAAGTGTCACCACGACACCTTAGAAGACTGAACTAAGCCGCAGCCCCAATCAAAATCTATTAGCACTACGACTTGGGGGCTTATTGATAGTACAAATATAGCACCCTGTCGCGGATGTTGCTCCCGCATACATAGATGCATAAAGGCCGTGGCTATACTCAGCAAAGGGTTGCGGCCCAACCAAGTACAGGGTGAGGCACTTACCACTTGGCCTTATAAATAGGGCACAACAGTTTTGGCATTAGCCTCATGCAGGATGCAACACTCAATGTGCTTGCCTTACAAGCTACATCCCTCAATATTACAGCAACTCAAGACTTGATATATGTCACGTGCTCGGGGCACGTAACATAACTCGCATACCTCCTATAAATAGAGGACCACGCCTTGAAATAAGGGATCGATTCGTCTCCCTGAGGGAAGTTTCTACAACACCTAGCGAAGCCTTGCCAAACTCTCTCTACATAACCTCAACATACAGCTTGGGGGCAACTCACCTACATCGTAGCCAGATATTCGGGACGCCCAAAACGGCTACAGCCATGTATTCTCTTTGATTCTTATACTTATATGCCTAATACGGCTTAATTATACTGTACAATGTAACAAATATAATGAGAGTAGAGCACAAAAGTGGACGTAGGCCTATTTTCGGGGTTGAACCACTCTATATCTTATCTTCCCTCTCCCTTTTGCTGGCTTTATTTGCTCATTACTTATTTTACACATGATTTGCTAATACGAGAACGACTAAGTGGACGATTTCTCGTATCATCACTGACTGCACTTACGGTTGCCCATCACCGTAAGTGACAATGAGTTTCGATTTCAAAATGTCGTGTAATGATACCTCGCGGTTACAGTTGACCGTATAATGATATCACACGATTACACTTGACCGTGTAATGATACTTGGCCGGGGTTTTATTTTCACGGTTTCACTTGGCAGTGGTTATATATTCATAATTTCAGTTGGCCGTGATAAGTTCACCACGGTCTTATATGGCTGTGGTCTTACACCCACAATTGTAATTTGATCATGACAAGTACCACACGCTCTCTATTGGTCGTGCTTTTATATCCACGATTATAGTTGACCGTGAAATTATTTTATATATAAAATTTCAATATAGATATAAAATTTGCATATAGATATAAATATTCATAAAAAAGCATAAATATTCAATATAGATATAATTCATGTAACGGTTATTATATTGCCATTCATTTATTTACTGATTATTGTATTGTTACTTCAGTTAGATGACTCGGTTCTAGATGATACATTTTGACAAGATATAAACAATCTTATTGTACCAAGTGTATCTACTGAATGTGCTTCCACCGAGAAAGTGAATATGCGTGAACCGAGTATGAGCGAATGAGCAATAACATCAATCTCGCCCAAATGTTTGCATGATTTGTTTCCAGATTTCACATCGTCTATTGTAAAAAACCATATCACGTAGTTAATTTCCAATACTTTGAGATATTTAATGTATGACATTATTGTATAACATAATTTGATTGTGTGCATTGTTAGGATGCAGAAATAGAAGAAGGATTCGATATCAATGCGATTAATCAAGATCATACAACCAAATTCACCACTGAGGAGGCATGTTTTGTTTATTGATATTGTACTCAACATGATTTTACAATTATACTTGAAATCTCCATTTAAATTATCTTTTCATTTAACAATGTTCGTCTTGTGCAGATTTTTTATGACCGAAACAAGATGATTGATTGGTGTCCACAAGTTGGTCGCAAGCTTCATGCGATCATGATAATTATGAATTTTGATAAGGCCAGTATAGTCCGCATGGGTAGGGTCGTACTTGGGTGTGAGCTAAATGAGATTCATAGACCCAAAAAAGATGAGGTGTTGAAAAAGAAGAGGTAGCGTTCTTTTGGAACGCGAAATTGTGATTGCCCATTTAGATTGAAAGAGGTTCCGCACGATAATAGATATTAGGAGGTTGAATTTATCTGTGGGGTACACAACCATGTGGTGTCAAAATCACTTGTTGGTCACCCATATGCCAGTCGACTCTCCCAAGAAGAGGGGAACATTGCAAATGAGATGATAAATAATGGGGTGCTCCCGAAGGAAGTAGTCCAGACATTGAAAAAGAGGTCATAGTACAATTATTCATCAATACGAACAATATATAATGTTAAAAGAAAAATGAAGAATGTTGAGAAACAAGGTCTCATCGCCATGCAACAGTTGATGCATTTGCTCAGGGAGAAGAATTATGTTCACTGGCATCGAATGAATAAATGAACCGATGTGGTGGAGGATTTATTTTTCGCACATCCCACCTCTTGCTTGTTGGTGAAATGCTTCCCAAGTGGGCTTGTGATCGATTGAACTCAGAAGACCAATTGTTGCAATATGACATTATTTGATATGATTGGGGTCACTTCTACTGGGCAATCTTTTTGCATTGCATTTGCATTTCTAAAGAGTCAGACGGAGGAGAATTTTAGATGGGCTCTGCAACATTTGTAGTCATTATACGAGCCAAAAGCTTTGCCGTAAGTTGTTATCTCCGACAAATAACAATCTCGTTTAAACGCTTTTCCAAGTGTGTTTCCACTTTCCACCATTATTCTATGCTTATTCCATATACAAAAGAACATTGAAGATGCATGTGTGAAACACAACATTAAAGATCAGGACAAGAAGGTATTCGTGCAAGGTTGAATTGGGGTGTTGGAGTCAGAGACTACGAATGACTTTGAGAATGCATGGATGGCTTTTCGCCAAAACTGGCAAGAAAACCCGAACATGGTTGAGTATATACAGAAGAATTATATGCCTTTTCATTTTTAGTTCACGCATCCATAGACTAACCGCGTACCCCACCGTGGTAATTGAACAACTAACAGAGCGAAGGGTGCCCATGTACAACTAAAAAACACTTAACAAATAGCACCGGTTCATTTGCGATGGTGTGGAAAGGTATAGATGCATTACTTAACCACCAAATAACTCAAATTAAAACCGAGTTTAAGAAATCACTTCAATCCACCAAGCATGGACACGCATTGCTGCGCGAGATCCGTGATAGGGCATCACACTATGTATTGGATCTAATTGTTGTTGATATAGATTCCATACGATCGGTATTGAGTGCATTAAGTACCAACACCCAATATACGGAGATACGATGCTCCCAAGTACTTCGTACCATATACGGATTACCATATGTCCATGAGTTAGCCCAATGGAAGAAGCTAGGTCAAATAATTCCACTGTGGGAACTAGATGATCATTGGAGGAAACTTGCCATTATTTTGAACATCCCTCGGTACCGTGACCTTGACTATAGACCCGAGATGATATTGTTTAAGAAAAGGTGGACTGAGGCAAGTGAAGCCGTAAGAAAGATGATGCTAAGCAAATTAATGGAGATTGATGAACCCTCCAGCACACCCTTGATGGAGCCCCTATAAATTCGTCAAAAGGGTAGGCCACCTAAGAGGAAAAAGTTTATCGATATATCTATGAAAAGAATCCCTTGTGCGTGGGAGCAAGACGTACCGTCCACAGTGGAACTTAAAAAAGTTTTCACAGATAAGACCCCGTTGACAGGCGTGAAACCGGAGACATGGTCTCGGGAGAAGAAGATGTATATGAAGGACGTTCTTGAGTTTTTCCAATTATTTGTGAACGATATATCTGATGTAAAATCTGATGGGAACTGTGGATATAGGGCTATTTCTAAAGGTGCAGGTATTGGTGATGGACTGGAACATTATCATGCTATTCATAGTGCTTTGTTGTCTAAATTACATAGGGACAAGCCATTTTGGGATATGGTGATGACCTCCTACAATATTGATGAGTATGTGAGGAGATTGGACTATTTTAGACACTCATGCAGAAGCGAGCGATGCTTTATAATACCAGAGTTTGGATACCTTACGACGAAAGCACTCAAGCTAATGGTTGTGTTGATATCCAAATTTCAATGCTTAATGTTTATTCCATTCAACATTGGGCCAAAACCTAAGATGGAAGACAATCGCATCATCTATATCCTGAACTCATCAAATATTCATTGGGTGAGTTTGAAATGCACACGATTTTGGTCCTACCACCAATTGCCTCTAACTCGAAATCAAGGGCCAGTCAAGATGCCCTTCAGTGGCCTAGTTTGTTTAAGTCTCACTTTCTAACATTTCATAACCTATGTCCTAAATACATTACGATGAGATATGAACCGTGCTTGATATCGTCGAATAAGGATGAGGACTTGGTTGACAACGATTTAAATTCAGTGATGAAAGTATTTTGTAATTATCAGAATTGGAAATTTTGGTTATATATAAATTGGTAGTTGGAGAAAGTCTAGGGATAATGATTGTAACTTTTTGTAACTTTTTACAATCAGTGATTATATGTAAATGGATTGTAAACTTTTGTGTCTATTTGCAATCATTTATTATATGTAAAGTCTTGTGGCTCTTAACAATTATGTGATAAATTGGTTATATGTGATAAATTGGAATGTTTTACAACCATTACTCCAATATAAATTGGTTATATGTGATAAATTAGACATCTTGGCGTATTGTAAGCAACTTACGGTCAAATACAACCGTGAATACACAACCCCGAGTGAGTTTTATCCATAAGAATAGATCACACGGTCTGATCTCACAATGCGATTTAGATAGTGTCTTGGTCCAATTTTCACACAAAAATACGCGGTCAAATGAAACCATAAATTCAAAACACCCGGTGAATTCTAGCCGTAAGAATACATCACACAGTCTGATCTCATCGTGCGATTTATACAGTGTCTTGGTCCAATTTTCACCCCAAATTACACGGTCAACTGAAATCGTGCATACACAACCCACAGTGACTTTTAGCCGTACGAATACATTAAATGGTCATATGAGGCCATGATGTTTATACAGTTTCTTGGTCCAATTTTCACACCAAATTACATGGTCAAATGAAATCGTAAATACATAACCCACGATGAGTTCTAGTCGTAATAATACATTACACGGTCTAATCTCATCGTGAGATTTATACATGGTCGTGTCTAATTTTCACACAAAATTACACGGTCATATGATGCCGTGGGTATAAATATGACGATGACACCACACCATGTTTATCAATATCACGGGGACACCACACCATAACAAATCACTACACAGTTTGTTCTCACCGTAACAATACACTACAATTCCAAATTGTTAACATTCAAGCACTTAATATTTGTAATGTAATTTAAAATTGTTAACATTCAAGAACTCAACATTATAATGTAATTCAAAATTGTTAACATTCAAACACTTAAAATTATAATTTAATTCAAAATTGTTAACGTAACATACTACACAATTTTGTTACTTTACAAACAATACTTTTAAAAATACAGTTACATTCAAATTGCTCCAACAAATTCGAGTTATTTTCTCTTTAAACGCTTGTTTGAGGGGATATTTGCTTGGAAAATTTTTGCTTGGGTGCTAGATCGTGTCGTGCCTTAGTCCGAGTTTCCTGATGCACAGTTGCCTTTCCCTTTTCTGTATACGCGTGCATTCCCTGGACCTCAAACAGGGCATCAAGCGCTGCACGTGATAGTTCAAGGACATCAGTAACCTCCTGGTCTGAGTCTCCGTCAATAGCTTCCTGGAGCAGGCTAATGTCTACGTATATCCCCTTAGCCTGTATATAGATTACCATTAAATGTGTTAGATGATAATTGAACAAAGGAAATCAATTTACGGATTAATTTGAAAATATTTACCATTTTATCCAAGTGATTTAGCTCCGGCTTGCGTATTCTATGCTCGAGATTTTGAATATATGGATGGGATATTTCTAGGTACCAAAACATGTACCCATCCACACATTCCCAAGGCACGAGCCTCACTACGGTCAAACGTCTAGCATCGGATAGGACATGGTCGACCCAGTTAAGTTGATACCATTTTTCGATATCAAAATTTAATTTGTATCGGGCTTGGGTGTTCCCTCTCTCCTCTAACATAGGGTGCATTGGCGGTCTAGGAATTGATTGAACACATCCAGCCTGGCGTAGGACCCTCTCCGGGTAGTAGGGTTCCCCGACATTATAGCAAATAAGGAGGCCTTTGTACCATGAGACCTCCTAAAATGGGTAGGCCTCACTTTTTTCAAAGTAGAAATCCTATACAACCTAAATGAATTTCCGAATGTTAGTATGTACATAAATAAAGAAAACATATAAAGAAAATAAATATTGAATTTAAAACAACTAATACTTACATCTGAAACTTTTAAATCATCTAAGGTTTTCCTTAGCTCCAGTATCTATGCAAAGGCATCCCCTGGCACCGTTTGCGCCCTCCATTTGCATAGAAGCAGCTCACTATGTTGAAAGTCGAGATTTCTAACCCCCCTTGCCAAATTTAAGTGGTTGTATATCCACACCTATAGTAAAAAAAAAAATTCAATATAGATATATTGATTAGGAAATTATTATATTACAAAACAAAATTAAAAGCACGTGTTAAATTTAAAATATGTACCATGAGAAGGGGAATATATTCAGCCACCTGCCGAATATCTACCCGAGAGGCAATCCCTGGTGTTTTGGAGTAAAATTTTTGGTGTATTTATCAGGACCCTTAAGAAAAATAGTTTTACGGAAGATTACACTAAAAATCCCTATATTATTACAGGTTTATAAGTCACCCCATTCAAAAAACCGAATAATAACCCCCATATACTATTGGTCCATAAAAATTAACTCATTTCCCCATGTTTTCAGAAGTTTGTGTGGTGTATTTGATAGGCTATTTTTTTCTCAACCCATTTGCCAACTTTTTACGTGTGTATTGAACAAATTTCCCGAACCAAATTTCTTCCTTTTAAAGATTTTTTTTAATATTCAAATCGTCTGTTAATTTATTCCTTATATATATTTCGACTTTATTTCAAAACTAGGTTTCGATTTGTGATTTGTTTAAAAGTTATGGTTTATTTTCGAAGTGGAAATCAATGGCTATATATATATATATATATATATATTCTAATCATTCTTAATTGGAGAATTCATTTATTCATAAAATTACCGGTCATGGTACATATCCAGTTCGGTCGGTTGAATTTATCCGCAACACCAGTTTAACCAAATCTCAACCTCCAAGGAAGAGCGTCAACCATAACGATATGCTCGAGTTTATCAAGAAAGAGTTGGAGGGACGCTTGAATCCCAACTTAGCACAAATGCCAAAAGATATTGCCATAAGAGCTTTAGGTCACGGATCAGTGTTTCCATTCATGTTGACAAAAAATATCAGATCCCCCTACAAACTTCTTCATACCAAAAATCACTACGTATGATGTCAAGATCGATCATCCCATTATATCACACATTATAGGCAATCATTATTATTGTGAATCCATCACAACATTCTTATGTGTTGCATTTTCCAATCTATTCTAGGAGATATCGACCTTAGGTGGTTTGAGAATCTATCCCCTAGGTCGATACCCTCATTCCAGAAATTGGTCGAATAATGTACAACTCACTTTATCACTAGCGACAAGACGATAATTGAGATAAAATGTCTAATTGCCCTTCATAAGGAAAAATGGGGAGTCTCTTAGAAAGTATTCTCAACGGTACTAGGATTCATTAAATGAGATTGAAAATTGGAACGGGAAATTGATGATTTGTTCCTTTAAATTTGGCATGGACATGTCAAACAACCCATAGTAGTCGCTTACAAAGAAATCGACTGTAACACCCGCCCCTGCATTTTTAATCGTACTTGTGTGATTTGGTGACTTGTTATGATCATGTGACACCTCGCTCAATTAAATACTGGGTGATTAGTCCGTTATTAAATTAAATCAGGATATCCAATTGGTTCATTCTTAGCATCACTGTAAAAAATATTTACTTTATTAACCACCTAATAGTTAATTAAGCTCGTGTAAAAAACTTTTAATCTTTCAGATTAATAACCAATGGTTAAACCATTAACCACATTCACCATTCTAATGAATAAAACAATAATAAATGAGAAACCATCTAACTGAATAAAAGGATACTAGAATAAACGTTCCAGTTAAATGTCTCGATGCAAATAACTAAATAATAAATCCAAATCCCATCAACTGAAATAAAAGAGTATAATATCTCATAAATGAATGATAACTAGAAATGGGCAACATGCCCTAATTGAAATGACTACATCCAAAACTGAATGGATAGATGTAGAGGCATCTAATATTGAGGACCTTTAACTTTCACAATAGCTACAACATGTCAAATTAACTGACTCCTATGCCTGGTGTCCCTGTGGCTGGACACCTAAAATAGTTGCACAAAGAAAATAGATTTGTGAGAAACAGGTCAGAGCCCAAGTGAAAATATTTTAAAATAATTTAGCAAGTATTTAAAAATGCTGTAAAGCAAATACTATATACATGTTAGATTTTCGGGCTTTCTCTTGAGATTCTCACTCTCATCTAATGTGCACGCCTAACGTACCTCTAAACTCCCCTAGCTATTTTCACAACCACTAATTAGTTTGTAATTATAACTCTTCTAACTCTAACTCATAATGTCCATCCACATTTTCCCACGCAATCGATTTATTAATATATTTATTCATTTTCTTATCACTTACAAGGCTTTTCTCAATTAATGGTTAAGTGTTCACATACTAAATTATTTCATATTTTACCATCTTACTTATTTACTAAGTCCACACAGTAGAATAATCACAAGCGCATATATATATATATATATATATATATATATATATATATATATATATAGGCACCCCGAGGCACAGCTGCAGTGCATGCATACTCTGCTATCAAGTCCTGGTACATCACATACTAAATAAGGACAATCAGTTCGGTGTCACCCTCGAACCATAAATACAAATCACACATATTAAGAGGCGAACATAATCCCCAGCCAAATGGGTCACGCACATACCTACGCACCCATTCAACCATCGAAACTATCATACTCTCAGATAGAACGTGTCCAAGGTCCTATGTTCAGGGTACGAGTATAAAATTCCACAAGTGGGCTCGTCAGAATAAGACCGTCCACAACGCAAAACCTCCTCCCGATAGCAAGCAGCGTATGTATGTCATACACATAATAAATCAAGAAATATGTATTCACACCACCTATATATATAGTATAGGCATACCCATAAAAGCAAATTTCACCCCAAGCCTCACTCAACACGACACGACACGACACGACACGACATGACAAGCACCATATAAACACAAATATGGCATGACACAAAATTGTGAGTAAAACACGACTAGCACAAGTCAATATTTTGATGCAAAAAATATCGTCTCAAAACACCCAACAATAATACAACATATATATGTCAACTCCGGGTCAATTTTGTGTGGTGTTATGGTGTTGTGTGACCACGTCTACTATTTCCACCAGACAAAAGGAAGGGAATGCAAAGTTTTATGTATATGTGAGAATTTGAGACACAAGTATCAGAATTAGCTACTCATTGCAGATAGCAACAATGTTTCAATTAAAGTCCCAATTAGTTTTCGTAAAGTTATATGTGAAGGAATATTATGTTTGAAGGTATAGGTTGAATTCGTTAAAGGAAACTAATGAAAAACAAATTAGATGTTACCTTTTCTTTACTTTGCTGCATTTGTGTCGTGGAGGAACAAAATTTTAGTGTATATGATCACTGTGTGCGATTTGTGGTGCCAGCTTTCAAGAGAAATCCAAAGGCCAAAACTTACACCATAACTTCCACCTTTCGAATCTCCTTATGCAAGAGGATTGGGAAAAATATCTTTAGGGAAGATTATACTAAAACCCCTATATTGTTACAGGTTTACAAGTCACTCCGTATAAAAATTTCAACAATAACCTCCATATACTATTGACCCATGAAAATTAACTCATTTCCCCATGTTTTGAGAAGTTTGTGTGGTGTATTTGATAGGTATTTTTTTCTTAACCCATTTTCCAACTTTTTATGCGTGTATTGAACAAATTTCCCGAACAAAATTTCTTCCTTCAAAGATTTTTTTAATATTCAAATCGTCTGTTAATTTATTCTTTATAAAGATTTCAACTTTATTTCATAACTAAATTTCGATTTGTGATTTTCTTAAAAGCTATGGTTTATTTTCGAAGATGGAAATCAATGGCTATATATATATATATATATATATATATATATAGTGAGAGAGCTCCACAAGCCCGGAAGTAACATATTCTAATTATTCTTAATTGGGGAATTCCTTCATTCGAAAAATTACCGGTTATGGTACATATCCAGTTCTGCCGATTGTAACTATCCACAACATCAGTTTAGCCAAATCTCAACCTCCAAGGAAGAGCATCAACCATAACGATATGTGCGAGTTTATCAAGAAAGAGTTGGAGGGACGCTTGAATCCCAACTTAGGATGAATGCCAAAAGATATTTCCATAAGAGCTTTGGGTCACGGATCAGTGTTTCCATTCATGTTGATAAAAAATATCAGACCCCCTACAAAGTGCTTCGTACAAAAAATCACTACATACGATGGCAAGATCGATCCATCCCATCATATCAGACATTACAGGAAATCATTATTATTGTGAAGTCATCAAAACTTTCTTATGTGTCGCATTTTCCCTTTTATTCTAGGAGATATCGGCCTTAGGTGGTTTGAGAATCTATCCCTTAGGTCGATAACCTCATTCCAGAAATTGAGATAGAATGTCTAATCGCCCTTCACAAGGAAGAATGGGGAGTCTCTCAGAAAGTATGCTCAACGGTACTAGGATCTATTAAATGAGATTGAAAATTGGAACGGGAAATTGATGATTTCTTCCTTTGAATTTGGCATGGATAGGTCTGATAACCTATATTAGTCGCTTACCAAGAATTCAACTGTAATACCTGCCCCCGCATTTTTTATCATACTCGTGTGATTTGGTGACTTGGTATGATCAATTGTCTTTGTCCTTATTGAGGTGGATCATAGGTTATTTGGGTGACGTAGTTGCCCCGACACAATTGGAGTTTTTATGGCCTAATGTTTATTTAAGGGAAATTAGAAGTCATTCAAAGAAGGGTCATTCTCATTTGAACGGGGAGTTTGATAGAGGTTTGAGCAAACTTTTGATGACCTGAGTTTGATAAATTCCTATCATTAGAAGGGTTGGTTCTGACGAAGCAGCAATATCATTCGAACGAGACTTAAATGTCGTTTGAACGATTGCACCTGAATTTGATCTTTTCGAGTTGACCCAGTTGTAACACCTCGTATTTTTTTAATTAATTCGAGTAATTTTAAATTACATGTGTTTCATAATTTAATTTAATTAATTATTACGTATTAATTAAAATATTAATCGGGAGAGATAATGATTAATATTTATGGAATATAATTACTAAATGAATAGTAAGTTATTAATTTTACGTCCTAGCGAGTAATAGTGACGTGGCAATATTTTATCTCAATCGGGAGTCGGTATAGACTACTTGGGATTGAGATAGGACTTTAATATATAGTGACTCGAGTGGCAATTTCGAGATCATGACTGATTTCGGATGGATCGAGGTCATCAAACTAGTGTCCTCGGGGGTGGTAATTGGGTTCCGGGGCCTTTTTAGACATAATTAGCCCCACGCAAGGGTGTTCGGGTCATTTGGGCTTGACCCATTAGCTTAATTACAGGATTAAGAGTTTTAGACCTTAGTGTTGGAGTTAGTGGCAGTAATAACTCAATTAGAAAACCCTAGAAATTGAAAGAATGGAGAAGGAAGGAAAAAAAGAGGGCTTTAGAGACCAAATTCAAAGGGATTTCGGGTGTGCTTTATCAGATTCATCATTTTCTATATGGAATCAGACCCTACTAATCCTATAAGGCATGTAATTAAACTTTCTTTCGATTTAAATAACAGAATTGCATGTTCATATTATAGTATGTGTTGATAAATTTGTTTTGGGAGGGTAACACATGTGAAATTTGTTTTTTTTGGGGATTTAAGCATTAAAGGTGAAATTCATGTTTAATTAATGTGAGAATACTATCATATGATGTTAGAATATGATTTAGAATCAAAATCCCTTATCAATTGTGGTTGAAGTCGGATTATTGAATTGAATTGAATTTGTGTTTTAGGAAATTTTGAGAAAAACACCAATTCGTGATCCCTAGAAGTTTTATATATTTATGTTAGAACCTGTTTATAGATGTAATAAACATGGAGTATCAATTGGGTTGAAGTTTGTGTTGAATCCATGGAGGTTTGAAGGTTAGAAATGGAAAAAATGATTTTCGGAGAAGAGGACCTGTTCAGGTATCGACAGATCATCGATCGATTGATTCGTCAAAAACTCGTTTGAACGAGTTGAGGTTGTCGTTCAAATGAGATTAATATCTCGTTCGAATGAGGTTAATATCTCATTCAAATGACCCTAGGTTTTGGACATGGAGATAGATCTTTTCATTACGAACGCGTGGCCACCAATTTCGTATTTTTTTGATTTTTTTTAATTAGTTATGAATTTTCTATGAAAATGTGTTCGAGATCGAAATCTTTAGTCAGGAATCAAATTCGGGTATGAGTGCCCGGGATTATTTTACCTAGGGATTATAGGTGAATGTATATGAGCCTAGAAAAGTGAGAAAAAGGAGGAACCTGAAAAATGGTTTGAGTGAAATAAATTCATAATTATTTAATTACGGGTTGATTGGGTGAGTCCGGATATATTAGCATGTGAAACTACTTTAAATTATTTAATGGATGTGAAATTAAATTAAATTAGAGTCGAGGATATAGCCTCAGGTATTTTGGGCCAGTGCTATCGGTGTTAGGCATGGGTTAGTCGAACTTTTATTATATTTATATATATATATATATATATATATATATATATATATATATATATATATATATATATATATATATGAGTAAAAGATTTAATTAGAGAGAATTTTTGGATAAGGATTATATATGAAGATTTAATTAGAGAGAATTTTTGGATAAGGATTATATATGAATTATATATAATTTTATAGAATTAGTAGTTATAAATTAAATATATATATATATATATATATATATATATATATATATATATATATATATATATATATAGAGAGAGAGAGAGAGAGAGAGAGAGAGAGAGAGGCTATAGTACATCATGCTCTATACATCACCCGTACATCACACCTAATTCTAGGCCCTAAAAAACTTTTTTTTTTTCAAATTTTATATTTTTCCCTTGAAATTAACCTTCCAATCAACCCATAAGCATAAATGTAGGTCAAAATACATTTTTAGCTATTTTTAAAAAATCCACAAAAAACTGCTAAAAATACCTTATTTATAAAGGTCTGCGCCACCAGTTTTTTGTGGATTTTTTAAAAATAGCTACAAAATGTATTTTGACCTAATTTTTTGCATATGGGTTGATTGGAAGTTAATTTCAAGGAAAAATTATAAAATTTGAAAAAAAGTTTTCTAGGGCCTAGAATTAGGTGTGATGTACGGTGTGATGTATAGTGCATGAAGTAGGTGAGCCTTTCCCCCCCCCCCCCCTCTCTCTCTCTCTATATATATATATATATATATATGTCTCCTAAGAATTCGAAACTATTGGGACCATGGTGATAAACGAATATATTGGGTTAGAAAGCATGGAATCTCCGAAGCAGTTAAGGGTAAAAAGGGAAAACTAGTGAGCAGGTCATTTGAACGACCATGGAGGTCGCTCGAACGACGTTAGAAAATCTATCCCTTCGTTATGTTGTCGAGCCCATAATGGTGGGTTCCAGACTTATGTCTACAAAGGAGGGACTCTTAGAGCGATAATACAAAATCATAGAGAGAGATATGTAGTGTAACTGACATGCCTTAGTGATGTAGATTTATGAGGAGTCCAATACCACATATAGGAATGATTTGTGGGTAAAGGGTTTACTTATTTGGTAACCACCACATCTGTTTAGATTATAAGAAGGGAAATCATGTTGTGTGGGAGGAGACCCATCAGATGTTAAGTCCCTCTCCCTCTCTAGACTTGGAGCTCCAATGGGAGCAAAGCCTTCTGCATAAATAGTTAACACACTCTCACCATTAACTACTATTATGATCATGATTTTTGGTGGTGCGCAACACTACACTTCAACATAGAAACCCAAGGTGATTTTATAGTAGAGATGAAGATGATATTCTGGGTATGTTTTTGGGGCACTTGTAGATGAGGGTTTTAATGGAGTTTCTTGGAGATTATATGGTGGACCATTTTGTGACTCCCTTTAGGGCCACCTTTGGAGGTGGGGGAGTCACCCATCTTCACCACCGCCACCAGTTTGGAGTTATTTGAGGTGGATAATCTACTCTTATTGCATTTGAGACACCATATGATAAATGTTGTAGTATTATTGTTGTGCAAGAATAAGAATAGGAATATATGAAAAATAATGTGTTCTTCGTAATCTGAAATGAGTCCTTTTATGGAATAAAAATGCTAGAAAACAATATTGTTATGTATGTTCTACTAAATCTAAATTATGCATTTTTATAGGATAAAAATGCTAGAAAATGTCATTTTGGCATATTCCTAGTGAAAAGAAATAATAAACATTTTTATGGAATAAAAATGTTAGAAAATGGTATTTTATTAAAAATAAAAAGTGAATAATTATTTCAAGGTTTTTGGAAATAATTAAAGTTGATGTTTTATCTCAATGGTGCATTTTCTAGTAATTTTTGTGTTAAACATTTTATTCCATGAAATGTTTGGAAATAAATATTTAATTGGTGAAAAATATGTTTAAAACTTGTATTAGGATTTTTGGGTTCTAAATTCATCTTCTCATGCATATAAACTTGTAGTATTTTGACATAGAATGTATAAACAAGTTTAAGGAAGATTTTGTTGGTTTTAAACAGGAAATAATAAAAGTTAAAATTTTAGTCTTCCAATTATGTGTAATTGGGACTAAAAGACATAATGTGTATGAAGAAAGGAATACATGTTAAATAAAAGAAATGACAATTTTTTTTTATAAAAGTAGTCTTAAGTGTGAATGTTTTCCTTAAATAAAGAAGTAAAGAAATATGAATGTTGATTAAAAAAAGTACTAATTAACTATTAATGGGCAAACTTGGAATGTTTAGTGAGTGTATCTTATTAATATATTAAATATATTAACACTTATTCAATTAAAAGGAAGTAAAGGTATAAAAGGTGTTTATAATCAAGTAAAAGATTACTCCAATTGTAAAAAGGTATTAAAGGGTTAAACACTTAAGAAGTAGGTGTAGGTAACTTAATAGTGTTTTGGTGAAAGTAACACTTGTGAAAACGAAGTAAAGATGTAATTTGGAAACCAATGGGTAAAATGATAATTTTACTTAAAGTGGAACATTTTTATGAAATAAAAATGTTGGAAAGGGTGTTACACAAAGTGGTCCTAAATGAATATGATTTTTGAAATAAAAATCAAGGTTAAAGTGTACAAGACACAAAATGGTAAATTATCAAGTGTAACACAAATTGAGATAGTAAAGTCCCGAGTTTTGACTTCGATCAGATAAAAAGGAAAGGAAATAATGTGTGAATTTGTAAATTGTTAAAACACATTAAAGGTACCCGGATGACACTTCGATAAAGCAAGAAGGTCCCGGAGCCCTTGGGTGAAAAGCCCTAAACTACTGGCCAAAGCATATAGTGTGCATAACCGTCAGTGTGGAGCCCATGTAAGTATGCGGTATAGGAAGATTCCAAGAAAAGTTAAATGAAATATGGAACATGTCAAGAAATAGTTTATGTGGTAAATGTGTTAATACAACCTAACTTGAAGAAATGCAATAAATGTTCTGGTAAAGGTGAAATGGACAAGTTAATGCGTAAACCTACTAATGTCCATAAGATAAGGAAAAAGGTTAAAGAAAGTGGATAAATGGGTGGTTAAGCAACCTACATGGTGAAACCCATATTTAACACAAGAATGTGTTGTAAAAAGGAATTTCGAAAAGAAAATAAGTATTTTCTAACACGACGAATGCGTGTGTTGAAAAGGTGATTTTCAATGAAAATATTAGAGTACGTTTAAATGAATAAAATGGTTAAATTCCGGTAAGGTAATGGGTTCAAATCTAATCAATTATAATGGTTTCAAGTGTTGAACCGCATGTGTTAAACAAGGTGAAAATGCTAAGTATGAATAAAGGAAGTATTTACTAGAATAAGGTAAATTAATCTGGATAAGTAAGGTTTTCAAAAGTAAAACGGTTAATGCATTGGCATGTGTATTTTCAAAGGTATACGTATGTAGATATATATATATATTTTCGCATGCTTGTGGTTGTAGCGTGTGAGTATTCCTTTCTATCGTTCATTTCTATACTGCTGTATAAATCCCACGGGAGATGAGCTAACGTCCCCACTTTGTTATGACAAGTTGGGAGCGGTCTCGTATTTGAGGGCATTTTACAAATAAGTACGCTTTATTTATGTTTATGTTAGTAGATCTGTTTACTTAGACTTCGGGGTGCTCCCCATGGAAAATTTATCTTAAAAATTGGAATCACATGTTAACAACTGAAATGTTAATTAAACTAAAACTGGACTAGTAACATTATTTAGGTTGTTTCATTGAATTTCACACCTAATGCTCGGGTCGGACAGGGTTGACTCACGAGTAATCCATAAATCCAGTTCGCACGTGAAACGAGTTTAGTAGAACTATCGTTAATATAACTATCATTAATAGAACTATAGTTGTATATAATTACCATTGAGTAACAGGTCTCTCTTTAGTTCCATCTACAGGGGAACGGGTGTGGATAATGCGAGGATATATATTACAAGGTTAGATCATTTTGTGAGGTGTTATGCGATGCATGATTTTATCCTAGGTATGGACTGGTCCACGATGGTTAAGCGATGGTGGGCAATTACAACAAGACTATCGTGTTCTTGTTCCGGGGAAGATTGTATATTTTTGCGATGTCTCACTTGAAAGAGGGTCTAGCTCATGGCGATATTTTTATGAAGTAGACTTCAGAGAGTATAGTTGTCTGGTTATATTGGATCTCGGTGCGTAAGGAGTTTTACTGGTGTGATTCAGGGTATGTCGGGTCTACTGTGGAGCGGATAGATTTAGTTGGTTATTAACATAGCGATGAGGACTTAGTGATATTACGAGCACAGTATTATATGAATCCTTTAGAGATGCGAGAGTCGATGACTAGACTTATGAGTATAGGGATAGGGTTTTGGGTGTCCCAATTATATGCTTTGGACCTACGGAAATAACTGATCATTAATGCTAGGGGATAACGTAATGGGGAAAGCTCTTTTGAGCTTTTTTGTGGGATGTTACATGCATAAACCTTAATAAACGTTGGGATTATATAGATGTTGTTGGATGCTAGGCCATTTGTTTAAATGTTAATCATTGAACATGTGGAAAAACACTTTGGGTTGAGAGCTATTAAAAACATAGCGCCAGTGGAGCGAGGTAGTGCTGTGTAGGAAGCACTGAGAAAAATTTTGCACCATAAGTTAATGGGTGGGGAAATCTCGACAAATTAAATTTGGATGTGCAAGGTGATCGTGAATACCCCTATGATATAGCCACGCTGAGAATAAGGAGGCGTAGCTTGTGATAAAAATGTTATGTATGTGACGTTCGTGATGTTTGTACAAATATGCACAGGTTATAGGGTGTATGGGCCCCCTGGTTGGTTTGACTTCCAATATCATCCAAAATAAGGGGAGGTGATTAAAAACACTTTAAATATATGTCGGTGGGGCAGTTAGAAACATAGGTGGAATGATATGATGGACTGAACTTCATTGCGAAAAGAAGATAGTCCGACCATGTGTATATCAAGAAGAATTATCACAGCCGAGGGGAGTTGAAAAACGGTGGGGGAACACATGTAAAAATATATCCCTTGATAAGAGAGGACCCCATAATCTTGGGAAAGTAGAGTAGAGTCTCACTTAGTCAAATACCTAGAGTGTCTTACGCATAAATGAGATGTTGATTACTACCAAACGAAAAAGTGTCATGGAAATGCACAATTTGGAGCAAACGCAAGGGCCATGAGTTTGGTATATCTCAAAAAAAGGGGAGTAAAATGTTCCACATGATGTGAAACTTTAGGCATGGGGATTGGTGTTAAGTAAGATACAATGAAATTGACTCCAAGTGCATCATTTATGGATGGGAAAGTGTTGGTCTGAGGTTACTAACCAGGAATTTTTTAATAGATTGATGGTTTAAGTGATGGGATGGATACGCAGAGAGGTCAAGAGTTCCTTCAGGTTTGTGGGATGAATTGACTGAAATGGAAAAAAAATTGTTACTAATTGGAGTGTCTTATAATATCGGGCAGTATTCCCAACATTTCATTAGAGAGAAGAAATGAACCGAAATAAGGCACCGCCCAATACTATTGTGGTTTAGGATGAAACCCTTCCATTCCACCTCTGGTAGATAGTGTCAGAAGGTCATAGACACAGAGTTACATTTTGTGCTAGACGTGTCACCCATAAGTCGATGGGTAAATGGGAAGCGACTAGGTTGTATGAGAAATTCAGAAATACATATTCTGGATTCGATTGGGAGTATTAATTATCGTTGGTAAAGCTACGCCAGATAACTTGTAGCAGATTATTATCTGCAAGAATGTAGTGAGAGTTACATCACTGTGAATTAAAGTTTTGAAGTCTGACATGAGTGGTCAGGAATTATTGCGAGTACATACCTTTGAAAGGGAAGGTCACGAGATTCGGCATGAAAGGGAAGATTGGCACGAGGTAAGTGGGATCCTTTTTTTATCATTAAGAGGGGGAAATAAGCTGCATATAGGCTGGGCCTACACGAATATCTGCAACAGATTCATGATGTGTTTCACATGTCATCGCTAAAGAAGTATCGGAGGAGCGAGAGGGGCTTTTGTAACGTTCCATTAGAGGAGATCGATTTATAACCAGATATCTCTTATGAGGGAGACCAGTGGCGATACTTGATCATAGCGAGCGTAAGCTGCGGTCTAAGGTGGTACCTTTACTTCGAGTCCAATGGGAACACCACAATGTTCACGAGTTGACATGGGAGAGGGAGGAGGATGATATGCGAGAGCAGTATCTAGAGTTATTCACCACAGGTTTATCCTAATTTCTCGAACGAAATTCCTTTGTAAGGGGGGAGTATGTAACACCCCGTATTTTGAATATTTATTTAATTAATTCGCACAATTTTAAATTACACGTGTGTCGTAATTTGATTCAATTAATTATTACTTGTTAATTAAAATATTAATCGGGAGAGATAATGTTTAATATTTATGGAATATAATTACTAAGCGAATAGTAAGTTATTAATTTTATGTCCTAGCGAGTGATAGTGATGTGGAGATATTTTATCTCAACTGGGAGTCGGTATAGATTACATGGGGTCAAGATATGACTTTATTGTAGAGTGACTTGGATGAAGATTTTGAGGTTACAGTTGATTTCGAATGGGTCTATTTAGTAGGAATATTGTACCTGGGGGTAGAAATTGGGTCCCGGAGCCTTTTTAGACATAATCGGGTCCACACGAGTGTGTTCGGATCATTTAGGCTTGGCCCATTAGCTTAATTATGGGATTAAGAGTTTTAAACCTAAGTGTTGGACTTAAAGATAGCTATAACTTAATTAGTAAACCCTAGAAATTGAGATAAGGGAGAAGGAAGAAAAGGAGAGGGCTTTAGAGACCAAATTCAAAAGGGATTCGGGTGTGCTTTGTCAGATTCATCATCTTCTACGTGGAATCAGGCCCTATGGATTTTATAAGACAAGTAATTAAACTTCCTTTCGATTTAAATAGCATAATTGCATGTTCATTGATGATACGAGAAATAGTCCATAGGTAGATCTCGTGCCAACAAGTCAAGTATGAAGTGTAGAATAAATAGATAAAGCAAATAAATAGAGAGAAGACAAGGTATAGAGTGGTTCAGCCTCTAAAATAGGCCTACGTCCACTGTGTTGCTCCGTTCTCATTATGTGCGTTGCATTGTACAATATAATAGTGCCTATAGAAGCGTACAAGTATGAGAATAAAGGAGAGTACATGATAGTATTAGAGATTCTGGTGAGCCCGTGAGGTGGCTGTGATGCAGATTCTAGGCCTCCAAAGCTTATGTTGGGGTGATGTTGAGAGAATCTGTGTTGTAGTGCCTCAGGTGTGCCTCAGGTGTGCTTGGAACTCTCCCTCACCTCCAGGTGTGATCCTCTATTTATGAGGAAGTGTGTTGAGTCACGTGCCCTGAGCACGTGGCGTATACCAAGTCTGCAGTAGATGTGGATGAGGGTGTGCGGCCCACAGAGTAAGCAACGCTGAACTGTTGGAGGGGGACCGCGGACCCTAAGGTGGGGTGCCGTGGCCTCTGATGGAGAGGGCCGCACCCTATAGGAGTTCTGGTCGCGCCTTGAGTGACGTACCGGCCGCGGCCTGAATGCGATTGTAGAAGTACTACCACGGCAGGGTGCGATTCCGCGCTCCCTTATATAAATTGTTTCTGGCCGTGGACTTCATTATGTTTCTAAAACTTTTGAGAGCAAATCGAGAGAAAACCTTGTTCTTCCTTTCTCAAGCATTTTCCGGCAGCCTTCCAAGGTGGTTTGAAGCTGCGTGTGGTGTTTCCAAGGTGGTGTGAGGCTAAGCATCGCAGATTTCTTCATTTCCAGGTAATCTTTCGATCAATAGACTTTGCAGTTTGCATTTCTTTCCACTTTTTAATGATCAAACATCTGAATCGTACACCAAACCTATTTTCTAATCTTCATGAACAAACCCTAGCTGTTTGATAGGAATCTAGGGCTTCAATTTAAAATCTGTTTATTCCCTCTGAATCAAACACATGAATGCTGAGTACCTCAATAATTGCTAGGATAAATCTTCATATGCTGAACTGAGACCTAGGTTTGATAATTGTTAGAATCCTCGAGATGCCATGAAAATCATATAACTGTTCTTGCTGTTCTTGATGCTTTTCACCAAGTTCTTCATATTTTGTGAATTTTGATCTTTAAAATGACTAAACGTTACATTCATCAACTGTTTTAAGAGTAAGGCCGCGGCATGATGCCCCAACTTTAATCTATTCCCATTTTGGTCCTTGTGGCATACTGTGGACGTCGGTCGCGGTCTCTTAAAATCTGAGATTTCCCTTTGCAAAACAAGAGTAGATAACTGCAGATATCTTAAAAACGACAGTAGACATTTACTTGTTGGAGGGTGAGGCCGCGAATTTATAAAAAATACCAGCAACGTTGAACTCCGTTCTGGAACCAAATCGCGACGTTTAGTAGGTTGGCTTAGGACCCTTAGGCTGATTTATCCTCCTTGGTTAGATGAGTTCCGCGCCCTTTGATATGGAGGGTTAGATGGTCACCCATTTAGGTTCAATCAATAGTAGGCAATTCATGTAAATAATCTTTCTGCGGCTTCTTGGTTTTTTCCAAACCATACTGGTTGCGGCGCCTAACTGCGGACTCTGCTTTTTAGGTACCGCTGCAGCCATATGAACTTTGACCCAGACGAGTTCTTGAGAGGCTTTTGGGCGAAGCATTTTGGGGACTCTCCTCCTAAAATTTCTTCCGTGCATCCTCTAAGGTCAATAGGCCCTTGCAAATTAAAATATTGCCCAAACTGCATCAGACTCGACTCAGACTCCGTGGACTCCTCATCTGGGAAGGCCTTCCAATCTCCGCTGATGGAAGAGGAAGCTAACTCAAGTACCAATCCCATGGGTGAAGGAGATATTGCCGCGGCTGATAGAAATAAGCTTGGAGGTACATTAGGGAGGGCTGAGAGGCCCTTGGCCGCGCTTGTTATCCGCAGCCTAATGACCCAAAATTGGGTTGAGCAGGTGGCTGAGGCCTTCGAATTTCGGGAAAATTTGACGTGTTCAGCCCCTGCCGCGAACCAAAGACCGTGCACGGTTCTTTCTGATGACGGAATTTGCTTCCCCCTGCACGCATTCATTTACGGGCTGTGGCTACCTGTCCCAGTTCCTATCCGTCGTCTTTTCCAGACAATGAAACTGGCCCCAGCCCAGTTAGATCCCAATGGTTGGAGAGTTGTTCTTGCCGCGATCGTGCTTTGGGAGAACTGGTTCAAAAAGGACATTACTCCCGCAGAGTTCTTTCATTTTTATCGCCCAAAAGAGAACTCCGTAAAGTTTGCAGGATACTAGTACTTTTCACTCCGCGACAGGAATGAAACCCTTTACACTGGGAGGCCGACCAATGTAAAAAATTAGAAAGGAAAGTACTTCTACATTTCTGGAGAAGGGTGGGAGTTCCACCCTGAAGAGAATGAGAGGGAAAAGTCGTTTCAAATGCCGCGGCAATGGGGAACTCCCTCCAAACTAGGTAATTTTTAAATGTCCGCGTCCCTTCAGCATATTTTGTTAAATATCTGCTAACCTTTGGATTTATTCTTCTTTAGTCCTTGATAACCTGACCTTAAACAAAAGGCAAGAAAAGAGGGTTACTGAGGCATCGGCGGTACCTGCTGAACACAAGAAGTTCAGCACACTAGTTACATCAGCGAGCATATTCGAAGCAGTTTTCTTCCCCAATAAGTCAATTCCCCAGCAAATGGCCACGGAAGGTAACGCTAATAGTCCGCGGAGTGTAAAATGTTTCTGCAATTTTTGTTCAAATACTTGTGTTTACAGTTGCTTCTCTTTTTTAGGTGAGGAAATTGATAGGGAGCTGATGGCTGCCCAACTGGCAGAAATGGATGAGGACGCGGTGGTTCTCAATAATACCACGCGAAGCAGGAAGAGGAAGAGGTCCATGGCCAAGGGATCTATCGCGGCCCCCTATGGAGACAAGGCCACTGATCCTGCCACGGATCAGGTGGTTAATGATGAAGACCCTGCGCAGCATGAACACTTTGATGACGACATAGGGGAAAATTTGGCCACAACTGGCCTGATGTCAGCTGAAGTCCCCCTTCAATCGTCCTCTCCTCCACCGCCAACTGTAGTGGCGGTTAATGCGAATTTGCCACCTCCCAATTCTGTGGAGATTCCGGTACAGACGGTAGGCCAAGGCCTCAATTAAAGCAGCTTGACCCAAATTCTTCCTGGGACACTACTGCAAAGGCTGCGCGGAGAATGAAGCGAGCCTTAGATGCCGCGGACCTCGACAGGATGGTTGGGGAAGATCACGAAGATCTGGAGGACTGTGGCCTCCACAGCCTTCTGAGGGTACGTACTAGTCATTTAACTTTGCATCTCATATTTTTCTGTACTTTTGCTAACGTCTTTTATTTGATACAGGCCACCGATGTGATTGTGGTCCAGAAGAGGAAGTATGAGGCTTTGTACAGGCTGAAAGAGGCCAAGAAGAGTGCTCATGCCGCGGACTTGCAGTCTGCACGAACCTCTTCTTTCGAGGCAGGAAAAAAGTTCGCTGCCGCGGCCCTCCAGGCAGCCCATATGGACTTGGAGAAGGCCAACAAGGCCAGAGAGGAAGCGAAGGAGAATTTTAATCAAGCCGCAAAATCTCTGAAATCATCACAGGCCCAGACAGCCGAAGCCGCCCGTGTTGCAAAGATTGCAAATACCAAGCTCGCCCTCCTCCAGCAGAAATATCAAGAGTTAGAAGCCAAGTTTGCTCAGAAGGATGAAGCTCACGCCGCGGCAATACACAAGTTGGAAGTTAATCATGGCGACGCCCTCCAGCTAGCCATAGATCATGCCGTGGAGTCATTCAAAGGCTCCAAGGATTTCTTCCTCACCAATAACAGGGCATGCCTCCGCGGAAACCAGGAGTTGCGACAGAGAATTATTAAGAACTTCCCTGATGCCAAGGAGATGGTCCTCGCTTGGAAATTAAGTGATGCAGAACATCAAGAGTGCATTGCTGAGCTGAAGGCCGCGGCTGAAGAAATAGCAAGGCTGATAGCCCAAGCAGAGGCAGAGGCAGCGGCTGAGGACGGAGAGACAGAGACTGCCGCGGGCGGTGAAGAGGCTGATGATGATGATAATGCAGCCTCTTAAATTATTAATTTCTGTTGCATCAACTTTTTGTAATATTAAATTCTTAAATTCTTAATATAGGGTTGCATCCCTCCTTTTGTAATCTTAAACTTCTGTTGTGGCTGCGGCCTCCATTCTGTAATCTATGGCTATTAATACAAAGGTTGCGGCCATACTTTTATCACTGATTGACTGCTTAATATTCCTTGCTTTTCTATATTGCATGTTTTACATTGCCTGCTATAATGAATGGTTGCACGTTACTGCCACATTATTGAAAATGCGTCCGCGTCTCGATGACATCTCATTTCAAGTCCGCGGAAAGGGATCGATTTCGTCTGATTTTCTGTCAATATCTGCGCCCAAACAAATTATGTTGAATCATCCGAGGCAGCTGCGTGCAAGCCGCAGCCCTTCATGATGCCGCGTCATGCAAATATCTTCACTTGATTACCGCGGCCTTAATTTCAAGGCTGGGACTTCCTGATTGCATGGGGTTAGGCTGCCTTCATCGCACCCGGTTGTCTGAACCGTTAATCTTTTATCATCCCCAAACCCACATGGAACATGTAGCGAGCTTCAAGATATTAGTGCCTTAGAATTTTCATGAATGAATGGCTCCTGGAGCTCTGCAACTGTATCGGTGGTCTGCGGCGCACTTCAGGTTCATTTGAACAAGGTACCTCCGTAGACATATGTTGGTGTTTCCAAGTCTTCTCGAGCTGGGTCGTGTCACCAAGACCTAATATGCGAGACGCTATCAAGCCTCTCCAGGCTGGGTTATGTTATTAAGCCACCCACAACTAATATGCGAGACACTATCAGGCCTCTCCAGGCTGGGTTATGTTATTAAGCCACCCACAACTAATATGCGAGACACTATCAAGCCTCTCCAGGCTGGGTTATGTTATTAAGCCACCCACAGCTAATATGCGAGACACTATCAAGCCTCTCCATGCTGGGTTATGTTATTAAGCCACCCACAGCTAATATGCGAGACACTATCAAGCCTCTCCAGGCTGGGTTATGTTATCAAGCCACCCATAGCTAATATGCGAGACACTATCAAGCCTCTCCAGGCTGGGTTAAGTTATTAAGCCACCCACAGCTAATGATATATATAAAGCCATCCCTGGCTAGATATTGTAAGCCTCCCGGCTCGATGACGCATCCCAAAAGCTAAGAACGGGCATTATAAGCCCCCGTGGCTAATGTCGCACTCCGAGAGCAGAGAATTGGCATTGTAGGCCCTTGTGGCTAATAAAAGCTCCTTGAATCCTCAGATGATTTTGCGGATACGGTCATCATATGATAAGATGTAGTTGTACATTGTGTGCAGGGGGACTTCTAGGCTAATGAAGGTCGTAACCCATCCATAAGTGCATCCCGAAGTAGAATAATCCTTCGAGATAATTTTGTTATATTTCCTCTGGAATCTGTTTGAGACAAAAAGTCTTTTTGTGAGATAGCAGGTTATGAAACCAAGAGAAATATCAGATATAGATAAACTTGCTAGTTCATATATTTATATATGTATGCTGCAGCTAATGACTTTGTTAACAAAACATAAAGTCTTGAGTATTATGGCTACAGTGAGCTTCATAAAACATAAACAGAAATAGTTGAAATTAGAAAGACTAAGGATGAGATGCGGTATGCAGCCTCTGCCAGGTCTGGCTGAATCCCTTATGCATTCTTCAGGAATCGCTGCAGCATCCCTTGCCCAATTAGTCTTTCAACTTCATCCTTCAGAGCATAACATTGCTCTGTGTCATGACCATGGTCCTGATGGAATTTGCACCAGTTAGCTTTGTTCCTCTTGTGGGGTGGAGCTCTCAATTTTTCTGGCCACCTCAAAATCTTGTCCCCTTTGATGAACTCGAAGATCTCTTCAATCGGGAGGCTCAACTGAGTATAGACACCCGACTTTTTCTGCCTTTTTTGACCTCCGACGGTTGATGGGTAGGTTTCATTTACTGTCGCGGCAGGCAAGGTTGGCATTGTTGTTTCCTCCACTTCCGCGCCTATGTTTTTAAATGTCGCGGCCTCCATCATCAGCACCCTCTGAGTTAGAAAATTGACCTGGGTTTGAAGTGAGGCGTGGCTGTCATAGAGGTGATTAAGGTGATTGTATAGTTGCACAATCTCATCCATGACTTCTGCACTCCGGCTGGATTCTCCTTCCATCTCTGCTTTTGTTAGTCTTTATAAAGTATATAGAATCTGAGACAAAACTCACATAGGTGAGTGATCACAGAAGTATCAGGAAGGAGGGGTTGAATTGCTCCATGATTATGCTGCTGAGGCCGCGGCCAGTATGGCACATAAGTGCACTGCCGCAGCCTTTCAATGTTATTCACCAAGGTCGATCCAAAGGCCACTAAAAATCCCTCCCACGATGATTTTGAACTGTTGTGGTAGGTCCGCACCAGTAGGGGTCGCGGCATGAGATACTGTTGACCTTACAGGTCGCATCCCTGTCTGGGCAGGGGAGAGATCCCAAGACAGGAGCTAATATTTTCTCCCCCAACACGTGAAGAAAACCTACTAGGGTCCATTGATGAGAGAATTTCCTTGCGGTGCGCAATATGGCACAACTTCAATGGTAACCCCCAGATCATAGGTAGATGACAACAAAAATGGGGTGAATATAGCCCTTCCCTAATCATCCACCTTTTTGGGACTAAAGTACACCACGTATTTTAGCATTATCTAGATGGAATGATATCACGGGGGTATGCAAAATAGATCCAAAGCCATTAAATGAAGATCAAAGACAGATCCAAAAATATGAAATACCCACTAAAGGGGGCGAATGTGATGCGGAGTCCAATAACCAGTAACCGACCCATGAGGAGATGATCCAAAGGACCCTCAGGGATCGAATAAGGTGTTTGAAGAACTCATATATACAGAGAAACAAGATTGAGATATCTTTTCCCACAGACGGCGCCAAACTGATGATACGAGAAATAGTCCATAGGTAGATCTCGTGCCAACAAGTCAAGTATGAAGTGTAGAATAAATAGATAAAGCAAATAAATAGAGAGAAGACAAGGTATAGAGTGGTTCAGCCTCTAAAATAGGCCTACGTCCACTGTGTTGCTCCGTTCTCATTATGTGCGTTGCATTGTACAATATAATCGTGCCTATAGAGGCGTACAAGTATGAGAATAAAGGAGAGTACATGATAGTATTAGAGATTCCGGTGAGCCCGTAAGGTGGTTGTGATGCAGATTCTAGGCCTCCAAAGCTTATGTTGGGGTGATGTAGAGAGAATCTGTGTTGTAGTGCCTCAGGTGTGCTTGGAACTCTCCCTCACCTCCAGGTGTGATCCTCTATTTATGAGGAAGTGTGTTGAGTCACGTGCCCTGAGCACGTGCCGTATACCAAGTCTGCAGTAGATGTGGATGAGGTCGTGCGGCCCACAGAGTAAGCAGCGCTGAACTGTTGGAGGGGGACCGCAGACCCTAAGGTGGGGTGCCGTGGCCTCTGATGGAGAGGGCCGCACCCTATAGGAGTTCTGGCCGCGCCTTGAGTGAGGTACCGGCCGCGGCCTGAATGCGATTGTAGAGTACTGCCACGGCAGGGTGCTATACTTGTACTATCATTCATATTATACTATATGTTGATAAATTTATTTTGAGAGGGTGACACATGTGAAATTTGGATTTTATTTTTTTTTGGGGGGGGGGGGGGGGGGGGGGATTTAAGCATTAAAGGTGAAATTGAAGTTTAATTAATGTGAGAATACTATGAGATGATGTCAGAATATGATTTAGAATCGAAACCCCGTAGAAATTGTTGTTGAATTCGGATTATTGAATCGAATTGAATTTGTGATTTAGGAAATTTGAGAAAAATCCATTTCGTGAACCTTAGAAGTTTTAATGAGAATCAGTAATGATTGATGATATATATTTGTGTTAGAACCTATTTATAGATGTAATAAACATGGGGTATCAATTGGGTTGAATTTTGGGTTGAATCCATGGAGGTTTGAGGGTTAAAAATGGAGAAAAATAATTTTCGAATAAGAGGACTTATTCAGGTATCGACAGATCGGCGATCGATTCGTCAGATACTCGTTCCAACGATTTGAGGTTGTCGTTCAAACGAGATTTGTATCTCATTAAAATGAGGTTGATATCTCGTTCAAAGGACCCTAGGTTTTGGACATGGTGATAGATCTTTTCGTTACGAATGCATGGACGCTAGTTTTGTATTTTTCTGATTTTTTTAATTAGTTATGAATTTTCTATGAAAGGGTGTCCGAGATCAAAATCTTTAGGCAGAAATAAAATCCGGGTATGGGTGCATGAAATTATTTTACCTAGGGATTATAAGTGGATGTATATGAGCCTAGAAAGGTGAGAAAAAGGAGGAACTTGAATAATGAATTGAGTGAAATATATTCATAATTGTTTAATTACGGGTTGATTTGGTGAGTTCGGGTATATTAACAAGTGAAGGTACTTTAAATTATTTAATGGATGTGAAATTAAATTAAATAAGAGTCGGGGATATAGACTCAAGTATTTTGGGCTAGTGCTACGGGTGTTAGGCACGGGTAAGACAGACTTTTATTATATATATATATATATATATATATATATATATATATATATATATATATATATATATATATATACACACGGGTTTAGTGTGATGGTATATAAATATATTTGTGTGATTTATAGATATCAGTGTGAATGATATTTGTAGGAATACATACCCCTCTAGTTTTATCACCGGTGATTGCGTAATATGGGTGAATCTCCTGGCTAGTGAATGCATGGAGAGTATAGTCCCCAGGTCATATCGCCTGATGTTTTATTGTATGATTTATTTTTCGGGGTGAGACGTTTTGGTTATGATTCGGTCTCACTTTCGGGGGGAATATGACCGCCTCCACTACGTTTGCGATATTTTTTACCAAGCTCGTGAGTGAGTCCGACTTGAGGTAACTAGGTTAGAGTGAGCATACTTGGGATATAAGAGCATTTTAGAGAAAGAATCTACTAAATTATTACTCAAAATTAGATCTTTATTATACGCGATATGTGTGTGAATGTTGTAGTAAATATATATATATATATATACACAGGGTTAGTGTGATGGTATATATGTATTTGTGTGATTTATAGATATCGGCGTGAATGATATTTGTAGGAATACATACCCCTCTAGTGCTATTATCGGTGATTGCGTGATGTGGGTGAATCTCCTGGCTAGTGAATGCATGGATAGTATAGTCCCCAGGTCATATCGCCTGATGTTTTATTGTATGATTTATTTTTCGGGGTGAAACACTTTGGTTATGATTCGATCTCACTTTCAGGGGGAATATGACTGCCTCCACTACGTTTGCGATATTTTTAGCTAAGCTCGTGAGTGAGTCCGACTTGAGGTAACTGGGTTAGAGTGAGTATACTTGGGATATAAGAGTATTTTAGAGAAAGCAAATGGTGAGTTATTACTCAAATTTAAATAGTTATTATACGTGATATGTGTGTGAATATTGTAGTAAACTAGTACGTATATAACGGGTAGATAATTATATACGGGTTTAATGCATAAAGTGTGATTGTATTTCAGATATAACCAGTGTGAACGTTATATGATTAATTGATACTTTAGATATAACTAGTGTGAAGGTTATATAAATAATAAAAGTTAAAATGATTAAATAAGTTAATGAGTAGATAACTTATAAATCAAGGTAGGAAATACTCGAGTTAGAGTAGCGTGATAGAAAGGAGTGTAACAAGGCTAGTTAAGTGGGATATCCTAACTAGTTGTGTTAGAAGGTAAGTGATAGGTGTGCACATTAGATGATGGGTGAGTTATATCTCAAGAGAGTGCGACACCATCTTAAATATGGAAAGTGTTCATGCATATTTAATCATTGAATTTTAATTTCTTGCTAAATATTTTCAAAATGTTTTACCTGGGCTCTGACCCATGTCAAAATATAATTTCCAAAACCATTTTAGGTGTCCACCCATAAAGACGCCTAGCTTGAGGATTCTGTTCAAGGATGCGTAGCTGCAGAACGTGTGAAGGCTTGCAGGATCTTGTTATAGATGCTTTGTTTATTCATTCGTAGTTTAGGAATTTTTATTTCGTATTTACTCGGGCATGTCGCCCCTCAGATTCAGTATTTCAGTTTATTCAGAAGACTTTGTGTATTTAGTTTATTTCTTCGGTTTATTGTTGGATTTTATTATTGAACCGATAGTTGATTCGGTCTTCTTTAATTCATATCATTTTTCTGTGTTGGATTCAGTTATCAGTTTGTGTGAATGGTTTAATTATTATTGATTCCGCGTGTTGTTAATTAATTTAAGATAAAATTTGGCACCGGTGTATTTAATTGCTAGGTGGTTAGTAACTTTAAAAATGTTTTCAACTGTGATAGTAACTTTAATTGCTAGGCGGTAAGTAACTTTATTAGGCGGGGTGTCACACTAGTGTGTTGTCCTATTTTGGGCCCTTGGATTATAATGTGTCCACATCTTAGAGAATATGATGAACAGAAATGTGTATAACGCATGGGGGAATGAGTTTTACTTCATTATGTGGTTTTTTTTGGGTTATACCGAATTATCTAAGATGAAGACCTCTCTTTAATAAAAAATTAATCCTCTAGAAGCATAGGATCAAGATGGAGAAAACCCAAGAGGACAATCTGCAGAAGTCCTATAATGAGGGTTATGGGGTGGTCGTTCAGAAGGTCACCGCCTAGCTGTACTACTATGATTCAATTGCCTTCAACAAAGGCTGGGTGGTTGGCCTCCAACGGGGAAACATCGGTGAAGGCAATCTAGCCTGGTTTTTAATGCTCCTAAGTATTACATATATGAGCGATCATAGCCCGCACAATATGTAAGCAAAGGATGAATTAAAACCCACTCTTTAACACTCCTAAGTATTACATATATAAGGGATCGTAGCCCGCACAGTATGTAAGCAAAGGATGAATTAAAGCAGTATCACATTAACTACGATACAATTTACCAAAGATTTTAATTCAAAACTCTATTTCCACTATCGTAAATTACATCGGATGGGGTTCATGCACCCCGACCCTTGAAAACTTAGCCGAACATATTAAAACTAGAAGAAAACATGTTTTGAATGAAAGAAAATATTTTTACTAATAACTGAAGGTGAAGGAGAATGAAATTACTATCTAGAGAATTAACTACTGCAATAATGAAAGCAAGAATTGGAATAACATTACTTGGATTGCATAAATGGAATAAAAACTAGGGTTTCTTGTTGCTATCTTCTCTAAACTAATTACAATGCTTCTCTAAATGAATTTAGAAGCCTCCTCTAATGTCTGGGAGGTGCTTTAAACTTATACTCTACGAATTTCTAAGAGTTTCAACCATACAAGACTCTTATTTTACAAGTGGATAAGTCCAAATTTTTGATTCCCGAACCGATCCTATTAAGGTGATTCGATTCGGTTTTCCTTTTGACATAAGTTTTTCCCTGAATTGGTTCGGTTCATTTATTTCCTCTTCGGTTCCATATTTTTGTGCTTCACAGGAAGTTTTCCTAGGATAGGATCGGTTCGTTTTCCATACCTTCAGTTCAGTTCCGTCTTTTCAGGAACTTTTCCTCCTTCTAATTTTGAAGAATCTCATTTTAATTTTTGGTCCGAATTTCTGACTCAGATTACTCTTTTGACCTCTTACTTTCCTTCATTTGTCTTCGTTCTTCCTTCCTTATTTTCTCCTTCCTTGTGTGCACTGAATACCTGCGAAATAGATAGGAAATACACGAAACTTGGCTCACTAATTAGAAATTTTCAATAGCAATGATATGAGATAAATCCACTCGAATTACACTTTGCAAAGCGATAAAAACCTCTAAATTAAGCGAATAAATGGGAAGAATTTGTGCCTAATCAAACCCCCCTGACTTAGAACTTTGCTTATCCCGAGCAATGTAAAAGAATCAAAACACGATCCAACTCTAAAATGGGATAGAAAACCTCTTTCGTAGGTGAGCGATTGCATTTAGCATATGCAACAAGCCTTTAAACCCTTAGGTTATCCTAGTAGGAAGAGTTGTGTCTCGTGAGGGTTTACAGTGAATATACCAACAAAATTCATTTTCTAGACTCAAAGAAACATCAAAATATGCAAAAATTATATAATTCAATCTTTTTTAGAAAATAGTCATCATCAATTCATGTTCAAGAGTCTCAAATCATAGTGCGTGTGTGCGGAGCCAGAAATTTAACCTCGAATTTCCACCGATTGACCATTACGTTACTTATCCGAAAATTTGTTTGATTTTAAAATCTCACGGGATTCTCTCACAAATCAATCACTCAGAATGTGGCTATTTTCTCTCGATGTGCGTGATTTATAAGAGTAAATGCATTGGAACCAAGTTCACGCACACAAATAGAAAGATGAAATTTTATGATAATTGGATCTCATCATCGGGTTGCAATTATAAGAATATGGGAACATTGCCTCTAATTCATATATTTAATCTCTTTTATTATCTTTTTATGTTTTAGCTCTCCACACGGTAACCAATTTTCGCATTTTGGACTCGGTTAGGACTTTTTCGGGTTAAAGGTGTATTGGGTAAAATGGGAATGGTAGGGAAATCTGGAATTGGAAATTTTTTTAACGATGTCGATATGTGCTTTTCCTGGCTTTTGCTCATTTTTTTTCTTCTTTTTCTATTTTTTTTCTATTTTCCACGCTTTTCTTTTCTTGCTATTTTTGTTGAGCATTCTTCTATTTTTTTCTTACCCCTTTTTATGCACTTTTCAGACTTAATTTATGGGATTATTAACTTTCACAATTCCAGGCCAATTGGGTGTTTTTGGGTTGTCAAACGAAAGGGAAAAATTTATTCGGCTCAATTTTTGGTGTACAAAAGGGATGATTTTTCGCTAATTTTTATGGCCAATATTTTTGGGTGACAAATGAGGTCCTACTTCATTGTCCGAAATACTAATTGTGTTACCATATGCATCTCGGGATTAATTTAATTTAGAGATTTACTTGATACGTTTTTCAAGGCAATATCACACACGTTTTTCATAACCAATCAAAGTGAAAGAATTGAGATACTCGACGACTTGTTAGAACGTTGAAAAGAACTTTGAGTTAACAATTAACTTAGATTGATTTATAAATTCTCAATAATGAAAGGCTCGAATCTCACCGGGTTTGTTAATCTTCACATTTATTCGTTAAGCCGTATACATTCGCTCAATTTCCATCTTTGGTCAATTTCGGCTTTGTGTTTTTACATTTTGAGATTTTAAACCAAATTTTAATGATATTTTTGAAAAATTTGAATTCCAATTTTTATTTATTTTGAAGAAAAATATTTTTTGATTTTTCAAAATTTGCAATTTTTTTGAAATATCTGGGCATTTTTTAAAATTTGTGAAGTTTTAGAAAGATGCACTTGTGACCCCCTAACTTAGACTTTTGCATTGTTCTCGAGAAAAAGGACTAAAATCTAACTCAAAGCGAATGAAAAGTGCGAATAAATAAAACGAACAAATAAAACAAAAATGCAGATTTTATAGATACTGAGAACATGTGTTACAAGGGAGAGGGGATGGGGTGGCCGTCCACAAAATCTTGGCCCTCAAACTCGCCCGTGCAGACGAGAGAGCCATAAAAAGATTGAACCTCATTAGCCCACACTACATTGTGGGGTTCTGTGAGATATTGCGTCCACCCTCGCCGACTGAAAAGAGTGATGACCGAGCGGGGCAGCTCGTCCCATTTAACGACGCGCTCGATGTGAAGTTGACAGGATATGCTGAAAAATTTCTCACACAAATGCGCTCCATGTGAGAGTGGTATTCCCCGTTACCATTAAGAAGGAACTCGATAGTCATGTATTTTGGGGGCAGACCTAGATTTTCCATGGAAAATTCTGGGGGTGGTTGAAATGGGAGAGAAAGGTTAAGAGAGGGAATATGTGATGGAGGTGTGGAGGAATGGTAGGGTAGAGGTAGAATTTATAGGTTTGGGGGGAAGAATTTTGAGGGAAAGAAGGGGGGTGATTGTAGGGAAATGAAGGGATTGAAGAAGGGGGAGGTATCTCAGGAAGAGGAAAAGACTGCAGAATCTGAACTGATCCAGTACAGGGGAGAATCAATCCGAATTAGGGAATTTTTTTTTTTCGATTTATCACAACCGAATTGATCTGAGTTAGGGGATTCGGTTCAGTTCGCCTCAGACAAAATTCTCTCCACTCATAATGCTGAAAAAAATCTCGCACCCTCGAAATATCCGAACACTCTCCTACTTATTCTCACACTTGAACTACCTCAACTACCTGACAAAGTGCATGTTGGTGTGCCTAATCCTCACCCTAACCTCTCGTAACCTACCTACGGACTCTAACTAGTCTACCTACGCCATAACTACTATACACAAGAATTCACCCCATGCACGTCGGGAGTGAGACGACCTCTCTGTATCATCTCACTTAACCCCGTAAATAGGGTTCGACAACCAAATTGTGTCGATCTCTTCTACGCACGCCTCAACATATATCTTTAGGCGCTATCCATTAACTTTGAACGCGTTCCCCCCTTTTGAATCTTCCAATTCTACTGCTCTATGGGGGAATACACTTTTCACAACGAATGGACCAGTCCATTGGGACCGCAATTTACCCAAAAATAGATGAAGCCAGGAGTTATAGAGGAGTACCTTTTGTCTCGGTTGAAACTCTTTTCGTCGAATAATCTTATCATGTGCATGTTTCATCCGGACTTTTGCAATCTTGGCATTCTCATACGCATTATTACATATCTCCTCTAACTCATTTAGTTGAAGCTTGCGAGCTTTATCGGCCTTGTCCATATCGTAATTTAACTTCTCAATTTCCCAATACGCTTTGTACTCCCACTCGATGGGAAGATGGAAAGGTTTTCCATACACAAAGCGGAATGGGGACATTCCGAGTGGGTTCTTGTAAGAGATACGGTAGGCCCATAGATAATCATTCAATCGAAGGGATCAATCTTTCCGGTCAGGATTGACGGTCTTCTCTAATATGTGCTTGATTTCGCAATTTGCCAATTCGGCCTCTCCATTCATTTGTGGGTGATATGTCGTTCCCACCTTGTGAATGACACCATACTTTTTCATAAGTTTTTTAAACGGCTTATTACAAAAGTGTGTGCCGTTATCACTGATTATCGATTTAGGTGCACCGAAGCGAGAAAGTATGTGTTCGTTCAAGAACTTTATCACCACTTTATTGTCATTAGTCTTGGTAGCTATAGCTTTCACCCATTTAGAAACATAATCTATCGCGACTAGGATGTATAGGTAACCAAAGGACGGGGGAAAAGGTCCTATGAAGTCAATACCCCAGCAATCGGAAACCTCAATGATGAGAATCAGGGTTAATGGCATCATATCTCATTGGGTAATTGCCCCCATCCATTGACACTTGTCGTAATATTTGCAACAATTGTTAACATCTCGAAACATTGAGGTCCAGTACAAACCGCATTGGAGAATTTTAGCGACTGTCTTTTTCATAGAAAAGTGGCCTCTACATGCTTTCGAATGACAGAAATGGATGACTTTTGGAATTTTGTCATCCGGTACGCATCGTCGAATGATTTGATCGGCGCAATATTTAAAAAGGAATGGATCATAATAGGAAAACATGCACGACCAAGTGATGAATATATTCTTATCTTGCGATGTCCAATCGGGAGGGATGACTCCCGTGATAAGATAGTTCACTATATCCGCAAACCAGGGAAAAGAAGAGGTGGCAAAGAGTTGGTCATCCAAAAAATACTCTTCTATGGGTGTAGGATCACTAAGTACGTCAGACGAAAGCCGTGATAAGTGATCGATAACGACGTTTTCTACTCCTTTTTTATCTTTAATGGAGAGATTAAACTCTTGTCATAGTAGGATCCACCTTACGAGGCGCGACTTTGCGTATTTCTTCATAAGTAGATATTTTAAAGCCGCATGATTGATGAAATAAGTGATGGGAGAACCGATAAGATAGGACTGAAACTTGTCAAGAGCAAATCGTACCGTTAACAACTCCTTCTCCATGGTGGAGTAATTGAGTTGTGGTCCGGTAAGGGTCCGACTAGTGTAGTAGATAACATGAGCCTTATTATCTTTTCTTTGGCCTAAAACAGCCCCTATCGCATAATCGCTAGCATCACACATAAGCTCGAATGGTAAGGAACAATTAGGAGCTTGCATGATGGGAGCAAACACAATGTTTTTCAGTTTTTCAAAAGCACTTTGGCATGCTTCCGTCCACTCGAATGGGGTGTCCTTCATAGGAATATTGCTTAAGGGTCTAGCGATGATGCTAAATTCCTTAATGAACCTTCGATAAAATCCCGCGTGGGCCTAGAAGGAGCTCACGTCTTTCAGCGATTTTGGCGGGGATAGATCAATTTTGACATCTATCTTTGCTCTACCAACCTCGATCCCTTTGAATGAAAAGGTGTGTCCAAGAACTATACCCTCAATTACCATGAAATGGCATTTCTCCCAATTCAGTACTAAGTTCTTTTCCACACATCGAGCTAGCACTTTCTCAAGATTGGCTAAACATAGGTCGAAAGAGGTGCCAAAAACACTAAAGTCATCCATAAATACCCCTATCCCTCTCTCAACCATGTCACTGAATAAGATCAACATACACCTTTGAAAGGTCGTTAGTGCATTACACAAGCCAAATGGCATACATTTGTAGCCAAACGTTCCAAAGGGGCAAGTGAAGGTTATTTTCTCTTGATAAAGTACATCTACCTCAATTTGGTTATATATAGAATAACCATCTAGGAAGAAATAATAAGGGTGGACCTCTACTCTTTCAAGCATTTGATCAATAAATAGTAAGGGGAAATGGTCTTTCCTAGTTCCCGCATTGAGTTTCTGGTAATCAATACAAACGCGCCATCCAGTGGTGGTATGTTGGGGAACTAGCTCTCCCTTGACATTTTCAATCACACTCATTCCCAACTTCTTCGGGACAACTTAAATGGGTCTCACCCACTTCCTATCTGAGATTGGGTAGATAATCCCGACATCCAACAATTTTATGATTTTAGTCCTCACCACATCTTTCATTATGGGGTTTATCCGTCTTTGCATTTCTCTCGAAGGCTTAACATACTCCTCAAGGTGAATCTTATGGGTGCAAATTAGAGGGATTATCCCCTTTAAATCAGCTATACACAACCCAAAAGCACTTTGGTGATTCCTCAAAATCTTTAAAAGCTTACCCTCCTGCTCTTCATCTAAGCTAGAGGAGACAATAACAGGAAATGTCTCACTTTCACCTAGGAAAGCATATTTAACATTAGAGGGTAGTTTCTTCAATTCGAGAGTTGGTAATGTGTCCTTAGAGGGCACCATGTGTGCTTCCCTTGGCGGTAACTCTTTGAATCGAGAAACCCAATTAACATCTCTCACGTCCTCATCCAATGCTCTCTCATCGAGTAATTCCCTTAACTCCTATATCTCCCTCTCAAACTCAGTGTAGGCTCCCTTACTCTCATGACTAGAAGCTAGGCAAGCTTCTAATGAGTCTCCACATTAATTTTCCTCAAAGTGTTCTTCTATGATCTCCTCAATTAAGCTCACCGTGTGAAGATCATCTTCTTCCCCTGCTTGTTGGGCTATGTTGAAGTTGTTTGTTTTTAAATTCATATTTTCAAAAGTGAGTTGCATCTGCTAATTTCTAATATTGATCAATGCGTTAGCCGTAGATAATAATGGGCATCTAAGGATGACGGGAACATGATTTTTTGACGCAAAGGAGGGATCCGTGTCCTAAATGATAAAATCTACTGGGAAGTAGAAATTGTCTACTTGGACTATCACATCCTCAACTATACCCCTTGGTATCATCACGTTTTGATCCTCTAACTGGAGAGTGATCCTTGTGGGCTTAAGATCACCCATATCAAGTTTCTATAAATCGAATAAGGGAGTATATTAACACTCACCCCCAAATCGAGTAAGGCTTTTTCGAATTTGTTCTCTCCAATGGTGCAGGAAATGGTGGGTGCATCGGGATCTTTATATTTAGGTGGGAGATCATTTAGAAGAACTGAGCTCACGTTTTGTGCTAAAAACACGTTCTTCTTTACCTTCATCCTCCTCTTGACTGTCAACATATCTTTTATGACTTTTGCATAGGATGGGATTTTCCTTATTGCATAGAGGAAAGGTAAGTTAAGTTTCACGTTCTCAAGCACTTCTAACACTTCTTCACTTATGGTCCTTTTATGGGCAGGAACCAATCTTTGAGGAAATGGCGCAGCGGAGGGTGGTTTTACAACTACCTCGGGCTCACTAGTGTTTTCTTTTTCACTCTCGTTCAAGGAGATATCTTCGGCCTCTTTCGTGCTGGGAGAATTCTCCTTGTCGTTTGAAATGTCGTGTGGGGGAGGTGATAAGTCAACAACTCTCCCACTACGAAGAGTGGTTACAGCTTGGCAGTGCTCCTACTGTTCTGTACAGGTGGAACTAACACTAGGTTGACCTTGGGGAGGTCTTTGGCCTTGGGCAGGAAACTTGCCCTTCTCTTGGATGCTCAACGCAGATTGCATCTTGGAGATGTTTGCATTTATTTCGGTGAACATGTGTTCATATCTAGCATTATTTGCACCTTGAGAATTTATGAATTGGTTCATTGTATCCTCGAGGCTCCTCCGCGGTGGAGCTATATATGGAACTGGAGGTGGTGATGCTTGTTGGTATTGAGGAAGTGGTGGAGGTGGGACAACCTGTGAATGTGGGTTCATCACAGCTTGTGGTTGTCTTTAGTTGAAACCAGGATGGTTTCTCCACGATGGGTTATACGAGTTCCGACGTGGGGCATTAAAATTACCCTTGAATCCTCCTATAGCATCCACCTACTCGGTGTACATGGCCTTGTAGGCAAAAATCGTCGGGTAGGCCTTTGTGGAGTGACCCGCCTCACAGATAGCACACACTTTTTCTTTCAAACCATGGCTGGATCCCAAGATGTTTCTCAATCGACCATCAAACCACTCTTTCATATCTCTCTGAAATTGATCGAATCGACGGTTTATCAAGGTATTGCTATCTAAATGGTATAGACCGGATGCAGTCTGATTGATAAATGGCTATCTTGGTCGAGCCTGGTTAGGATCAGATGTGTCCTGTGATTGAGTAGTCTCCGCGACATACTTAAGATGGGCCTCAGCATCGCATGAATTTAAATTTCAAAAGGGTATTTTACACATTATTTGCACAAGTTGTTTGGAAGCTATTGTCAACCATTACGGAATAAAGATATCACTAGGTGTTTGTCAAAACCATGATGGGGGCATGCGCTTATTAACTCTTGGAAACATTCCCAATATCTGTCAAAAGACTCATTATCGTGTTGTCAGAAAGTTGAATTTGAGTTTTGGCAGAGTTGGTTTTGTGCTGTGGATAGAATTTTAAGAAAAACTTAGACTGCATATCTCTCCAGGAAGTGACGAAGTTCAGGGGTAGAGACCATAGCCAGGTCTTGGCTTTATCTTTTAAAGAAAAAGAAAAAAGCTTTTGGCGAATGACATCTTGCGTGCAAGATTGATCACTAAATGTGTCACACGCCTCTTCAAACTCACGAATATGCAGGTACGGTGTCTCCGAATCCATGCCACGAAACATAGGGAGAATTTATATCACCCCTTTGCGAAAGTGGAACTGACAGGCATTATACGGAAGTAAAATGCAATAGGGGTGATAGTCCGCTCAGGAAAGAGTAAGTCTTTCATGGGACGATAGGGTAGATCTCCCTCTTCAGTACCAAAACTCGATATGTCAGACATCGCACTCGCTTCAAAAGACTCTATGTACTCACTCGGTGTCCTAGATGTGTGACTCAAAGTTTGACTTGGAGTGTAGCTACCGATAGAGTGCTCAGGAGTGGGAATTGGAAACCAAAATTATGGAACGCGATGTGTGTGGGGGCTTTTAAAGTTGTACTCAACGATTGGATTTTCATGGATTCTGGTTGGAGTGTTGTGAGGAGTCTAAGTATGTTCAGGATGTTGCATTAAAGGCTTTTTGAGAGATGATGAATTTTTTTTATATTTATATTTATTTTTATTTTTAAAATTTTTATGTTTTTGGATTTTCTTGGTCAAAGTTTTTAAATTGACTTGATCTAACCTAAGTCTACCTAAATCCCCAGCAACGGCGCCAAAAACTTGACGCGACCACAAATGTGTCTAGTTTGTGTGCTATTTAGGCTAGAGTGCAAGCCTATCGCTCAAGTAATAATTCGATAAGTCGGGTATCGATCCTCAGGGAAATAGGACGATGAAGTCGTAATGAAATTTGAAAGATGAAGGTAACCTAACTTTGACTCTAAAAAGAACGAAAAAGGTGATTTGGATTGTGAAACAACTACAACTAGATGCAATTTTGAAAATAATTAATTAATGAGATTATGAATAAATGAAATGCAATTACTCTAACGAATAACAAATAACGAATTGACTAAAACTTTAATTATGAAATAAGAAAGATAGTTCGGGTTACAATCCCCCACACCCTAGTTATTCACTTCGTAGGATACTAGATTCAAAATTAAAACCTCAAATGAACCCGATTTTTAATGATCCTAAGTATTACATATATGAAGGATCGTAGCCCGCACAGTATGTAAGCAAATGATGAATTAAAACCCACTCTTTAACACTCCTAAGTATTACATATATGAGGGATCGTAGACCTCACAGTATGTAAGCAAAGGATGAATTAAAGCTGTATCACATTAACTACGATACAATTCACCAGAGATTTTAATTCAAAACTCTATTTCCATTATCGTAAATTACATCGGGTGGGGTTCATGCACCCCGACTCTTGAAAACTTAGCCGAACATATTAAAACTAGAAGAAAATATGTTTTGAATGAAAGAAAATATTTTGACTAATAAATAAAGGTGAAGAAGAATGAAATTACTAACTAGAGAATTAACTACTACAATAATGAAGGCAAGAATTGGAATAACATTACTTGAATTGCATGACTGGAATAAAAACTAGGGTTTCTTGTTGTTGTCTTCTCTAAACTAATTACAATGCTTCTCTAAATGAAATTATAAGCCTCCTCTAATTTCTGGGAGGTGTTTTAAACTTATACTCTACGAATTTCTAAGAGTTTCAACCATACAAGACTCTTATTTTACAAGTGGATAAGTCCAAATTTTCGATACCCGAACCGATCCTGTTAAGGTGATTCGGTTCAGTTTCCTTTTGACAGAAGTTTTTCCCTGAATCGATTCCGTTCGTTTATTTCCTCTTCGATTCGGTTCCATCTTTTCGTGCTTCACAGGAATTTTTCCCAGGATAGGATCGATTCATTTTTCCAGACCTTCGGTTTGGTTTCGTCTTTTCAGGAACTTTTCCTCCTTGTAATTTTGAAGACTTTCATTTTAATTTTTGGTCCAAATTCCTGACTCAGATTACTCTTTTGCCCTTTTACTTTCCTGCATTTGTCTCCGTTCTTCCTTCCTTGTTTTCTCCTTCCTTGTGTGCACTGAATACCTACAAAATAGATAGGAGATACATGAAACTCGGCGCACTGATTAGAAAATGTCAATAGCAATGATATGAGATAAATCCACTCGAATTATACTTTACGGAGCGATAAAAACATCTAAATTAAGGAGATAAATGGGAAGAATTTATGCCTAATCAGTAGTCGTGTGAATAATCTTAACAGTTCAATTGGACAATACCCAACCTCAAAATCCACTACAACAAAATTGGTATTTACCGAGGAAAAAAATGCCTAATTGCAAAAAGATTATAGCAAGGAAAGAATTTGTTGCAACATTCGTTATAGTATCCTCCATGCAATAGACCTTTTGCAATGAAATATAAGTATCCTTGTAAAAAAACCTTTTGCAATGAAAATATTCCTCACTAGTCCACAAAAAAAAAATATGGTCACAAATATGAAAAAAAATAGAAATTGTCGAGTATTCATATAGATAATAAACAAATAAAAGTGTCCCACTATAAGAGAAAAAATTATTCAAACTATTAAAAAACATAATACATTTTTCATATAACAAAACATTTTATAGGCTATTGAATGATAAAAGACTTAGTCAAACAAGTTACACAACTTATCTTATTCTAACGGATGGGGCTTTTGTCCATTAGTATATAGTTTTGAATGATAAGGGACTTAGTCAAGATCCTTCATCTTATCTTCAAACTCATCTGCCTCAGTTAACTGGTTATTGTTCATCCATTCAATGGCCTGCTCGACGGCATCCTCAACCTTCTTCTGATCCTCTGCAGAAAGCTTGGAGGAAATCTTCTTTCCCTTCATGGTTTTCCTCGTGTTGTAATAGTAGTTCCCTAAAGAATTATTGGCCTCAACCTGCTTTATTTTCTCCTCATCCCCGGACTTGTATTTCTCTTCTTCCTGAACTATTTTCTCAATCTCCTCCTTTGAGAGTCTCCCCTTATCGTTGGTAATGGTGATCCTGTTCTTTTGGCCAGCGGTCTTGTCCTCAGCAGAGACATTTAGGATAATTGTTGGCATCAATGTCGAAGCAAATTATGATTTGAGGAACACACCTGGAAGCCGGTGGAATACCAGAGAGATCAAATTTACCAAGTAAGTTGTTGTCCCTAGTCCTAATTCTTTCACCCTCATATACTGAATGAGCACACCCGTCTGGTTGTCTGAGTAGGTAGAGATATTTTCTCTTTCTCAGTTGCGATGGTGGTATTCCTGGGGATCTAGACAGTCATGAAACCACCATCAGTTTTAAGACCAAGGGAAATAGGGGTCACATCCAAAAGAAGCAAGTTCAAGACCTTCTCATTACCCTCATCACTCAAGATAGCATCTTGGATAACATCTCCATAGGCAACAACCTCATAAGGGTTGATGCTCTTATAGATCTCCTTCCCGTTGAAAACGTTCGGCAACAGTTGTTGAGCCTTGGGAATCCAAGTGGAACCACTAACAAGAACAACATAGTGGACGGTGCTCTTTTCCATCTTAGCATCCCTCAAACACATCTCAACTGGCTCCATACGCTTTCTGAAGAGATCCATGTTAAAATCCTCAAACTTATCACGACTGATGGTGGAGTAGAAATCAATTCCCTTGTGCAGAAAGTCAATATCAATGGTGGTCTGAGCAGTAGAGAACTTTGGGGAATTATAAAAAGGAACAAAAATATTTCTAAATTATTGTATTCATACAAACATAGATGCATTTACTAGCTTATGTATGCTTTAAACTATCTTTAGTTCTCCTATAGTGAATTTGTAGAATTGAACAACGATAATACTTATTGTATGGCATGGATGAATAAATGAATTGTTAGACGTAATACAATTGCGAATCTGAGAGTTTCAATACAAATAGTTGCTTAACTGGTATGCCTTTTGTTTTCATTGTTGAAAAGATCCGACTTCTTGTAATTAACTACATGAAGATCGTGTTCATTTGTTTTAGTATCGTTAAGGAACCTAGAAAAGTGTACCTATTTTCCATTTTTTCGATTTACATTATGGCTTCATGTATCTGCTATGTTGTGGGACAACTAGGACACCCTGTGAAAATGTTTTTTTCCTTCGCTATAAAATCATGGCATGCAAATTCTAAAATGGATGCTCGAGTTTATTACCTTCTTGACAAGGAAAAGACAGATACTGAAAATTTTCCCCAGTTGTCAACTTTGATAAAGCATGTGAATCATCCCATACACACATCAGCTGTTGTTCATTTTTTAGACAGTCTGCTTAAGATTCCTTCTCTTGTGCGGCATGCTTAGTGGCACCCAAAATCGTCATATCTTACCCTCAGGAAGGGGCGGACCTAGGTGATTCCGAGGGTGTCCTGCCGCCCACCTAGGTTTTTCAGAATTTTTTCCCGAGTATAGGCTGTTTTTTTACCTTTATGTAAGTATTCCATAATATAAGGTATTATGTTTATGGGGCACAAATGCAAATAAGAGTTATACTAATTTCTACACTCGTGTTTTACAACTATTAACCTAATCGTCTCTCTCTCATTCCTGACACTTTCTCCCTCGTCTCACGATCCACATCCTCTCCTCTTCTCTTACTACCGCACATCACTGCAGGAACAGGATCCATATCCATAAGGGTTAATAAATTTAACCCTTATGTTCCAGGTTTTTTTCAATTTTAGTCCTTCAATTCCAAAGTTACAAAGTTAACCCCGAAGTACAATTAGTAATGCAATGTGAGATGTCATTAAATTTTTCTTTCCAAAAAATTGATTTGTTATAGATGTCAGCTGTTTCAAAGTGAACATCTTCAAAACCTTTCAAAACATCTTCAACGATTTTGAAAATGTTGACTTTGAAACAACTGCCACATATAACAAACCGTTTTTGGATGAAAAAAGTCAATGGTGTCTCCCACTACATTACTAATTATATTTTGGGGTTAATTTTATAACTTTTGGAAATTAAGGTCTAAAATTAAAATCACCCCAAACATCAGGCTTAAATTTCCATTTTACCCTAAAATTATTATTTCTATACCTAAACATTTTTTTATTCATTTATGTATACATACATTCCTTGTTTTTTTCTGCGAATTACTTTTTGTCTTAAATTCTCTTTCTTTGTATATGTAAGCATGTATATCATAGAACTTAGGTGTTTTTTTATTTATATTTAAGTAAATTAATGGACTATTAGATATAATCTGAAAATTTATTAACCCCTGCGATTTTCTTAAGGCACGAACTCGGGCGATCTAAGCTTCTATTGTACCTCTCGCTCAAGTGGCTATTCCATCTCCGCCCCATCAGTGAGTAGGATGGTGCGTTCCATCTCTGCCCCTGCAGTGAGTATGATGGTGTGCTTGTCCTTTCGTAATTCTGTCATCCTATGTCATATTGTACTGAATGTGAACTTGAATTAGGTGAGGGATGAGGTCTTCGCAAGTTTGGGTGCCCTCGATGTTATTGAAGTATCCTCTTCATTGCTAAGGGTTAGTGTCTTGAAGTATCCTTTAACCTCGAAAGCATACTCCGTCGCCTGTTGTAAGGATGAAATTTTTGGAGACTTGATTCAGATTGGTAGTTCTTGTAGCCCATGTGAATAATGGGCTACCTCATAATTTCCTTGGTGTTCTTGTTCAATTTAACTTGAGTGCAGAGAAAATTAAACTTCTTTGTATACTCTTTAATGAACATTGATCTTGTCTAGAAACCTTGCACTCGTGCAAATGAGTCTCTCTCATAAGAGTGGAGCTAAAATGCCACTTTTAATTATCTCATCAACCGATCGAGCCTTCTTTGCTTTCTTCCCTACTCCGAATAAAGTCATCCCTCTAGATAAAAACATACCGTTGAAATTTTGTTGCCACTAGTGTGTCACATATTGGCTCGATGGTGTTTTGGTATCGAATACCTAATTAATTACATTGAGACAATATATATAGGTGTCTGGATTTAAGTTCCCATCAAACATTGGATAAAGGCATCCTCGTGGACTCCCTTTTTTCAAGGACACGTAGCATAAGCTCTATATTGCCCTCTCCCTCCTCCCATATTGAGTTGAGAGCTGCTTTGATATCTACCTCACATCACCACCCAATGAGGGTTCGCACACCCCTTCAATTCTTCTCCTCGGCTACTCTGTAATACCTCCCACCAATCCCTCCTACAACCGGGACACGTTAGACACTTGAAAATTTCCTCTGATTCGGTTTGGACAATCGTGTACCATGTTACCTATCTCCTTACACATTTAACACTCTTTTTTTTTATCGAAGAGGGACAGACCCCCCATACATATTATTAATCATAGGAGAAAAAGCCTCTCCAAGTGGCATAACAAGCTCAAGAAAACTTTGGGGGAGCCAAAACCAAAAGCCAATGAAAGATAAATTTGGGGTTTTATAATGACCCCATAACAAAAGAATTCAACTATTAACAGATCTAAAATAAAAGCAACTGATTTTATCTAACTTGAAAGCACCTCTGACCATCTTTGGAAGATCCCGCACCTCTTCATAAATTTGAATCCCTTTCAAGTTAACTCCAACATTGGCAAGGCCGTCAGCAACCATGTTTGATTCCCTATAACAATGGCCTATTGAATAATTAAATTCAGACAAGTCCAAAATAATTTTGTCGGTAATAGATTTAAGATGCCAAGGAGGTCTCCATTCCCTGGTAATCAACTTCACCACAAATAAAGAATCAGATTCAATATCAATCTCCGTAATATTCCTTTGCTGACATAAATTAATAGAAATGCTTAAACTTTTAAGTTCCATTGAAGAGTTAGTAGCATACTCTTCTTCTTTGGCAAAAGAAAAAACCATGTCACCCTTATCATTTCTCAATATACCTCCCAAACCTCATTTTCCTGGATTTCCTTTGATAGCCCCATCAATGTTAAGCTTGAATCTACCTTCAGTTGGAAAATTCCATCTAACTTTAAGAATTTTTATTGGTTTAGATCTGAACTACAAACCAAAAAACTCCTTTATTCCTTGGGAAAAATCTGGATATCTTGATTCAAACACTTGACATTTGCATAAGTTAGAAATCAGAGACACAATTTGATTGTTCACAACACTGAAAATGCATTTTATACCTTCAAATAAAGCTTTGTTTCTAGCCTTCCATATTTCCCATACCACGACAAGAGCAATTTATTTAGCTAAGAATAGATCTGAATCAGAAATACCTGCTTGCAACCACCAACTAAGAAGAAATGTAGACATAGTAATCCTATCCAGCTGTACACCCATTAAATTTGAAAAGAAGTCCCATAATTTTGAAGCCACAAAACAGTTAATAAATAAATGGATTGCCAATTCTTCTTCTGAGTTGCATAAGTGACATCTGGAGACCATTCTAATTCCTAGATTTTTAACATTATCATCAGTGGGAATACTATTATTTAATATCTTCCACAAGTTTATAGAAATTTTGGATGGAATTTTAGCATCCCAAATGTTGCAATGGACGATAGAAGATGGGTAGTGGATCTTGATACAATCATAAGTTGAAGATAGAGAGAATTTACCCGATTTTTCTGGCTTCCAAACAAAATTATCCTCCAAAATCTCCATTTGATTTAAGCAATCTTCTTCGACTCTTATCATATTCTTCCAGGTATGAGATCCTCCAACAGAATTCGCGTGCCAATTTTTGTATTTATTATTGAAGAATTTAGAACACAAAGAGTCTTCAAATATGAATTTCCAATACCTCTTCATACAAGCTTCCTTAGCAAGCATGCCAAAATCTTTAAATCCTATCCCACCTGCATTTTGATCTTTGCATAAAACAAATCAATTCTTCCATTTATATTTCCATCCCTGATCTTCATTACCTCCCCAAAAGAATTTATTTAACATCATATGGATTTTCTTAATCACCATTTTGGGAGGGTTAATGGAAGCTAAAAGATTTAAAGGCATCGAGGATAAGACATGATTAATGAGAGTAAATCTTCCACTAATAGAGAGCAATTTAGACTTCCATCCTGCTATTTTTCCTCTCAAAGAAGAAAAGATAGAATCATAGTATAAGACCTTGTTTCTTCCTTTAAATAAAGGGCAACCCAAATATTTAAGAGGAAGGTCTTTAGAATTCAACCCTAAAACTTCAGCCACCTTTCTTTTAAAACTCAGAGGCTTCTTGTCATGAACAGAAAAGGAACTTTTGGAAAAATTAATTTTCTGTCCTGAAGTGGAAGAATATCTCTGAAGGAAAGCTATAACATTCTTTAAACTTCAATTATCCCCCCTGCAGAATATAAAAACATCATCTGCAAAAGATAGGTGGGAAATCATAGGGCTTCCACTAGGCATATAGAAAGGTTTGATGAGACTTTTTTCCACCATAATCTCCAAACCTCTACTGAAATACTCTGCTGTAATAATAAAAAGGCTTGGAGAGATTGGATACCCTTGCCTGAGCCCTCTATTAAACTTGAAAAATCCAGTAGATTGACCATTAATAATAAATGAGAACCAATTATTGGAAATGCATCTCCAAATTAAATCAATGAACCTTTCTCCAAAGCCAAAACCTCTGAGAACTTTGATTAGGAAGCCCCAATGAAGCCTATCATAAGCTTTCTCCATGTCCAATTTAATAATGACATTTCCACCATGGATTTTCTTACCAATATTGTGAACCATCTCCTGAGCTAGCAAGATATTATCTTGGATAGATCTACCTTTAGTAAATCCACTTTGATTTGGAGAAATGATATTAGGAAGAATCTTTTCAAGTCTAGAACATAGGATCTTTGATATAATCTTATAACAGAAGTTGCATGGCCTAATAGGCCTAAACTCACCACAAGATTTAGGATTTTTAACTTTAGGAATCAAGACTATGGATGTTGAAGACCAGCTTCTAGGCAAGTCTGCACCTGCCAAGAAAGCATTAATTGTAGAAGATAAATCCTCCTTAATAATAGTCCAGCACTTCTGAAAGAAAAGACCTCCAAAGCCACCAGGACCTGGAGAGGAATCTGAATCCATGTGTTGAATAACTGACCACACTTCATCCTTAGTAGCAAAGCTTTCTAATTCTAAATTTGAATCTGCAGAGATGAGTCTGGAGATTAAATCTTCATTAAAATCACCTGACAAAGGCTGAACTGTAGTTAATTGAGATTCAAAGAATTTGAAAATCTTGTTTTTAATCTCCTGGTTGTCTTCAATCATATCTCCATTATCACCTTTAATCCTATAAATCAATAGTTTTTGGTGTTTTGCTTTAGTACAAGCATGGAAGAATTTTGTATTTGAGTCCCCCAGCTTCAACCATTTGACTGAAGATTTTTTCTTCCAGAACATCTGCTTAATGTTTAGAGCAGCTTGAAGCTTAGCCCTACCTTGATTCAAAGCTTCTCTATTCACTTCTAATCTCACCAATTCATAGTTGAGCTTAAATTGCAATATCTCATCTTCTAAGTCCATCACTGTTTGATTCACATTCTTAAAAGATTCCCTACTCCAAGATTTTATCACCCCTTTAAGTCTTTTAAGCTTAGTATAAAAATTCCATAAGCCTACAGAATCAGTGTTAACACTCCAAGAGTCTGCAACAATCTTCAAAAAGTCTGGGTGAGAACACCAGAAATTTAGAAGCTTGAAAACAACGTAGAATTCATCTTCTTGATTCTTAACTGAAAGGAGGGGAGGTGAATGGTCAGAGGCTGTTTTGTTCAGATGTTGGAAATAAGAAAATGGATGGATAAGCTCCCATTGCACATTTATTCAGCACCTATCAAGCCTAACCATAATTAGGTCTGCTTCACCTCTATTGTTACACCAGGTATACCTTGTCCCCTGATACCACAATTCTTTCATGCCACTATCTTCAATAGCTTGAACAAAGTCTCCTACAGCTGAATGATCAACATCATTACCACCAACCTTCTCATCTTGATTAGCCACTACATTAAAATCTCCCATTACAATGTGAGGAATTGAAATCATCTCACTAGCCACATCAATCATTTGAGTCCAGAGAGGTCTCCTCTCAATTTTAGAACATTTGGCATGCACAACTGAAACACAGACTTGCTCTTTTATATATGGATGAGAAATTAGAACTGACAACATTTGATCATGATCTACCTTAACTTGAGTTCGAACATTCAATCTCCATAACAGCTAAATTTTCCCATTACAGTTACTAATCCCACCTTCAGAACCCCATTTCACCTTGAAAGATTCTAAATTATCCATATGAACCTTTGGCTCCAACAAAGCTAAAAAAGGAATTTTATTAGCTCTGTAAAGTTTATTTATTCTTCTATTCGCAGATTTCTTTCTAACTCCTCTAATATTCCAGACCATAAAATTTAACATTGATGATTAGATAATTGGTATTGGATGGTGCCCCTTGCTAGAGATCTGGTGACTCTGGTATACATAGGGTTTTTTCTCCTCTGCTTTGTAGTTACATTTCCATAACTGATAGGAGTCTTTTGAATTCTAAGGATATCTTCATTCTTGTCCCTGTACTTCAAAAGCTTTTGTTACACTGATTTAGAGAATTGTAGCAACTCCTCAATCATTGGAACATTGAAATTATAATCCTCTTCACCATCGGATAAATACATCTTCTACCTTGGTTTTGCAAGTTCACTAACTGACATCTTAGTTCCTCTAGGGGATAGAGATCTTTGATCCACTAAATATTCTTTAACACCTCTCCTGTCTTGATTCTCGATGTTTCCAATTAAGTCTTGAATGTTCTTCAATTTTTGTTTTATTTTCCTCTAGTTATTTGGCACAATCAAAGTAGATATCTGGTTGTTTAGCTTCTCCACAGCATTCAATATTTCACTATCTTCTCTTGCTTCTTCAATAGGTGTATCTGTAATTTCAATAAACATTTCTTCACCATTTGATTCAATCTCCTTATTTACTTGGATGAATACTTTCTTCGAATGGATTGGATTTAGGATTAGGTTTTCTTCAGTAACAATTTGGGTCCGTTGCTCTTTCTTATCATATTTGGAAGCATCTTCAATTGGTAACACATTCTTCTTCATTCGATATTCCACAGTCTTCTTCTTCACATTGAAATTATCTTGCATCATATTTTTGTTACTTTCTTTCTTTAATCCCCCTTCAATGACTTTGGAATTAAACAAACAATTCTCCTCTTAAAATTGGGACGAATGATGAACTGCTCTTGGGCTTCCCCTCATGATAAAGTGGTAACCTTGCTTGGAGGAAAATATGGTCATCCATACTCAAAGGGTGAACCCCACCTCACATTCGCCTCTCTGATTAACTATGTCTAGTTGCCCTAGTGCTAATTGAAATAATCACCCTTTCACCTAGTATTTCGATCCCTATTTATGTGTTTTTGATGTTGCACCTTTTCGAGGGGCACCTCCTTGCTAAGAATAATCTCGGTTCACTACAAGAAAAATCACAATTCGCGACATCTGCATTTTTGTGTTGCCATAGGGTATACTGCGGGCAACACATATATTTTGTTGTTGCGAAGAGGTCATTTTTGGTTCCCATACACTCAAATTTCCCACGCTATTGTCATTTACATTCGGGCACATTCAACTGATGTAAGAAATTTGGACCCTACATTCGGCGACAAGTTTTTTGATGTCGGGGTGTTATCCCTACTTTTGGCAAAATGTTTTTAATGTCGTGAACTTACCCCTTTCTTGAATTTTTGGTTCTATCTCTATACTTAAATGATGCATAAAAAGGGAAAAAAACATCTTGAATTTTTCCTATATTTGTAGTTAAATTGTGTTTTATATATTGGGTAGCTAGGGTTTGCTTTTACTTTTGAGGTTATTTGAAACTGGGAAGTGATTGTATCTGTAGGTAGATGCTATATGAAAATCTAATATATTTTAGGGGTTGTTTAACATTTTACTTTAAAGGTTTGGCTACAAGTTTTGCAATCTTGATTCTCCTAGAAATTAGAAACTGAATGAGAATTGTGAAAGGAAAGATAGGTGTCGCACATAGGAGGCAAAGAGCGGATATGTTTAGATGCAGTGGGTGCTTTGTTTGAAATGGTCAATGGTCATTTCCATTTGCCTAATAATGAGTTACCTTCAAGTAGAAGGAAACATGTTCTTGATTCTGATGATATTAGGCAACATGCTAATGCATTTGGTGGAGATGGCAAGATGGAGACCTGTTTAAAATAGTGTTTATTTCCCAGCACCCAGAAGGTCAGCTTCTTTTTATTTTATAGAGGATTCTCTAATTATGTACGTATATTATATATTTGTCGATGTGTATAGTTTTGTTTTTCTTTGCAGATTAGGGGGATTTTAAATTCAGAATTAAAGTATTTTCGTTGTTAAATTTAGAGACTTTTTGTAATTTTCAAAAAGATGACACGAGACTGGAAACAAATCACCAACTCCTTTTTAAATTATTCATGTTTTCTTTACAAGCTTTATTTTATCTACAGGGACGAAGAGGTTTAAAATCAATCAGATCTATGGCTCGTGGGATTTAAGTAAACTTATTGATGTTGAAAAGGTTGTACATCTATTGTGATGTTGCATAATAGTTTTTGTGTTTTTCTTTAATAATTTTATTGTTTATATTTGTTGTGTAATTGACTTTGTAAATGTATAATTGTTTGTATTATTCATTTAATAATTCTATTTTGCTTGGTCCGCTTCAAGTAATGAAAATAATTTTATTTGATGGTTCTCCGAATTATACTTAATTATTATGAAATAAGTTTTTAAGAATATATAATTTCTTTTTTAGAAAAAAAAGTTTTCACCAATTGTGTTTCCATATTGAAAAAAAATGAAATTTATATTTTATGTTTATTTAGTTACTTGATTTAAATATTAATAATTACAAGATTATTAAATTACTCATTACATTAGTTATTTGATTTAAATATTAATAATTACAAGATTATTAAATTATTCATCACATGTTAACCTTTTACCTTTGACAACATTTTTAGTGGAATATAAATTTAATTAAATTTAAAAATTAAATGTCCTCGTGCATCGCGTGGGTTACATGCTACTTCAATTTAAAAAACACAAGAATATAAATAATGACTTCTCTAGTCACAATAAACACACGTAATTAATAACAAGTACACATAATTAATTTTTTTTCAATTTAATAATTCACAAAAAATATGGGAAACTACAGGAGTGTTATAAAATATATATTAATTGATGTCCACTTGTATACCACATTTATGAATGAGACTTTTGGGATGTCTTACTGGGTACTATAAGTTGGGGTGAGACCTCTATTTAGACACCAATAGAATGAAAAGTTTTATCTCCCTATGAGTGGGTGTTTGTTTTTACCTCTTAATGATAAATTGATTTTCATTCAACATTAGGAAGTAATATTTGGTGTTTGTTTTTATCACTTAATGCTGAAAAATAGTTAAATCCAACATTAGGCAAGTCCCTTACTAAATGCTTAATGCAGATTTTTTTTAATAAAAGTTCATTTGAGTTTTACCCTTATTTTATTTGCTAAAGGACATTAACATAAAACTAATTAATAAATTATTAGTAATAGCATCAAATTAATTGCATTCAACATTCAAAGACAAATAACTTTAAATAAACAACGTAAACCCAAAGATTCATTCAAATAATAAACAAAAATACTTTTCAACGTTGAGAGTTCACCCTTAAACATTCGTCATTGAGACGCTAAAAAAACAAACTGGCCTAAATTATCAGCAACATTATTTTTATAAATATTTTTGGGTAAATTATAAAATTAACCCTTAAGTTTGAGATTATTTTCAATTTTAAATTCGATGTTTCAAAAGTTGCAATGTTAAGCATGATGTTTCAAAATTATTTCAATTCTAACCCTGAATAATATGCTTTTAGGAGACTTAATAGAGATAATGATTGAGAATTATATTTCCTTATGTCCTTCGTTGTGTTAAGTCTCCTATCCTAAGAAAGATATGATGGAGCGGTAAAATTGAAAATTGAAAATGAATGCAAATTAATTTTGCATTTTTGCCATTATTTTTTAATGAAAAACTCTAGAGTTGGTCGACAAAGGCTGGCGTCTCCAACAGAAGCAGAAGCCACATTCCATCCCCCGGGAAAAAAACACCAAATTGGTCCAAGTCATCTCCATTAGCATTTCCCTACCCCTGCTGTCTTTCATTTTCAGGTAATCTATTATAACTAGTTTATTTACAGTTCTACTCAACAACTAACAGTTTAGAAGGACGAATTTCCAATTTGCCAACTTATAACTTTAACAGTTGCTTGTAAATTTAACTAAAATCGACCTTTGCCCCTGTGAGGGAGCCACTCCGAAAAGTTATTCGTATGCTTGGATTCAATTATACCATCCAGATCCTATGTTTTCAAATTATTTGCTCACTAAATAAAAATATGAAAAAACAACAAGCTTAAGCCTTTGTCCTTTTCAAATTTGGCATTGGTGAATGTGTACAAGTATATGGTTATAATTTGAGAGTTTCTAGAACCTGTTTGATTAAATTCCCAACCATTATCTTGTAAGTATGGAGGTAGAACATTGCTATTTGGATGGAAATGCATATATGGTAGAGTTCTCTCCACATGACTCGCTGCACCATGTTTTAGTCGCTTCCACATACACGCTACAAGAGGGTGATCAACCTAGCCGATCAGGAACCATATCTTTGTTCAATGTTGATGCTGATGAGGGTCGATTTGAATTGTTTCACAAGGTAGAGACTGCGGGTATCTTTGATCTAAAATGGAACCCTGTCCGTGTGGGAGGTAATGCCACTCCCTTGCTTGCTCAAGCAGATGCTCATGGTTACTTGAGGCTTCATCGTCTTCAAACTTCCACAGATGGATTATATTTTTATGGGAATTTCCTGAAAGAGGTCGATGCTCGATGCTGAAACAATTACTTCTTCCATGTGCCTGTGTCTGGACTGGAACCCCTCAGCTATAATCATCCCAGTGGGACTTTTAGATGGTTCAGCCTCGATAGTCTTCCTACATGATCCCGGACCAAATATAGTACGAGAATGGAAACCACATGAATTTGAGGTTTGGGCCACCTACTTTGATATTCACTAACCACAGATGGTGTACACCATCTCAGAGGACTGCAAATTCAGTTGCTGGGATTTAAGAACTGATCCTTTTTCCAGAACAAAAAAGTTCACACCATGGGTGTTTGTTGTATTGCAAAGAGTCCCAGTGACCCGCATAAGTTACTCACTGGTAGCTACGACGAGTACCTAGGGGTATGGGACATCAGATCAATCTCAAAGCCTATAAATGAAACTTCAATCTGTTTAGGGGGAGGAGTTTGGAGAATTAAGTACCATCCGTTTATACCGGGCTTGGTCTTGGCAGCGTGTATGCACAATGGGTTTGAAGTTGTCAATATTAAGGGGGATAAAGCTGAAGTGATTGAAACATACAACAAGCATGAGTCACTTGCGTATGGAGCAGATTGGCAGAGAGGGACTGCATTCCCGAAAGGCAAAAGGAGTGCTGTGGTTGCTACTTGCTCTTTTTATGATCGACTCCTTCGGATATGGATGCCAGAAACTGATATTGCTACATGACAGTGCATTAGAATGCTTTTCATCAACTGAGGTTAGAGGGATTAAACATTTTTGCTCCCATGAAACCAAAAATCATATCTGACCAAGTTCAACGCTTTTGGCAGTCATTGTGTCTTGGTGAGAATATATACATTTGTTTAAGGTAATCAGGATCTGCTGGTATTTAGTTTACGTATTTATTCCTTGTTTCAAAATAGGTAGTCAACACTTAATATTCTATTGTTGTTTAGTTTATACATTTATTCCTTAATTAAAATAGGTAGTCAAGACCCAATATTGAAATAAACAAATTCCCGAACTTTTTTGCATTAGAAATGTTTCAGAGGGTATCTTGCAAAAATTGCATAGTTCAGGGGAGGTTTTACACCATACACTTAAACTTATATCATCTTTTGTTCGTAAATTATTTTTTTGATCCAGTATTACAAATCGAGAACAATCTTAAGTCAAGGTCAATATGCCATGTCCTAGTGAATTCAATGCCACGAACATGACACACTAGATATTTTAACGGGGAAAAGAAGGAAAAGTGAGGCACACTATTATACTCCCTTAAGTTTGTGGCCTGAGTTGGAAATCCTTTTCAACAGCAAAATGAAAATTTTCCACATGTAAGTGTTAATATAACCTTTTAAAGATTAACACTCAAATCCTTTCAATAAACCTCGAGAACATCATGAATATATTAATAACCTCAAACATCTAAGTCCCCCCAAATAATCTCAAGGCAAGAATAAACGATAACAACTCAACAAATCAAATCTAAGATATCATGTAGACAAGAATGAATGGAAATAAACCATGGAATCTATCTAAGAATTAAAACAAATTTTAAAATTGAGAGAGATCACATTACAAAAGATCTGAAAGAGTTTGGAAAATTACTAAAATGTGAACTATGCAACTCAACTGCTTTTAATAGTATATTGGGGATGTTACTACTGAGTAAAATTATAAGAATGTGATAATAGGATAAGGAAACTGCAATTGTGGTCACCGAGTCGCTAGCCGAAATAGCAAAAAAGAAGTAGAACTCCAAAATGATGTGAAGATTGAGATCATCTCTGTTATGGTAAATAACATCCAATAAAATGAACAGGAGCAGGAAGATGTTAGTAAAAATGTTTCTGAGGATAATATGGAAGAATTCAGTGTATAAAAACTCCAATATCACTGTCATAACAACCAAAGATAGAAGAATTCAGTGGGTTTTAATATACTTTCATGCCGGGATAAGAAGGTTAGATTATAGGTAACCAAGTTGATTTTGGACTACGAATGATCTTGCCAAGTTGCCCCGACCTTTTCTGATTATAGACTTATTGACTTGACTTTAATGGTAGTAAATTTACATGGTATAAAACTGTGTTTGGCAAAGGCTGAATAGGTATTTCGAAATATGAAATGGCTTAATCTTCTCCTTATAACCAAAATAGACCATTTGAATATATCAAATTCTGATCAATCCCCCATTACTCTTGGGATTAATTAAAATTGTGATAGGAAGGCTTACCCGTTTCATTTTTATAAAATGTGGACTAAACATATAGAATTTTGGCAGTCATTAAAGATTGTTAGGAGGTTGCCTTAGATAGTAAGGGGGTCCTATGTACACCTTGATAAAAAAAATCTGTGGATATTGAAAATCACTTTTGGTAAGTGGAATAAATATACATATGGTAATATATTTTAGAATATTAAAAGTTGTGAAGATTAAGTGCTGGAAAAAGAGTTGTTACATGAGGCTTATCCAAATGAAGAAAACAACATAATTTGCGCATAAACTAAAGTGGAGATATATGTTGCTTGCTCATGAGGAATGTTTTCAAAAGAAGGAAGAAAAGTTTAGATGGATCAGAGAAGGTGATAGAAACACACCTTTTTTCATGAATCTGCAAAGTAAAAAGGAGAATGATGTTCATAGAATTATAGATATGAACAGTAGATGATACTCAAGTAGACATAGGTAATGCTGGTGTGGACTATTACATGAATTATATTATCCAAATTTCTCAAATTAATGATGATAAATTACTGGTATACATCCCTCAAAATAATGAAGATTTGTGCAAGATTCCTAAAAAAATTACTTTGAGGGCGTTATTCTTCCAAATTACAGCTCTAGCACAATCATTGCTGCCATCCCCAATGTTGAAAACTCTAGTAACTTTAGTGACCTAGGTTCGGTTTGTCTATTGCTGTTAATAATTAAATGATTACAAAGCTTATGAATCATAAGCTTACTAGAATCCTCCCTAAAAAATTTTGAAAATAAAAATGCTTTTGTCAAGAAATAAACAATGTGGATAATGTACTTTTAGCGAAGGAGTTGATAGATAAGTATGATAAGAAAATTAGAGGTGAGAATCTTGTATTAAAACTAGATTTGGCCAAAGCTTTTGATAGGATATCTTTCCATTATGTACTTCATATATTATTTGTTACTATTGTACACAAGAATGATGATAAAAGACAGAGGCATTCATACGTCTGAGACCTTGGTTGTGACATAGAGGAAATGTTGTGTAGTTCCAACGCGAGGATGATGCAATATAGATGTAAGGTACCCCTCAATCTCTAGGCCGATGTTGTCCTTGTGGTCCCTCTTAGAGAATTTTTTTGAAACCTTTTTATATTACAAAACAAAATATCTATAGCTTATGACCAGGTAAGAATCCATTATAAACACACCAATACTCGATTGATATGCGATAACACAATGCACTATTATGACATTCACATTGCGCCGAGACACTAAAAAGACAAACACCAATTTGAATGCTACAATGGCCTCGATGAAACTAAAATTCTCATATGGACTTATCATCAAATTAAATCAGCTAAACATCCATGATATGTACAAATGACTTTAATAGCCCCAATCATAAAAGCATTACCACAATACTCAATAAATTAAAATGACCACAATGCCCCCTGAACACCAAATGCACTGAAATGACCTAAACTACCCCCTCAAGGATCAATCATGGAAGTAACACATGATGTCAGATGCTGGACCTTTTAATCCATAGGAGTAATAGTATATATAGAAGGAGAACCATTTTAAAAGCGTGTTGCATCCTCACAAAATCAAAGTTCTTCCTTAAAATATTTTTTTATGTTGACTTTAATAGCCCCAATCATAAAAGCATTACCACAATACTCAATAAATTAAAATGACCACAATGCCCCCTGAACACCAAATGCACTGAAAGGACCTAAACTACCCCCTCAAGGATCAATCATGGAAGTAACACATGATGTCAGATGCTGGACCTTTTAATCCATAGGAGTAATAGTATATATAGAAGGAGAACCATTTTAAAAGCGTGTTGCATCCTCACAAAATCGAAGTTCTTCCTTAAAACATTTTTTTATGTTGACATACATAGTCCAACTCTGTAAAATTGGTATATCTTTGACAATTTGAGTAATTGTATACCCAATTCGTCTCAAATTAAGAATCCCTATTTGTATTTAATATATATTAGGGATACACCAAATCAATGTTCACTATTTGGTTCATTATTTAGGTCGAAAACAAGGAAAGTGGACTATTGAGTTTGGAAAAACCAAAAAAGGAATAATGGACTCTTAATTTGGGACGGAGGGAATATAAATAGATATACAAAATGATGAAACATTGCACACTACTCTACTAAATGCTGAGCATCAACCACATCACCAAGAACACTATCGAAGCATCAGATTTCTTTCTTTTTTCTACACACTTTCTTTTTTTCTACACACTTTCTTTTTATTCTACCCACTTTCTTTTTACAATGTTTGGGCATTTTGTTTCCAAATCAATCCATCTCTGTATGAATATACATACGTTTTTATGAACCTAATTATCTATTAATCATATATAGGTACAACAACTTTCTTGACACAACCAAACTCGTTGAGATGTTAAAAAAAATTCAAACCCAATAAACTAAACATCATGCAATCGGGAAAAGAAAAAAGGAGCATACCTCAATTGAAACTTGTATTATGCAGACTAATAAACAAACTTGGGACATGCTTGGTGCTTCAAACATGGAGAAAGCGAGAAAATTCAAGGAAGATAAATCAGCTTGATGCGTATGGCTGAAACTACTTATAATGTCTAAATTACAAAATCCGAAAGACTGTCGATAATAAACCATGCCTTAACAAACAGAACTTGAGGATGATCAGTAGATATACTCTTGAGTTACACAAGATCGATAGACAATTTCTATCAATTCTTCAAGTTCTATAACTCACTAATTGATGCCAACCAACAATAATTGAAGCAACTACTGTACTCAGAGCATTAAAAATTGCTAAAAAAGAGAATAGTTCAAAAGAGCAACGACTGAGGGGCCATTTTAATATAAAGGGACTTAAGAAGATACTGAGAGAAATTATAAACCTGTTTAAAATGAGAAAACATATATAAATGGTCCAACCAACACTAAAGTTGATCTTCTATGGAATGGGTGTATGCCATTGGAAATACATATAAACCAAATTGAAGTGGAATTTGATATAAGGAGTGAGGAACTCTCTTTTGATAACTGTATATCAGTTAATATATGAGCCAATTTAGTGTCAACTTTGAGGTGTAAAAAAAGGATATATTCTACAAATTATTGGCACTTCATTTTGGTGATAAGTCACTATGTAAATTTCAAGGGATCCCTTATAGCCACCTTTGGGTAACCATATTGTAAGTCAATTAAGCTTTGCGTATGATATAATTATTTTTGCCAATTGAGATAGGAGATTTATAGAAAGTTGATCTAATTTCTGGAGGAATATAAGGCCTCGTCAAGTTAACTGATTAAGCAAAAGAAGAGTTGTTTTAATTTGCCAAAGGACCCAATTCAAAAGATTAATTACATGAAAAGGGTTACATGGTTCTCTAATAAGGGACGTCCTCTAAAATACCTAGGTTGTCCCATATCTAATGGAAGGAAAATATATAGTAGGTTTCATGAGATGATGGCTAAATATAGATAAAACCTAAAGTTGGAATTCCCTCCATTTATCTAGTGGTGGAAGGGTTATTTCATGGAACTATGTGATGTTTTAAATGCCTTTATATACTACCTCTACAATTGATAAAATCCAAAGTTGTAATTCTCTCCATTTATCTAGTAGGGGGAATTACAGGGCTAGAAGCATCATTTGTCCAAGTGGTCTGGAATTTGTTATCCTTATCCTGAAGGTGGCCTGAATCACAGAAATTTGGAGCATATTTCACGGTCTAATGTTGTTAGAACTGGATAGGATAGAAAACTCTTTATGGGTTTCTTTCATTCAGAATAACTATATCGCAATCATATCAGTAAATTACAAACTTGCTTCACATTTATGGAAAAAGATTCGAGAAGTTCACAACTTGGTTGAGGCTAATAGTATTCAAAATCAAGACCAATCATACTATAAGACAAACCCTCAAGGTAAATTTTCTTTTTCTACTACTTAGGATCCTGTTAGATATGAAAACATCTATTTCTTTGCATAATTTTTTATTGGAGACTTTAGTACCCAAAATTACTTTTATTTTCATAGGGCTACTGCTACACAAATATATTATTTTCAATAAAGAAATCACTGATTAAGGATTGAGGCTTTGTTCCATGTCATTGCTATGAAAGCTTTTGCAAGACAAAACTGGGCTACCAACCGTTAAGTGGAGATCATTTCTTTTGAGTCCTTAGTGTAAAGGTAATAGATATAGTTTTGATGCAGGAGCATAGGACAAATACATCTTTTTTTATTTCTTTAGTTTAGTTCCTTTTTTTTACCCTTTTGTATCTTTAGTATAAATAGCCTAAAGGCTCTCATTTGTAAGACTTTTTCCCATTTGATATTGAGAGACTAGAGAGAGAAATAAAAGAACTCCCTACATTTCCATGTTGTTGTTGTTGTTTAGTTAACTTCTTGATTTTTACGCTTTCGCACCTTAATCCACATCAAATTGGTATCAGAACGAGGTTTGTTCTTGGATCGATCATGATTATTGAAGATTGGGATTCTAATTGAATTCATCCAAATGAATGTCACCCAAACCAGAACACCATGACCAAAACCCTTAAATTTCCCAAGGCTGTCCCAACCCTACCAAACTTCTCTAAAGACCAAACCGAACAACCCCCAACCCTTACCAAAACCCCTGCTCAACCTGAACAGACCAGAATCATCTTCGATCCATCCATTCTTACCGGTCGACCACAAATGGATAACAAGGAGAGGTTGCTGACTCCAGTGGTGGATCGAGACCACCCAACATGTTATACCGAGGCCCTAAGGGCTGATGTTTTTAAAATTTGGGCTCTGACCCGTATCTATCTTTTCTTTCTCTTCTTCTTTGTTATTTTTCTTACGTGTACAGACACGGGGATGCTTGGATGACTATTTCATTTGAGTCAGACGTTGCTGCCATAACTGTGGATGTTGGCAGGATATTATATAGACGCTTCTCTTCCCGTGATCTAGATAGGAGGTACTGGGAGTATATTAGGGCAGGATATTTCTAGATTTTTTTATTACGCGCTTTCGATATGGTTGTATGAATATTTTACTGAGAGTTATCGGTTATTTATTTATTCATTTCAGTTGTTGTTTATACTACCGTGTGAATGGTTTTAATTGTGCAGGCCTAACAGGTTATTAGTAATTAATTTGATATAAGACTGATCACCCGATATTTTATTAGGCGGGGTGTCGCAATTGTTTACAGTGTCATGTGTATTTTAGTCATTGTTAGTGTTTTTCAATTAGAGACAACAATTTTCTTTAGAGACAATAAATAACAACTGAGAGAAAAATGAACACAATTTCCACCTGAAAGCAAGAGAAGGAATAATAGAATGAGTGGTTCGTTCGCAAGTGGGGCATGCAGTAAAGTGAATAATGCTGGATTTGAATCTCCTAAAAAGGGTAGAAATAAGAATGGTGCTGACACTAATTCTTTTAGTGAAAGAGTCTTAAGATCTCCTAAGGAGACTGATGCTTTCTAAAGCCTTAGTTCCAATAATTAAGTCCATCATTTTGAGCATTAGAGGGGTGAAGAAACGAATGTTTGAAAGGTTTAAAAAGCTTATAAAGATTAATCATGTCGCTTTGTTTGTTATTATCGAGCCTAATGCAACACTTCATCTGCTGAGGTAAATAAAAAACTAACTTTTTTGTAGCATACCATGAGGTGTCCGGGCCAGCTTACACGCACCTCGACTAATCCCCATTCGCGGTTCATGGCTTCCGTTGGCTAAGCATTATTTTGACAGTACCAGGGATCGAACTGGGACCAAACTCAAGACTAGCATTGTTAATGAATTGTGTCTTTCAGCTAGGATTACCAAGAAACACAAAAATGAATTACGTTCAATTGATAAAGAATTGAGCATGTAGGCCTCAATGAGAATCTAATACAGATAAATATGTGCAACAAACAAAATCTAGCAAGGATAATACTTGCCATTAGGAACCCTCGTATTATTTTCTTTACCAATGTTTGTTGTGGATTTTTGTTTGAATAGTTAATTTTAGGACATTGACAAAGGGATATAAAATTATTAGTGATCTATCATTGTATGAATATCTGCTCCAAACAAAACAAGTGCAGTCAGTAAAATACAGAATGCAAGGCTGGGCATTCTTATATATCATCTGCATAAACTAAAGCAAAGACTAACGTGACCTTTTTTATGACATGTCCTCTCCGATTTTGACTTAATGCGTAGTAATATCCCAAAGATTAAAATCACATATTTACCCATGGTTAACTTCTAATACGATGGAATTAATAAGATCTCTTTGATTTTTACCAAACGCGCCCAAATACACCAAATGGGAAAAGTACACTTTTACCCTTGTTTAACTTTTGTTTACAACAAAACTAACCAGTCATATCTTACTTTGATCAAAGTGGCCTATCAAAAAAATAGTCAAAATTATGCTTTTACCCCTGGCACACGTCCGCTAAAGGCATCAAATGGATAAAATTATGCTTTTACCCCTGATTAACTTCGGTGCACAATCATGTTGAGCATAGAAAATGTCCCCCCAGATGATGCACCATAACAATCATTCTTCGAGGGGGGGGGGGGGATGGGAGGAAGAGACAACCTTTTTGAAATTGACCCACTTATTGGTCGTTATAGTTGAGAGGTAGCATTTCGAGTGAGCTTCAGAATAAATTAATAAAACAGAGGAAAATCTTACCTAGTAATATGATCACAAAAGAATTGCATATTAAGATATTAAATTTCATTTTGAAGATGAAATGTAATAAGTATGTCTGTCCATGTTACTTTTCTAATCAAATTGTTTTCATTTTTTGACCACTGCTAGAGAACAACCTATTCTAAACAAACCAAACTAAAAAATATAAATATCATTTTTTTCTCTTATCATCATGCCGAACTCCTATTCGCCTTTGTCGCCTGGGCCTCATCTCTAAGACATTATTCGTCTAGAGTACCATCGCCTACATCACTACATATGTTGTCGCCGGTGATCTCACGACCAGAAATATTAGCAAAAAAATCTAAAAATCTCTGATCCTACTGATGTTTTCCACCCAAAAATGATATGGAATTGGCTTTCTTTTTTCGGTGAAAATATGGAATTTCCTTTCATTATATTGTAGTGGTATACATTTCTATTGTAGTGGTATTGATTTTTTGCGATTGTTCGGTGAGGGGCAAAAATGGGTTACACAACTATTAGTTTTTGTTAGTAAAAAAATATGTTATTGTACAATTATAAATAATTATTGTATGGAGGTTTGTTGAAGTGAGGATTGAACTATTATAGATGAAAAATTGCATTCTTGTTACTTTAACTATTATTTTTGTGGTATAATCCCGGTGTGAATTTATATTTTCGTTAATTGTCTTATACATGCCTTTACATGGTTGTGTAATTTTTTCTCTATCGTAGCTCACTTTTTTTGGTTTTGTTCATTGAAAAAATGGGGACAATATAAAGGAATTGTGTTATTTGAACATTGTAATTCTCCTTTTTGATTATTCTTTTATTTCCCTATTATGAAAAAAATTGGATGGTATATTCATAGGTGGATCTTGTCAATTTTATATATATTTTGTTTCGTGGGAATTTTGGGCATTAACTTGAAGCTTTTGTAATAAGAATGTTATATTGTTTGCCTGCGATGGCATGCGTAATAATATTTTTTATAATACATCCGTAAGACATTATATCACAAAAACTATGCCCTACTTTTGCACTCCTCTTTATTTTTTAGCATTCCCTCCTGAATGATAATCCCCAATCCTAACAACACTAAGAGTACAATTCTCAGACCTAGAAATACCAAAACTACGATAATCCTTCTAAAAAGGAGCGGTTTTTCCATCTTTGGATCTAAACTGCAATGCCATGTGGCAAGAAGTATCATTAGTTATGCGAACGGGTTTGTAGACACCCCATTCTGTTACCTCCTAACTCTCCTTAGGTCCCTAGTACCTTCCTTCATCACCACAAACCCAAGTCATGTCCCGAGTACTGACAATATTTGTAGAATTGTCAACACATGAAAGGATGTTAAGTGAAAATAAAAAATTAATTAAAAAATTTAGGGTATTTGTGATCACAAGTCATGTAAAAGAAAAATATAGGTACAAAGTAACTTGCAAAACTATAACAAAGTTTTTATTTTTATTAAAAAAATAACTTTTTTTTAATGAAACGGTTATAACATTTTTTAAATAAAAAAGAACTACTTTTAAAAAATATTTTAAAAAATAAAAAACTATTTTTATATAAGACATATTGTACTTAATTTATTAAAAAGGAAGAGTAAAACCATTTTTTATATTAATTGAATTTTTTTATATTATACAGTTAATTTTTTTAAAGTCAAAACACTTTCTTAATTTCATAAAATAGTTAAAAAAAGAAGAAGGTAAAAATAGTTATTTTAAAACATTTTTTTAGATCAAAATTAAAAAAATCATTAAAATAATTTCTTTTATGTATAAAAAACCTTTAAAAAATGATTTCTTACTAAAAAAATAGGTTTTAAACCGTTAAAAACAATTTCTAATAGTATAAGATAATTTATTTTCATGCTTAACAGTTTTAACATGCCCGTACATTTACCACAAGCAACTTACCAACAACGCCGTTAAGGTTTTGATGACGCATTTATCCCACTAACCGTACAGACCCTTGTTAAAAACTTGTGTTTGCCAAGAATGGGTTGCGTTGCTATATCTCCTCCAACATCTCTTTTTCCGTATCTCTCCTCCAGCATGGCGAATATGGAATGTCGCATGTACGAAGGCCGGTTCCCAGATGTGGACATGGCGGTGATGATTGAAGTAAAAAGCATCGGTGAAATGTGCGTTTATGTGGCCCTCCTCGAGTACAACAACATTGAGGGCATGATTCTCCTATCGGAGCTCTCGCGACGTCGTATTCCAAGCCTCAACAGTTTGATAAAGGTGGGCGGCATCGAGCCCGTCTTGGTCCTCCAAGTCGACGCTGACAAAGGCTACGTTAATCTCAGTAAGAGGAGAGTCTCCGTGGGAGATATTCAGACCTGTGTGGATAGGTACAATAAAAGCAAATTTGTTCACTCCATTATGCGACACGTTGACCAAACTATGCACCTCGATCTTCAAGTACTGCTTTCTCTTTACTACATATGCTAAGTTTCAATGTTTATGTTGGGTAAAATTGTGGGACTTGAGACTGTCTCTGGGTTCTAAATGGGAGATCATGGAAATTTAAGTGGGATTTTCTCTTGCGACTCAAATTTTCAGCATTGGTTGATTTCATCACACTCTTTAAAATTTATGTGGGTAGCAGTAGCAGGGAAGGTCCGGATATTTTCTTCGTTGTTGGCTCATGGCAAGGTTAATGCTTGTGATCTTTTTCCAGTGAGAAAATGCATCTCGAGTAATTTTGTAGCGAATTCTTCGAGGGGAAGTTGTGTGAGAAAAAATGCTCGCACATTTACGAGGGTAACAATTTCTTCTAATCTTGGAGAGCGGCGACTTCCTCGGTAGTGACATGCTCTGCTCGGATGGCCCAAAGGTACAACCCGAGTTTTCGGGCCAAAACGATATGACACGATATGACATCGTATTTTTTTAGTTGACACGAACACGATCAGAATAAAAAACATTTCAGCACGACACGACACGAATACCAGGATTTCGTTAAATTTCACGCCTAAAAAACAAGATAATACGATAACACGACATGACACAACGCATAATTTAGACACGGAAACGACACGACTTCGTGTAAAAAACACACGACACGACCACGACATATTGTGTCAATTTCGTATCGTTTTTTTGTGTTGTTTCTAAATTGTCACCCCTACCGTAAGAGCCACTCATCATGTATGGCAGCCAGTTTAGCATTTGGTTATAGCCATAATACATCTCTGGGTGTGCTTCTCAAGGCGACTTGACCTGTTTTAATATTATTTAGTTTTAGGGGAAAGATTTAGGATGCCAAGAGGGATATCTTGTGGAAGTTCTTTATGGCGTCTTTCTTTACATTTGGAATGGTTAAAATTGGACGATCTGCATTGTTATCTCAATCCCCAGTCGCTTGTCCCATGCCCTCGAAAATCCCAAATAGGTTGCTTGATGGAACTTCAAGTTCCTCAGGCTTCGTCTTCGCTGGAGCCAAATAATCATTGGCGCTAAGTAGGACCGGTCCTAAGATTGGAAGTCCCCCGTGCGAAAATCAATTTAGGGCATTTCTAAAAAATATTGTACAAAGATATTAAATATTTAAAATGAGCCCCTAAAAAATTAAACTTATTTTTTAGGTGTCCATTTTAGTTGGGTGAGATTGTTGAATAGTTGAATCATTCTTTGTACAGATTGTTTTTGGGTAGTTAAAAAAATGGGCCTCTAAAAAAATTAAACTTATTTTAAAAATTGATATTTTAATAACAATAAAATATTTTTGGACCCCCATAATATACATATATAGGTGCATACTCTAAAATGGGCACTGTTCCGTTGCCCATTTGGCACATGGCCAGGGCCGACAATGGCGCTAAGCACCCTTTTACCTAATACCTCTTCTGGTTCAAAGTAACTCATGCTACACTCTTTAAGTGGAACCTCGGGTTAGGTTTAGATGGGAGGTGGTTTCCGTTCACGGTTAAAATATTTGGATATAATATTGCAACGCATGTTTCCTTCAATGTTTATGTCCCTCTCTTTTCAAAACAAAAGCAGAGTTGCAGATATGTAACAGTAATGTACCTTAAAAACCCACATGAGATATGGAACGAGGTACTCGGGGATAGGGAGAGTATGTGGTAACACTGGTTCAAATCTCATGATTTTACATCCTGTAAAGTTTTTATAATCTAACAATTTTTTGCATTTCAGCATCCTTTTAAAATGGCTATGATTTAAAATTCTCATATGCGAGAGAGGGAGAGACTTTGACGACCATTCAGCCTTTAGAGCGACATGGAGCCAGTTAAGGAAGGCGAGGACTCGCATTTAAGTGTGGGGTTGACGTGTTTGCTTCGAAGGCGGCGGCGAAGACTCCATATGTAGCATTGGTAGATTATGTAGAGATGAATTTTAACATTGTCACCTGAGTGAAATGCTCACACAACCATCATCACACAAATCTTGTGTGTTTGTGTTCAAACTGTATTGAGATTTGGAAGTTCAGTTATATATATAATTTTGATGGTATACACACAGTGATGAGTTGTGCCTGCCTGAGAAGTTACTGTCTTGAAAATGGAATGAAAGAATAAAAAGACTCATTTCGTTGAAATAAGTCCAGAGAGAAAATGATGAAATCTCAAGTATTTTAAAGCAAATAAATTAAGGTCATGGACTATGAAATTTAAGATTTCAAAATTCTACAATTTGTAATTTAATGACTTCTATCTTGTGTCAAATAAACAAAGGCTTGTTCTTTCTAACGGGTTTTTTACATAATATTGTTGGTCTTTAAAAATTTAGGTTTCTTATTAAATAAAGAGAAGAAACTATGATGCCACTTTTTAGTGTTAACTGAAAAGAGGCTTCTACCCTTTGTCTTACCTTCCATGGTGTAGTAACTAGTAGGCACCCCTATTGATATTCTTTTATTTACTTATTTAGTTTTTATATTCATGTAGCCGACCCCAAATAATTGGAAAAAGACTTTGCTAAGTTGAGTTGATTTTTTATATTTTTCATAATCAATTATATATATTGGCTAATTTTAGAATCTAATAATCTATGACAGGATCTGTATATCCATGTTGGTTGGCCTTTATACCAGAAATATGGTCATGCTTTTGAGGTGGGCTTGTGTATTATTTTTGAAGCCTATAATTTTTCCTCACAAAGAATTTGCAGATCTTCACCTTTCTTTTTGGATATATGTGTACAGGCATTCAAGTTAATTGTTAATGATCCTGATTCCATTATCAACACCCTCACCCGTGATGTAAAAGAAATTGGTCCTAATGGACAAGAGGTAGTTTTTTTTATAACAAAGCTGATTAGGTCGCCACTATCTTCTTCTATTATTATTATTATTATTATTATTATTATTATTATTATTATTATTATTATTATTATTATTATTATTATTATTATTATTATTATTATTATTATTATTGTTGTTGTTGTTATTATTATTATTATTATTATTATTAAAGGATATTTCTCATCTCCTTATTCTGTAGGTGACTAAGGTAGTTCCTGCTATATCAGAGGAAGTTAAAGATGCTTTAGTGAAAAAAATTAGGAGAAGAATGACTCCGCAACCATTAAAGATTCGAGCTGATATTGAGATGATATGTTTCCAGTTTGACGCTGTTCTTCACATTAAGGTCATATATTGCTATTCCTCTGCTTCTGTATCCCTTTTCTGATCTATTTGAACAAATAATTGCATAACGTATTCTTAATTGCAATACCCTTTTTGAATTTGATTTCATTTCTCACTTTGAAGGATGCCATGAGGAAGGTTGAAGCTGCTAGTAATAAGGATTGCCCAGTGAAAATTAAAATGGTAGCTGGTCCATCATATGTTCTTAGTACTCACACCCTTGACAAGGTAATTGCACATCTTCACATAGTCTTACTTTACCAATTGGGTTTAGATCTTATTTGATCTATTATATCGTAATGATTTCTTTAATACGAATCCTTACACTCCTTTCAACGTTTTTCATTATTGTTGGCCACTTGTTATACAGGGAGAACAACTCTCGAATACTCATAATTGCTTGTATTCTATATGTTAGCATAGCTGGCACTTATTTAGTTCATTGATGAAAATGTTATCTATTGATGTTTACATTTTACGTCCTTGTAATTGGATTGATAATTGACCGACCCAATTATATGCGTCGGTGATGAAAAATACTATATATGCATATTTTGTACATTTCTTGTCTCATAATTAGAGTGATCGTTGCTTTGGATTGTTAAGTCTAAAATGCAATTTATATGTCACAGCTACCATTCGGTTTGATGGGTGGGAGTATATTGTTTTGCGCTTCTGAGAATTTATTATTCTTATTTTTGTCCACTTTTTCTGTAGACTGGATGGGACATGATAAAATTCATCATGAGCCCAAAATTTTCTTATTACTTTTCCAAGAGTTGAGAACTAGCAGATTGCATCTGCCCTTTTTCCATCTTTAGGGAACCTGTTATGCATTCATATATTGATGAAAATTATTTAAAGTTAGGTGTTAGGCTAGGTGGATGCTGTATGGAGAGGGAAAATTATTGGTGAGGTGGTTCAGGAGTCGAAGGCTTCGATAGATTCGGGTGGGACCGGGTGAGAAGGAGTGCTCCATCTGGTTAAAAAATAGTTCAAGAGTTTTTTGAGGTTCCTACGAGTTTCTATTCATCAAAACCTAGCTTAACTGTCAAATTCGATCAATTAATCAAACCTTGTTGTTTTTGTTAGTCTATAGCACTTTCAAACCAGTTTTAGGAAACCATCCTACTCTTGTCATTTCCCATTGCAAGAAATTTAGACCATTAAAAGGAGACTTTCCTCTCATTTTCATCTATGTTTGTGAATTGATTTATAATCTAGATTCAGTATAATTTTTGTAAAATCGCGTGCATTAATTAGATAAGAAGACCCTATACTCTGTCATGTTTCTTCACTTAACCATTGTGAGGAGAGATGCTGACACCATTATACTTAAAATTGTTGTGGACACATGTAGGTGTTTGTGTAGGCGCAATTATCTGTTAATTTGTGAGTCTCATTGTTCGTAGAAGAGTTCTGAATATTTCGAATCCGTGTTTTTACCCTCTTCGGGATTTTTTCATGTTAAATTTAGATTTTTAATTTTCTATGCATGCTTTTCCATTTTATCTTCTAGCATTGTGCGAATCTGATCACTTTTCATTTACTTTGTCACTTAGTGTCATGTGTTAGTTTTGTTTTATTAAGTTCCTTGTAAATTAAATTAAAAATTGTATCGAGTCTTTAAATTGGTCGTATACATCCCCTTTAGGTCCATTTTCACTTCTATAAGTGCCTTCATCTCGTTTCTATTAGAGTACTTGACAGAAATGATGACTGAGTACACAATTGCGATTATGTCATCAAATGTGGCGATACCTTACCAAATTGCCAAATTATTCATTAACACGTGGCAAAAATTATCTAAATCCTTTTTTATCTTCTCCATTAATTGTTCAAACATAAATTTACCCAACCCTAAAATGTAAATCTTTATCCAAAGACCACCAACCTTCATCCCACCGCTAATGCCGGCGACCCTTATCTTCTCCTCCCCTCACTGTTGCTCCACCCCTGGTTTACTTTAGCAGCAACCCATTTCCTTCCCATCACTACCGGCCCTTGTCCCAACCTAAAACCTAGCCCCCACAATGCGTAGCATATAAATAAATCAACCAAGATATCAGTAATAAGGTTTAATTATTATTTGTTTCTATTCTTAATAGCCTTTATCTTGAATTATGATTTGTTAACTTATAAATAGATTGTAATTTGTTTTATGATTCAGAGTTAGAATTGTGATTTGAGTCTTGTGGGTTCTTCCGCTTTATTTATCCAGTGTTATTCTGTACCCTCAAACCCACATATGAGATTAGATAAATATAGAGATAATAGGGGGCTTACATATACTTCTTGATCTAGGTAGGGCTTAAAGTACCAAATTGATCTAGGGGGCTCAAAGCATCTCCAACCTAGGGCTTAAAACACCCCCAATTCTTTCAGAGAAATTTGGGGGAAGGGGGAGAGAGAGATTCGCTAGTGGGAGGATAAGGGTTGTTGGAGAAGAAAAAGTGTGTGTGTGTGTGTGGGTGGGGGGGGGGGGGGGCTGGAAAACCAAGGTGGTGGGAGATGATGTGGGAGTTTATAGTTGGGATATGAACACTTAAGAGGTTGTGCAAAATTAGAGGACACATCACTTACACACCAATTTGCATCCTCTACTCTTATCTAAGTTAGATAGATGGTCTACATGGCATAATTTAACCTACTTCAGTGTTGAAGTTCCAACAATTAAAACTGACCCCTAATTTCATGGTCAAATTTGTAATTTAATTAACTTTTGATCTGAAAGGACTCAGAATAAGCTTGGCTCAAGTATTTCTAGTGAATTGGAACGTCAAGTGCATTTAATGCAGGCGGTAGTTTCATTAATAGAAGGGGGATTGTTTCGTCTGCCTAGGTGGCTCAACCCTGACTGGTGGCTGATTGGGTCTTTGCGAAAAGTGGGCTTATGATCATCTGTCTTATGCGAAAGGGCAAGTCTTCTGACATGTTCCTTGTTTTAGTTTTTTAAAAGATGGGTTCTGACTTTTGATACCACCTAAAAAAAATGCTTCTTTGGATGACTATGCTCAGATGTTATCTATTTACATTGTTATAAATCTGTATATTTATAGTTTATCAGCTTCAATATATGCTATGTTGTTTTGATATTGAAAGAACTCTTAACTCATTTACCTTTTTCCATGCTAAACCAAAATATAACTCTGTATATTTATAGTTTATCAGCTTCAATATATGCTATGCTATTTTGATACTGAAGCAACTCTTAACTAATTTACCTTTTTCCATGCTAAACCAAAATATCCAATAACATCTTTACGTAGACACCTTCATATGCGTCATGGTGATTATTGTTTCTTCGTGTGCATGTTTACATATGTTTGTTACTTATTGCTGTAATGTTAACAGTGACACACATTACCTGCAAATATAACTGGTGAATGTACTAGCCTAAACTCGTAGATAACCTTCACGTCAAGATGTGAAAGCAAGTCTGCGATTAATGATAATTTTATTTGCTTAAATTTTATAGGAACAAGGGATCTCAGTTCTTACTAAAGCAATTGCAGCCTGCACAGAAGAAATAGAGAGCCACAAGGGAAAACTTACTGTGAAGATGGCACCTAGAGCGGTGAGCATCAATTCCCTTTTATTTGATATAAAAATTAATGTTATATTACATTGGTTACCTTCAAAATTACTAGACTTTTGTCAAATATTCCATTATTTCTGCTAAAATTTTTGACAGACTATATATTGGGTATCTAAAATTGTGTGCCTGTTGATTTAGGTGAGTGAATGGGAGGACATGCTATCTGATGAACAAATGGCTAAGTTAATTCTACAGAATGAGGAGTTTAGTGGAGATGAAGACATTGCATAGGAGGAAGATAAAGAAATGGGAGACCTTGATTTGGAGCGGCCCCGCTCTGAAATTTAGGTTAACGAAACAAATTTGTGTGCTCAAGTTAATATGATAATTCATTTTCTTTAGGCGGTTACATTTAATCCCTTTCAACTTATCATTCTAAAATGCACAAATTCGTGATACAGAAGGGCTGAAGTTACAGATTTTTGTTTTGGAAATTGACTGGCATGTTGAGGTTCAATACATTATTTTTGCAGTTATATGGTGTGCTCTCTCTCTCTCTCTCTCTCTCTCACACACACACACACACACACACACACACACACACACACATACTTTCGCGTGCCAGCGTGCACACATACATACATACTTCGATTGTTTTGCTTATTAGTCCAACATGATCCTTGTGCATTGGTGCTGCCAATAATATGTACACGGGAGATCTGAAATCTATAATTGTCAGTGATTTTATCGCACACTTCTCCTTCTACACCCCATATCTGAAATTTTCAATATTAAAGAAAATTTATCCTAATTAAGTCACCTTTCTTAGTTTTAATTTTTAATCATTAATTAATTCCTTCTCGAGTGAGGTTCACAAACAAAATATCATTGATCCGTGGGAGTCCAAATGCAGATTAAATTCTAAAATCAAGATATCCCTTTTAAACTTGAAACAATATTCAACAAGATTGGCAATAACATGATGATTCTCTACTATCTACAACCCATAATGATAGAATCAAACGAATCACCTTCAAATCAAACTGTAAGTATTAAACTTGTCCTTTATGTTTGCGTTCAGTATTCTGATTAATATTATTTTCGATCATACAATCATCACATTATGCACTGTCATGTTTGATGTCATACTGCCTCCCATATGCTTCGTCTCTCGATGTGTGAAGCCATGCCACAACTAAACACAGTGCTTCAGATATGAAGTGTCATTCGATCGCTCAAATTGTTTAGTTGACGAAAGAGAGGAGTCACTTGTAATTGCCCGAATCGAATTTGGGCTAGTGTTGGGACAACTCGCGCCCGAATCAAGGTATGAAGGAGAGTGGTGGGAGGGGGGATTCAATTTATTTATTTATTTAGGAAAATCCTTTAATTCGCACCAATTTATAAGGAACGGAATGTGATTAAACAAGTTTTAATTTAAAATATAGGTTGTCGCTTTAGGTAATTAAGTTAATTAGCAAGATTTATTTAAGAAAATTCAGTTAAATACTACTATAATAATAATAAGGGAAATAACTCATAAAACTATAGTATTATTACAACAAATCGTCCAAGATCCTAATAAAAGATTGTTTAAGTGTCATAAATTCAATTGTCCCGAAACATTTTTTTTTAAATGCCATGGTAGAGCTCTAACAACGACTAGTATCCTTTGGAGCCTTATTAACGTTCTTGCCAACGTTCCTAGGGGTAGGGGTTTTAACATAAAAAATAGGGGTAAGCAAAGCGCTCGGCAGAGTGGGGAGTACTAAGCAATACATTTTTATAGAAATTACTATACATATAACTTTTATTTTAGCAATTTTGAAAACGTTATCATTTAACAGGTATAAATGCAACTAGCATGCAATGCAACCCAAGCTATGTACTCATACACACACTTATCTATTTTACACAAACTTTTCACACATTTAGAGACGATTTAATTATCTTTAGTCACTAGTCTCCATTCTAATATTTTCATTAGGTTGTCTTTCTTACATTTTCTAAGCACAACCTTATCTATTTTCATTTCTACCATTCTATTATCAACATTATCTTTTTCTCATAATTTACCAAATAACCACTACTTTAATGGGCTCCACACCGCTAGCTATGCTATTATATGCTCTGACTAGTGATTTTAACCCTTTCAATCCAGGGCTCCGTGCCCTTTTTAATTCTTTTCCGATTGCATTTGAGTCCATATTAATGTGTTTTAACATTTTATGAAATGTCCACATTATTCCACCATTCTTATCATTCTTACGGTTCACATATACTTTTCGCATTGTTTTCATGCCACTTTATTAAATTCACTAATTTTTCACAAAACTGACGATAAGGTCAAATGAGGAAGTCCAACCACTACAATCCTCTAGTTTACCAAAATTATCCCTTTGCTCTTCATTTTTCCAATACTTTATGAAAAATATACTTTCATCACTATCACATCAAAAATCCTCATTTTATGTTGAAAATCATACTTTATTATTTTACTTCAAGAAAATCCCATTTTTTCATATTTCTTCAACAAGAAATACATTTAATATTACGAAGGCCATTTTTACCCGAATGTCCATTTTAACCTCATACTTATATGTTGTCTAAACATCATTATTCATCATTTATCAACATTTTACAACACATTTAGGGGCTGAATTTTTTAACTTTCATATTTCATCTTGAAACTCATTTTAATCTTCATTTATCATGTTTATATGTCCTCTACTAACAGACTATAAGATTCTACACATGTGATGATAAATTTCAACCTGAAAATCCAATAATATGAGTTCTAAATATGATACTAATATGAAATCATATTTTTTGTCCATATTCATCATATTCCAAGATTAAAATGATACTCGTTCTTCAAAAATACTTTCAAGTTAAGTTTTCTTTAAAACTTGCTTTTTTCATAAGAAAACTTTAAATAAACATACTAGAAAATAAATTTGCCAGATTATTTATATTCTTGCATGCATCCCGACATGTAGCTTAGATTTTAAACTGGAAAACATAGTGAGGAAAACCCTAACCTTGAATTTGAAGAGGAGGAACTAAGAAATGATGACTTGAAAGCTCCTAAAACTTCAAGAAATCCTCAAGAAAGACCCTATCAACTCCAAATGCTCAAAGAAATACACCAACTCTTCTTGGAAGCTCCAAGAATAATTATTCAACCCAACTTCTTCCCTGGACAAGGCTTCAAATGGGTCTTACAAACTTAAAAATGGATAAAATAAGCCTTGAAATTGGGGTATAAACCTTGGAAACTGGGTGGAGGGAGGGACTTGGAAATGGAGAGAGGGGTTGAAAATATGATGGAGAAGTGTTGGAATGCCCCCCCCCCAACTCTCTCTCTCTCTCTCTCTCTCTTATTTATACCACTAAACCCCTTACCCTTTAACCATTGGTCCACCCAAAAACCTTTACATCGAATGATTTGCTGCATTGGGAGGTCAACAACTCAATCGATTAAAGGGTACTCCACGTGATAACACATAAAATCTGAAAAAATCTAATTTTTCTGCAGTGTCGTTCGAACAACATTGCATCTCGTTCGAACGGGTTCGAACGAGAATCTAACAAGGCTGGTATAAAGAGAACATGTGTTTTTCGTTCGATGGTCGTTCGAAGCATTTGTTAAAACGACAGAGCTTTCTCATTCGAATGACCCAATATTTTGTTCGAATGACCCAAATTTTTCTTATTTCAAATTTAGGCCATTGGATCCCATTTTAATTGCACAAAGTCCATAAGAACAGTTCAAAATAGACAACCATCAATTATATTAAATCCATGGCTAATAGGCATGGAAATTACATAGAAAAGAGGTACAATTTCGGGCACGGTCGTCACAATCTCCCCTCCTTAGGAGATTTCATCCTCGAAATCAACACACAAAACTAGGCAATGAGTTATGAGTGCTTCTCACGAATCTTCGACTAGCGCTCCCAAGTCACACCTTCTCCACTTTGGAACTCCCAAAGGACCTTCACTAACGGGATGATCTTGTTGAATAAGACTATGTCCTCATGATTCAAGATGGACACAGGTTGCGTAGGAAACGTAACGTCTTCCTCCAACTCGTCGTGGTTACGATTGATGACGTGCCGAGGATCCGAGACATATTTCTTCAACATAAATACATGGCACACATAATTAACGTGGGAAAACTAAGATGCCAAGCGATACGATACTTCTCCTATCCGTTCTAGGATATCAAAGGGACTCACATACCGAGGCGCAAGCTTCCCTTTCTGGCCAAACAACTGACTGTCAGTTCTCACCTCAACCTTAAACATCACAAAGTTGCCCACCTCAAACTCTAGAGATATCCACCGATTATCAACGTAATTCTTCTGTGTGGCACCCCGCCTAATTAAATATCGGGTGATCAGTCCTTTATTAAATTAAATCAGAATATCCAGTTGGTTCATTCTCAGCATCACTGATGAGAAACAATTTCTCACCTAATAATTAATTAAGGTAATGCCAATTTTTTATTCCTTAAAACCGATTCACAATACGGAATAATAATAAACAACATCACAACACAACTAAATTAAATATAACAAGAATAAATGTGACTGGAATAACTCTCCAGTTGAAAATATATCATAACACCCAAATACAACTGATATCAATAAAACTGACGTAAATAATTACAACCTCTGAAAGAGAAATGGATTCACCAAAATCCTGGGTGACATTCCCTAAATCAAAGTAAACACTACAAATGTGTTAATCAATATAATGGAAGAATCTAAACAAAATCTACATCTCCTTTAGCAGCTATAATCCATAATATAAGTTGGGTGTCCCTGATACTGGACACCTAATATACAAGATAGAATAGAAAAGAGAAGATGAAAGGAAATGGGTCAGAGCTAGATTGTAAAAGATTTTATAAAAATAACACGTTCTTAACAAATGCATTTAAGCAATTATTATGTACATGTTACCTACTCAGGCCCTCGCTTAAGATTCTCACCTCTTATCTAATGTGCACGCTTAACATACCTTATTACCTCCCTAATTAAAGTACAAAATTAGGATTCAATCCCATATCATTTCCCTCACAATACTTATGATAATTAAACATGTTCATTTCTCTTTAATATGAATGCTCATAGCTTTAGGATTAAGTATTCACTTACTTATTTCAATCCGATCTTATTATTAATTTTCATCTACAATTGCACACAATAGATTACATCACAGTATATATATTTTTAATCTACTAAATTCACACAGTAGATTACATCACAATATATATTCATCACACCATTATATATACTAATATGGCATCTCCCAGACACAACTACAGTGCATGCATACTCTGCTATTATGTCCTGATACATCTCTCACTTTATAGAGGACAATTGGTTCAACATCTCTCACGAACCATAAATCTCATAACACATATATTGGAGGTGATCATACTCCCTAGCCAAACGAGTCATGCACATACCTACGCTCCCATTCAACCATCGAAACTATCATTCACACCGATAGCACGTGCCCAAGGTCCTATTCTTAGTGTACGAATATAAATCCCTCCCCCCCCCCCCAATGGGTCCAATTAGGATAATATCGCCCACAAAATGAAACCTCCACCCTGATAGCAAGCAGCGTAGGTATGTCATATACAAAATAAATCATAATATAGGTATTCATCCCACCTATATATATAAATATATATATATATATATATATATATATATATATATCAAGAGGGCATACGCACAACCCATATAAAAATCCCATACGTAGTATATTATATCTCGAATATCCTACGTATTTATAGATTATGATTTTACTTCCCAAATTATAATCTCGAGCTTCACTCATCACTGGAAGGGTAATCCATTATTCCTCATATAAATTTAGTATGTAAAAATCCACCCCCCACTAGTCCATTTCATAACAATTCCCGACTTTATATGAATTAATATCATCTTCAATTAGGTTTATTTTGCGATAATCCCTAACTCAGTTTTTAATCCTTTATTTCATCCCTAGGGTTAATCCCATATATACCTAAGGTTATTCTGGTAATAATAACTCCCTTACCACTTGTACTAACCTTAAATCATACGCTATTCGATTTAAACCTCAATTTATATATTCCTCCACTGTAATGAATTCAATTCACACTTATTAATTTCCCCCATTCCATCCCATATAAAAAGATATTGTTCGGGTCTTAAGCATACTCTATTGTCCCTCTCTAAGTCCCAATTTATTCAATTAATCATCACCAAGTATTTCTCAATGTTGGGATTTAATTAAATATTTAAAAAGGAAATAAATCACATTTCCAGAGGGAGTCGATCGATCGACTAAATGGGTCGATCGATCGATTCAGTCGATCGATCGACATTCTTGAGTTGATTGATCGATTGACCAGATATCAACCCAGATTCTGGATAAGTTTCCCTACGATTTTCAAACTTATCCATCATAAAAATCATTACCAATCAATCCAAAATTCCTCACAATTCATCTAAATGATATATCAAGATGAATAAAAGATTTCTAACATCAAACAATATAAATTCATCAAGGAGTTTTGATTAACACTTATTATTTCTCTTAACATTCAGAAACCTATTATTTTATCATTTCTCCAAGAACAACTTATAAATCCCATATTTTGCTTCACCAAATGATTCCAATTTTCGAGGATTAAAATATATATCTAAAAAAAGATTAATCCTACATAGTTCTTAATTCAATGAATCAATTAAAATCACCATACTTTAACTTTGAATCATGAAACTTTTCAAAATTTTCTAAACAACCTAACATGTCCATTATACATGCTAAGTTTGCAATGGTTAAATCACTTGACTTTTGATTGTAGGTCTGAACTGTTGGAGAAGATTGTTCTCATAATCCTTCTTCCTTTTTTCGATCAACCTCCAGTGATGGTGGTGGTGCAAGATGTGTCTTAGCCCCTTGGTTTTCCTAGAAAAACTTTTCATCTCCTAGGGAAGTCCCTCACTCTCCTCAATGACTTTTCTTATGATTTTTGGTTCGTGCATCTCATTTATACAAACTCTTCACTTATATAAGACCACCTCAAATTTCGTAGTTACTATTTACTAAATTTACAAATGACCAAAATACCCCTGTGGGGTATTTATTTGGTTCCAAAAGGCCCCGATACCCAAATCAAACTCCCAAGTAAACTTTTTCGACCATTTAAACCCTTCTGAATACTTTGGCATAGTCAAAACGACCATATGGATGACATAAAAATCATTCACCTTTTATTCCATTCAATTGTAGTCCCGACATGACTCACATGCGCGTCCCAACTTAATTACCATAATTGTCCTATTCATAACTTGTGATAATTTATAAAATCATAATCATATTTAATGTCATAATCATATATATTACTTTGAATCACCAAGTAATATTCAACATAAATCACACATTACTTTATTCTCAAGTATTATTTAAACTTGGATTAATTTTTCAATTATCCCATAATTAATTCTAATTAATCCCACTTTAAAAGTTAATCCCATTTTAAAAGTCATTAAAAATACGGGGTGTTATATACTTCCCCCCTTACAACGGAATTTTGTCCCAAAATTTGGAAAAAGTATACTAGATAAGAGTAACTCTATCTATATGTTGCGCATCACATTCTCGTGCTCGCAAGTAAACTATTCCGTACCGCCCATACAATACGCAACCGAATACCCTTAATAATGAACACCTCACTTATGTTCTTTTTTAAACCCCAAGTTACCCTGTCACATAGGTTCTTGCCTAAGTCTTACCATTTAAGTTTCACTACTTAGACTGATTTTTAGATATTCACTATCTAGCCTTCTAATATTCTCACTTTAGTAGACTAATTATTCTTTTGGATACATACGATCTTGTCTCGCAACGAACGTACACAAGTAGGATATTTGTACTGTATATATTTCACACACAATATATACTCTAAGTGTCAACTAATCTCTTATATTCACAATAGTACTTTGGTGCGCCCAAAATATGGCTTGCGATTCAAGTGCAAATCTATCGCAACAAGTAATAATCAGTAAGTACATAATCGTGATCCACAGGGATTGATACACTCCTAAGAGAACATAATTGGGTTAAAGAGATTCTCTAAACGTCACAAAGGTTAAAGTGTAAAAGATGATTTAATTGTTTGGAAATTTGATTGAGAGTGATCTCTAAACTAACATACTATTGATGATCAAATGATTAACTAATAATTATGGAACTATGAAAAGAACTAAGGAAAGCTTGAGTTCAAGAAATTAAGGGGATCGAGGATCATTCTCCCACCTCGGATTCACAAGGAAGGGGATTATAGGGCTTGGTTGAAATTAATTCTAATCGAGCATAACTAATTAAGTCCGAAAATCAATCATGTAGAGACTGAACTCAACAATGGAGGATTAGGGTTTAATTAATTATTGCTAGATGGGTTGGGTTTGTAGTAAAGCTTCAAACACTAACTCTTGCATGACAAGAGAAGTTAAGAAACTATGATACTCCAATACCAACACATGAAGTTCCATTAGAACAATTATAAACCAAACCCTAAATATTAAGTTCAAGCATCCAAGGTGGGATTTTGATCCCCAATCACAAGTCTAGCTACTCATGATTAAAACTAAACTACTCATGCTAGTTAACAACATACTTAAATTAGTTATCTAGTTAAAACACAAATCAATACAAAGGATGGAATTCAATGCAATTTAAAGCTAGTGGAACAAGTAGAGATGAAGTAATTGAACTTATCTTGCATTAATCACAACAATACAACTAATAATCAAAGCCTTACAAGTTGGTGAAAACCATAAATGAGCTTGACCTAGGAGAGAGAAGAGAGTGTTTTTGTATCTCACTAAATATCCAACAAAAGTAATCTCCCTACCAAAAAGGGAAAACAAGGGATAAATCCCCAAAAAATCCAACCAAAATGGCAAACTAGTAATAAGAGGAAAGCTGCAAATGCAGGGCTGAATCGATTCGGTGCCAAATCCGAATCGATTCGGAAGTGTAGAGAAATGCCCCTGCAAGTAACCGAATCGATTCGGTGGTAATGGCGAATCGATTCGGGCCTGCTGCAAAAAGAAGAGTTGCCTATATAGGCATTAATTGTCCCATTCTTCACCGAAACTTCCGTAACTTCCTCGTTCGAGGTCGGATTCAAGCACCGTCGGAGGCCACGCGAAGATAAGAAGTAGGTCTACAACTTCCGTGAAGAAAGCAGGAACAAAACCCGAGTGCTGAAATTACCAAAATGGCCCCGACTGTGCAAGAGTCAACAGAACTTTCCGGATCAAAACCAAACTTCCCAAAATGCATTCCCGAGACCTATAAAAGCTCAATAAAGACACATACAAAGTATATATGATGAATTCAGGGGTTAGTCAATAAATGAGTATAAAAACCGGGAAATACATGCACGGGAATGCTAGAATGTACAAATTAACGGGGTATAAAATACAATAAAAGTGACGAATCACACCCCCTAACTTATACATTGCTAGTCCCGAGCAATGAAGTATGAAGAAACAAGGTCCAACACCGCAACCAAAATAAAAGAAATATGCACAACGAAGGAAAAATTCCACTTTCGTAGGCGAACGATTGCATTTAGCGTATGCAATAAGCCGTTTTTAAACCCCTAGGTGGCCCTAGGGGACGAGTGAGGTCTCGTGAGGGTTTCCAGGGATGACACCCACAAACATCAAATCAACTCATACAATGATATAGAAAAATCCAATGTGTAGCTCAACAAATATCTAAAGAGCACAATTTATCAACCAGTGAACGAAGCTCACACAAAAGACGACAATTATCGGCATTAAACAAATAACTTCAACTAAAAATCGAAACCATGGAAATGCGAAATAAGCGGACACATGTGGTAATTTAAATTTGGCAAAACTTTCAAAATCCATTCATAAGCTAAGGCATGCATACTCAAGTTCTCTCCGGTTGTTACACTCAACAAATGAAACACTTAGAAATGGGATGTAACACACACGGGACATGCGGGCTTTAAGAGTAATTGTAAAGGGAAACTAGGCCACACGCATGTCATCAATGAAGAACGCAATATAAAAGTGAAAAATACAATCTCATGAAAGGATATCGCATATTAACCAAGAGAAGAGCGTTTAAACAGATTATCTCTAATGTTCGACCTTTGAATCACATCACCCTAGGATCAAATAGGACTTTTGGGGGTATAGAATTTAGGCTACTTTAGGGTTTGGAAAAGGACGGGATGTGTGTAGGATCAAAGGAGATTCGGGAATATCGCGCGGGATAATGGATTAAATGGGCAACTTAGGAATCGAAATCAAATTCCACAAGCAATGTATGCATGAGAGTGAGACTTTGATATTCATACACAAGGGGAAATGGGAAACAACAAGGTCCCATTTTATTCGATATTTATCCTTTTCTTTTCTTTGATTTTCTCTTCTTTAATTTTCTTTTTTTTGATTTTCTCTTTCATAGCTTGATTGCAATCCATATGAACAACATCATTCAATCCCGGGAACAATCCCTAATCAAGGTACGGGAGGAGTAAATAAGGGTTTAGGACTCCAATGTGGAGTTGGACAAGGGATTTGGGGTTCAAACGAAAGGGATAATAAGGCTCAAGGGGGTTGACTAGGGGAAACATTTAAGGGGAAGGTCAAGGTCATATGAGTTTAACAACAAGGGCCTATAATCCTTTCCTAGAGTTTCATGTGATTCGCGGGACTCAACATCATTGAAAATCATGCTGAAGTGATAAATCAGTTAAGTATGCAATCAAATGAAAAGAAAATGAGATCGTCAACGAGTTCATTGACAAGAAAGAGATAGAGTGGGTGTATACGCTCACAAATGATGATAAGTCTCAATTTTCACTTTTGTAAGGGTATAGCATGCGCCTTAGAATAACGAATTTGAAACACTTTTAAACCAAATCATAAATAATTATTTGTGTAAATGCTCAAAGCTTCACAGTTTAATTTTATGATGCTATTCACAATGCAAACAATAACGGGCTAAAGGGTAATAAATCAATGACTCAAAGCATGCTTCATAGCCATACAACAGGATACGCCGATCATATAAGTAAAAAAAAAAAATTTAATTTTTTAATTTTTTATTTTTATATATAAATAAATACTAACATAATAATCGGCATCACAATTGTAAACCATACCCCCTAACTTGAATGAAACATTGTCCCCAATGTTAGTAGGGATAAAAAGGGAAAAGGGGTTAGAAAATAGTCACCCCGCAAGGAGTAACTCGAGAACCGCGCAACGGCATGCCTGTTACAAGTTAGTACCATAAACAAAAACAAAAATATATACAACAGAGATATATACAAGAACAAATATGAAACCGAAACCGAGTCATTTCATTAATATATAAGAGTTGTGTACATGGGGAACAATAAAACCAAAATTAGAAAATACAATAATTGTACTCTCTCCTCCCCATACTCACACAACTACTAAAATACACACCCAACAATCGAAATAAACAACCACCTAAAAACATCAGCAGAAACGGGATCACCACGGCCTACATATCATCCGGATGGCGGCGCGGGGACTCGAGCGCGGGAGGGTCGCGAGGGGCATAAGGGTCATAGAGGTACTGAGGCACAGAAGCCTCGCCCCCTCGCAGGTGTGAAAATAGATCCATCTGTGCCTGAGCAATCATGGATATATCGCTCTCGTACGCCCCCCGATAAGCAGAAAAATCGGCCCGGAACGATGCAAAGTCAGACGTATACGTGCCCCGAAACTCGGAGAAGTCAGTCTGAAGCTCATCCATCCGCACCCCAAGATACGCAATGGGATCTAAAGTAGATGGAGCAGGCGGTGGAACGGGATGAGGCACAGGCTGAGGCATGTACGAAATATCTGGCATAGGAGCATCCGCCGCGTCGAGGGCAACAGGGGCATCAAAGGCACGCTTCTTTCACCTCTCCCAATAGTCCTGCCCCAATCTCTTCGCTATAGTCTTATCATTGAATACCTTGGGCAGCCTCGGGATCTTGTCGCTGCCCAAAACCTCACACCTGGCATTCCTACATATCCGGAAAATCAGACGTGCGAAGGGAAGAGTGGTTGTTCCCTTCTCGCTGTAGGCGACATTGACTATTTGGTGCAAAATGAGTGCGGGTAAGTTGATGACCATGTCATCCGATAAAAGACTATAAAGGAAGAGGGCCTGTTTGTAGCGAAGGACCGCCTTGGTCTGAGTAGGGATGATGGAGTTAACGGCGATCAGATGGAGGATACGGTGTATATCGGGCATGCCCGAAGTGGGGAAAGTCTCACCCGCCCAAATTTTTCCGGGTGCAAGACGCGGAATGAGTCGGTCCTGTGGAATTTGAGGTGCGTCAGCAAGGACCGGGTAATGGTAAAGCTCGGGGTCAGATGCCTCGCTTAGGTGCGTAGCCAATATGGTCTTCGAGATAGTGATCCTCCTCCCCCTCACATATGCCTCATATGTGCCGCCGCGCATAGACACTAGGGTAGCGTAGAAACGGCGTACGTGGTCTTAGTTGACCTCTCCCCTCATGGCCAGATGGGCCTCCTAATTAAATTTTGCCAAAAAATGCCGCACAGAAGCGGGCATCTCCTCAAGAATCACTTCCTTTTCTATAGCAATCGGGCGACTGGTTTTGAACATAGCCCGATACCATTCCATCTCCTCCTTAGAACGGAAGGAGTCAAAACCAGCCCCTCCCCGTCCAGTGACCACATAGGATGTTGGTTTGGTGATCGAAGGAACCTACAAGAAAAATCAATTTGATACAAACACAATTAGTGTAATGCACGTAATTCATGTAGCGTGAAATAGGATCGAAATGGAATCGGTGGGTGTGCGTCGGGAAAAATTGGTCGAATTGACGTTACCGACGCACATTGCACTCAAACAAGGGTAATTCAACACCAATGTGCGATAAAATGCGCGAAGATGAAGCATTATGGCACAAAATCTCCACAGGGGCATTTCATCGAACACCTAGTGTGCAGAGTATCGAGAGTAGCGTGAAAATGACATTCTCAATGTGGAAAACCCCCAACAAATACTACTTAAACATCAAAGCAACATAGTCAAGTAGTATTTGTTGGTTTCTCATCACAATCAGTGGAAAAAGAATTGTTTTATGCAGAAAACATGTGGAAATGGTGAAAATGCATTTTCCCTACTTATATACCAAATACACTAAATAAGGAATGACATTGAATTAATAGGGTTGAATTAATACCTTGGATGAGGTTGCCCTAGAAGATGAAGCCATTGGGTTGACTAAGAATGGAGGATAGAAAATGTTTAGGGAGAGGGAAGAATTCGCAGTCAAGGGAAGAAAAGAGAATGAGAAGAGAATGCCCAAAAAAAATAAGGGATTTTAAGTGACAGGGGCACCGAATCGATTCGGTGATTAACCGAATCGATTCGCATTTCTCGAACTCAACACTGGAAGGGGTCCGAATCGATTCGCGATTAATCCGAATCGATTCGGGAGTGGAGACCTGCTACTTTCTAATTACCGAATCGATTCGCCAGAATTGCGAATCGATTCGCAAAACCAAGGTTGGCTACTGGAAGTGTGCGAATCGATTCGGTGGAAAACCAAATCGATTCGGCTACTTGGAATACAGTTTCTGCTTTGCTGAAACATAGATTTTTGGTGGATGGTTGGAATTGGCTGCTTAAGGAGGTATTTTTGGACCCCAATGATGAAATTACATTAGTACAAAGGGTCCGGGACAAAAAGTTTGCACCCCACACATGCCGGGGGATGCTCGGCACAAAAATGCACAATTCCGACGTCCTATAGAGCCCCGTAAACGGGGTCGGACAATGGAATCGTGTCCGAACATGGGTCAAATGGTTCTATGAAAGGCTTGAGACGCTGACCATTGACCTTGAACAACTTCCCATCAGATGGGTTCTCAATCTCAATTGCACCGTGATGATGGACGATCTTAACGACAAACGGACCCGTCCATCTAGACCATAGCTTACCCGGGAATAAACGCAACCTAGAGTCGTATAAGAGTACCTTTTGGCTAGGGTGAAATGTTTTACGGGATATGCACTTATCATGCCTCTCTTTCACCCTTTGCTTATAAATTCTCGCACTCTCGTACGAATCAGTCCGGAGTTCATCCAACTCATTGAGTTGGAGCATTCGCTTCTTTCCGGCCTTGTCTAGATCAAAATTGAATTTCTTGTTCGCCCAATAGGCCTTGTGCTCGATTTCTACCGGTAAATGGCATGGCTTGCCGTACACAAGTCTAAAGGTCGACATTCCCAAGGAGGTCTTGTAGGCCGTACGATATGCCCATAAAGCGTCAGGAAGCCGAAGAGACCAATCCTTGCGGTCGGGATTGACCGTCTTCTCTAGGATATGCTTGATCTCTCGATTGGCCAATTCAGCTTGGCCATTGGTTTGCGGGTGGTAAGTAGTTGCAACTTTATGAGTTACCCCATACTGTCGCATAAGAGTAGCGAACGGAGAATTACAAAAATGCGTTCCGTTGTCGCTAATGATCGTCTTCGGAGTTCCGAAACGCAAAAGCATGTGTTCCTTTAGGAACTTCAACACCACCCGATGGTCATTGGTTTTGGACGCAATGGCCTCGACCCACTTTGAAACATAATCTACGGCCACTAGGATGTAAAGGTTACCAAAAGACGGAGGGAATGGGCCCATGAAATCAATTCCCCAACAGTCAAAGACTTCAAGTTCTAGAATGGGGGACATTGGCATCATGTTGCCACGTGTTATAGCACCTAATCTTTGGCAACGATCACACGAAACGCAGAATTCGTGTGCATCCTTAAAAAGTGTGGGCCAATAAAACCCGCATTGCAAGATTTTTGCTGCGGTTTTCTTGGAAGAAAAGTGGCCCCCACATGCCTCCGTGTGGGAGAGACGAATTACGCTCTCATACTCATCATCCGGGACACATCTCCGGATGATCTGGTCGGGACAATATTTGAAAAGATACGGATCATCGAAAAAGAATCTCCTCACCCAAATAAAGAACTTCCTCTTCTCTTGAGGGGTCCAATGAGATGGAATCAAACCCGTCACGAGGTAGTTCATGATATCAGCGAACCATGACAGAGAGGAAGTGGAGAACAGCTGTTCATCCGGAAAGAATTCAGCGATGGGGAGTTGGTCCTTAGGTGCCTCAAACGTTAAACGCGACAAGTGATCCGCGACAACATTCTCTACTCCCATTTTATCTTTAATAGTCAAATTAAACTCTTGGAGTAAGAGCACCCACCTAATCAAGCGCGGCTTGGCGTCCTTCTTAGATAGAAGGTATTTGAGCGCCGCGTGATCCGTAAAACAAACTATGGGCGATCCCACGAGGTATGCCCGGAACTTATCTAACGCATAGACGACCGCTAATAACTCTTTCTCGGTGGTCGAATAGTTCAACTGAGCACCGTTAAGAGTTCGACTCGCATAGTAAATGACATGGGGTTTCTTGTCACTTCTCTGACCTAAAACAACCCCAACCGCGAAGTCGCTAGCGTCACACATCAATTCAAAGGGTAGGGTCCAATCAGGAGCTTGGATTATGGGAGCGGTGGTAAGCATACTTTTTAAAGTCTCAAAAGCTGCTTGACACTCATCGCTCCATTCGAAAGGGGTTTCCTTGGAGAGGAGATTACACAAGGGTTTAGCAATCGAGATAAAGTCCTTGATGAAACGGCGATAGAATCCTGCATGCCCAAGGAAAGACCTTACATCTTTCAGAGATTTAGGGGCGGGTAAGTTGGCAGTGACCTCAACCTTTGCCTTGTCTACCTCAATACCATCAGAGGAGACGATGTGGCCTAAGACAATACCCTTAGTGACCATAAAATGGCACTTCTCCCAGTTTAACACGAGCTTTTTCTCCACACATCTAGACAAAACCTTCTCTAACATAGAAAGACAATGGTCATAGGAGTTTCCAAAGACGCTGAAGTCGTCCATGAACACCTCTAGACCACGCTCTACCATATCACTAAACATGCTCAACATGCACCTTTGGAACGTAGCAGGCGCATTACATAACCCGAAGGACATCCTTTTGTAAGCAAATGTCCCAAAAGGGCATGTGAAGGTAGTTTTGTCCTGATCCTTGAGATCAAGTTCGATTTGGTTGTAACCCGAGTACCCATCGAGAAAACAATAATAAGGATGGCCGGACACGCATTCCAACATTTGGTCAATGAATGGAAGGGGAAAATGATCCTTTAATGTCATTGCATTAAGTTTTCTATAGTCGATGCATACACGCCACCCAGTGGTGGTGCGTTTAGTGATCAATTCCCCTTTCATGTTTTCTACAACGGTGACTCCTGATTTCTTAGGAACAACATGGATTGGACTGACCCATTTGCTATCGGATATCGGATATATGATATCCGCATCTAAAAGCTTAATTACCTCCGCTCTCACAACTTCCTTCATCACCGGATTCAATCTCCGTTGCATCTCACGAGAGGGTTTTGCATCCTCTTCAAGATTAATTTTGTGAGTGCAAATCAAGGGACTAATTCCCTTCAAATCTGCAATTGTCCACCCGAACGCACCCTTGTATCTCCTTAAGAAATCTATTAGCTTTTGTTCATCCCCCTCCTCGAGGCTTGATGAGACAACAACGGGATATGTCTCATTTTTGCCTAAATAAGCATATTTCAACTCGGAAGGCAATTGCTTTAATTCAAGTTTGGGGAATCGCACATCCGAAGGAACTTCATACGAATCACGAGGGGGTAAGTCCTCAAAAACACTACACCAATTAACATCATCAACACTCTCGTCCTCATCTAACAACAAGCTCATGAACTTGACCTCTTCATCATAAGGAGAATAGCTATTCTCCAATTAAATCGGGTTCACAAGACATCCCTCTAAGGGGTCCGATAAATAGGTAGCATCAAAATTCTCTTGTACCACCTCTTCTAGAAAGTCCACCTCATGGACTTCATCATCACAATCTCCCACTTGGTTCGAAACATTGAAGATGTTCATTTCCAAGGTCATATTCCCAAATGTCAGGTTCATTTGGCCATTCCTAGTATTAATCAATGCATTGGAAGTGGCAAGGAAAGGACGACCGAGGATAATGGGGGTAGTTCTACAGCTAGTCGAAGTAGGATGGGTGTCAAGAACCACAAAGTCCACAGGAAAGTAGAATTTTTCAACCTGTATGATGACATCTTCCACTACACCCCTCGGAACCTTAACGGAGCGATCCGCTAATTGGAGGGTAATCTTTGTGGGCTTGAGGTCCCCTAGACCGAGCTGTTCATAGACATGATAAGGTAACAAATTTACACTCGCTCCTAGGTCTAGCAAAGCCTGCTCAATTTTAAAGTCCCCTATCACACATGAAATGGTGGGACATCCGGGATCTTTATATTTAGGTGGTAATTCAGATTGAATTATTGAGCTAATGTTTTCGGCCAAGAAAGCTTTCTTCCTTACAAACAATTTCCGCTTAACAGTTATTAAGTCCTTTAAGAACTTAGCATAAGCGGGGACTTGCTTGATTGCATCTAAAAGAGGGATGTTAATTTTTACCTGTTTGAACATCTCTAGTATGTCAGAATTACTAACATTCCCCTTTTTTGACAGGAGCCTTTGAGGGTAAGGCACGGGACTAGGAAGCTTCGAAACCACATCCGACTCTAACGGGGCTTTTCCCTCTCTCTGTCCTAAGGAGGCATCTTCGACCTCTAATGGGTCGGGCAAAACCTCCTTAACGACGGTGGGGACATTAGGAGGGGTGGGCTTATCAACGACTTTCCCGCTCCTAAGAACGGTCACAGCCTTAGCGCTATCGGGAGGGGGGTTCGAAGTGTCATTGACACTATTTTGCCGCAATGCCTTTTGAGGTTGAGAAGGGAATTTTCCCTTCTCTTGGATACTTAAAGCCGAGGTCAACTTGGAGATTTCATTTTCAAGCCTAGAATTCGTGGCTTGTTGAGAGGTTATGAAAGATTGAAGAGTCTCTTCGAGGCTCCTCTTGTTCGGGTGAGCATACAATGGTATAACCGGAGGAGGTGGTCCCTGTGGGGGACCTTGCATTTGAGCTTGGGGTGGAGGAACTTGATTATATGGTTGCTGAAAATTATGAGGTGGGGGATGATTTTGATAATTCGGGGGAGGTGGATTTTGAGAATGTTGGGGTTGCCCATAAGAGAAACCCGGATGGTTTCTCCACGAAGGATTATATCCCTCACCTAAAGGAGTCATGTATTGTTTCTTGTAAGTGGCCATCGCGTTGGCTTGATCGTGAAGCATCACTTTATAGGCCGGGATTGTTGGACAATCCCTCGTTGAGTGATCGTCAACGTCGCAAATGGCACAAGACTCCTCTACATGTGAGGGAGAAGGATGGGATGGTTCCCGAGATTTGGCATCCATTGCCTCGATACGCTTGGAAAGTTGGGCTACTCTTAATGACATATCATCTCCTTCGGCAAGGTGATATATCCCATGGCTAGAGGAAGGTGGATTGGATGACCGGGTGTTGGTTTTTCTAGGGTCCGAAGTGTCCCACGCTTCGGTGGTCTTGGCACAATATTTAAAATGTGCCCACGCATCATCCGGATTCAAACCAAAAAACTCGCCAGAGCACATTGTCTCCACCATTTGTTTTGCATTGAGGGTAAAGCCATTGTGGAAAAAGGAGATTAATCTCCACTTTTCGAACCCGTGATGTGGGCACTTATGAAGTACCTCGTTAAATCTCTCCCAACATCTCTCAAATGATTCACCTTCGGCTTGAGCGAAGGTTTGGATCTGACCCTTTAAAGAGTTGGTGCGATGAGTAGGAAAGAATTTCTTCAAAAATTGCGCTTGCATTTCGCGCCAACTCCCAATGGAATTAGGAGCCAAGGACCAAAGCCAAGTTTTGGCTTTGTCCTTCAAGGAAAATGGGAAGAGTTTGAGTCGTGTGACATCTAACGGGCAGTTTTGGTCGCTAAAAGTAGCGCACACCTCTTCAAACTCTCTCACATGTAGGTACGGTTGTTCACTTTCCATGCCGTGGAAAGTAGGAAGTAATTGGATCATTCCATTTAGGAAATGGAATTGCACGGCATTGTATGGAAAAATGATGCATGACGGAGAGGTGGTCCTCTCCGGTTGTAGATAATCACGCATAGTCCTATAAGGGGGGTCGGGTGCAATCCCCTGACTACCATGTTCACTTACATTATCGGCCATTGTTGTGGGTTCGGAGTGAGCCCAAGTGTACGAAGAAGATGAGATCGAACTAGAACGAGAAACCGATGGTAAAGGTCTCTAATAGTTCGAGGGCTCACTAGACGAGGGTTCGCAAATAGGATTTAAATTGCTACTACTCTCGTCTTGCATTTACAAGTGCTTTTGGGGAACGAAAGTGTAAAGAGAATTTCTAAACCCTAAGATAGTTGCCAATCCCCGACAACGGCGCCAAAAACTTGGTGCGCCCAAAATATGGCTTGCGATTCAAGTGCAAATCTATCGCAACAAGTAATAATCAGTAAGTACGGAATCGTGATCCACAGGGATTGATACACTCCTAAGAGAACATAACTGGGGTAAAGAGATTCTCTAAACGTCACAAAGGTTAAAGTGTAAAAGATTATTTAATTGTTTGGAAATTTGATTGAGAGTGATCTCTAAACTAACATACTATTGATGATCAAATGATTAACTAATAATTATGGAACTATGAAAAGAACTAAGGAAAGCTTGAGTTCAAGAAATTAAGGGGATCGAGGATCATTCTCCCACCTCGGATTCACAAGGAAGGGGATTGTAGGGCTTGGTTGAAATTAATTCTAATCGAGCATAACTAATTAAGTCCGAAAATCAATCATGTAGAGACTGAACTCAACAATGGAGGATTAGGGTTTAATTAATTATTGCTAGATGGGTTGGGTTTGTAGTAAAGCTTCAAACACTAACTCTTGCATGACAAGAGAAGTTAAGAAACTATGATACTCCAATACCAACACATGAAGTTCCATTAGAACAATTATAAACCAAACCCTAAATATTAAGTTCAAGCATCCAAGGTGGGATTTTGATCCCCAATCACAAGTCTAGCTACTCATGATTAAAACTAAACTACTCATGCTAGTTAACAACATACTTAAATTATTTATCTAGTTAAAACACAAATCAATACAAAGGATGGAATTCAATGCAATTTAAAGCTAGTGGAACAAGTAGAGATGAAGTAATTGAACTTATCTTGCATTAATCACAACAATACAACTAATAATCAAAGCCTTACAAGTTGGTGAAAACCATAAATGAGCTTGACCTAGGAGAGAGAAGAGAGTGTTTTTGAATCTCACTAAATATCCAACAAAAGTAATCTCCCTACCAAAAAGGGAAAACAAGGGATAAATCCCCAAAAAATCCAACCAAAATGGCAAACTAGTAATAAGAGGAAAGCTGGAAATGCAGGGCTGAATCGATTCGGTGCCAAATCCGAATCGATTCGGAAGTGTAGAGAAATGCCCCTGCAAGTAACGGAATCGATTCGGTCGTAATGGCGAATCGATTCGGGCCTGCTGCAAAAAGAAGAGTTGCCTATATAGGCATTAGTTGTCCCATGCTTCACCGAAACTTCCGTAACTTCCTCGTTCGAGGTCGGATTCAAGCACTGTCAGAGGCCACGCGAAGATAAGAAGTAGGTCTACAACTTCCGTGAAGAAAGCGGGAACAAAACCCGAGTGCCAAAATTACCAAAATGCCCCCGACTGTGCAAGAGTCAACAGAACTTTCCGTATCAAAACCAAACTTCCCAAAATGCATTCCCGAGACCTATAAAAGCTCAATAAAGACACATACAAAGAATATATGATGAATTCAGGGGTTAGTCAATAAATGAGTATAAGAACTGGGAAATACATGCACGGTAATGCTAGATTGTACAAATTAACGGGGTATAAAATACAATAAAAGTGACGAATCATACTTGGTCCCCTACCTTTTACTAACAAGAACGAGAATAACAAGGCTTACCGTACTATACTTTGACTGGCACCATGAAAAAAGCAAACTTATAGGAGTTATTGCACATAAATTACACTAATGAAAGGTACTATTCCCATCCTCCCCTAAAATTCAAAGGTACACACGTAATTTATCCTCCCACATCCGATTAGTTTGCTTGGTCTGCCCATTTATCCGCGGATGATTGGCCATACTTAATCATGACTCGGTACCTATGACCTAATGTAAACTCTCCAAAGATCTTGACCCGCTCGAACACAATATTAAATTACACTCCATGTAGCCTCACTATGTAGTATGATTAGTCCTACCTGGCATAATGTGAGCTTGTTCGGTCAACCGATCCACTATCACCTAAATAGGATCGTAACCCCTTTCAGAATTATGTGCCCTTTCGATAAAATCCCTGGAATGGACTCCCATTATTACTTAGGAACCCTTAACTATAGAAGAAACCCTTGTTGTTTTTAAATGGTCCACCCTTTTACCCATAGACAGGTGGCCCACTAAAAATGAATTTAGAACTATTCCTATTCATTAAATTCTATCACCACTGTTATTTATAACCTGATACATTTGTTATTCTCCCAATTATAGTTCGAACCATGATTCCTGTGACTTTTCCACATCGCGTGTCATAAGTCCTTCCGCACTTTTAAATGTTGTCGAATTCACATGACAATTATTATCTACTTCCTGATACAATACCATCCTCGTGGACATTTGGGGAACGGTGGTCATAACTTATATAAATGGTCAGACAAACACATCCTGATATATCAACCTCTATATTTACCTTATCCCTTAAATTTTGAATGTGGAGAAAAAATAAAATTTAATCACCTAGGGCGCCCATACACCCTATGTCTCGCGCATTATTGCACAAATCAAATATAATCCTCTTAAATCAATCTTCACATCAGGATTATATGACTCTACCGTCCTTACGTCATAATAGAATTTTCAACTCTTAATTATATTCTCACATATGTACATTAATCATGGTACGAAACCATGTACTATCGTCCAAACTTCTCTCCAACTCCCGACATTCGCTAGTTTCATGTGTGGGATGTCTCGCAAAATGAAATCCAAACAAAGAACCCCCTCGTTACACTACTACCTAACCTAGTCGGTTGTTGAGATCCATAAGGCTCTTAGTCGATAAAATATATCTCCCCACAATCTCCATACGTTGACATAAAAATCCACTTATGTCCCTTAAAATAACATGAAACATGGTGCTCTCACTATCCCAAGTTCTCGACGCTATATATAACGAGCTATATCTCTCTGCTCGATAAACAACACAAATGTATTCTGAGTCACATCAGTATATAAATCCCTACGCACTGGAATGACATATATCTAGAAAACATACTCACGGAACTCTGCGATACCATGAAATTTTCATATAAATACATATACAAACCCAACCCTATTTAAGGTGGCACCACACAAAGATAATACTACTCATCCCGGAGTATTTGGCACGATAGTCTTATCACTTAATCTACTATCGTCCAAACATTTGGTAATTAATGACTACCCATTTCCATAATAATCTCTACTATGCTAACTCAATGCAGTAGTAAAATTTGTTAATAAAATATGCTCTTATGGCCCACCCGATTCACTCACGGGCGACATCATAAAGCTTAGTTACCCATGATAAATACGTTTGCAACCAGACTATAACAAACCTAACGTACCCACTAAACTCAACTCGCACGCGAATTTTAGTGTTAACAATTCAGATATAAATGTTATGTAACACCTATGTCACTTGAATTAATCCTTTAATATCAAGGATGAAACAAAACTTCATTCGTCTCGCTTGATTGTAGAGTTTTAACACGCAGTTGCCAAAATGACTCATGATCATCTACATTCATTATACATCTAGCATTTCATCCAATAATTTCCCCCTCATTGATATGGGAAATTTATTATGTTCTACGTCTTACACGCCCATCATTGAAACGTTGCCCCAAATCTCTAGGCCTCAATTATTGCCTTACTGGCCTCTTTTTTTTTCTGAGCCCCGTCGACCTTGAAATACGGTATGATATTATTATCGAGGAATCCACTGGTCCTGACTAAACCCACTATTCTCGGGTTGTAAATTCATGGGCCAAATTCCCTTGACCCAAACCCTCTGCTGGAAATATCACTTCTCCAGTTATTATGCCTAACTGGCATAGTTTTCCATTCTTAAACTTATCGTTCTCACCTCTCAATGTGGACACATTCAACACTGGTAGTCCCACTCTCAACAGATATGGTAATTTCCCATGTAATTTCCCATCACTAGTCCCACTGGCCATGTTGGGATGTCCTTCTCTTAGACCGGCCAGTCTTATCTCCCAATTGATATTTTTGTTATTCCTTTGGCAAGACTAGTTTTATGGAACACATGGTCGACCTCGCTGGTCTTGGCTGAATTCATTGCCACTTAGTACATTATTTTAAATAGGTCCCCTACTGGGTATACCTTTTGGTGATGTTCCACCAACACTATTAAATTCAGTCTAACCCTTCAGCTAGATTTCCCCTACTCTCCTGGATCCCTTTCTTTTAGAAGCGGTTACAAATTTCTTGGCCACATCAACCTTTATCATCTTCATTAGATTTCTTGAATGAACTTGAGTATTTTACTCACGATTCCATTCACAACTATGGATGCTTCTTACCTGCGATGTACCCCTTCTTCACTGGGTAACGAGTTCGTTAAGCTAGTCATCTTTTATCTTGCTTTGGGTTTCTATATTTCCCATAAGAGATAAGTTTCGAAATTCCATTCATATTTCGGTTAAAACAACAAATGAACAATTTCCAAATTGAACCATACCCAAATTTCTCATTTTATCTTCACACACGCTTCTTTATATGCGATATCTAACTCTTATCACATCCCAAAATTTTGCCCGAAATTGTCAAATCCTAGGAGTTAATACACTTCACTCTACATAACTGCCTTTGGATTTCTTCCTTCACAGGAGTCCTTTCGACTCCCTCGCCCTTCACTGACAGTGCTGGATGAGTTTGGCCCATAATAAACGTCATCTATGACGATGCTTGGGAAACTACCACTCCCGAACATCTTCTTTATTATCCTCAGCCTGAACAACAATTGTGGTGGATTTTATCTCGATCACCAATTCCAAAATCTTCTAAGTCTTCGGCTGAGTCCCCCTCCAGTTGTCTTTCTAACGACTCTTTCTAATCTTCCTACTATTTTGGGTGGGCGATGCTCGACCCACTTGTATAAGAATAACATCACTTGTATTTCCCACCAAAGGACACTAAAACCTGATGCTCTGATACCACCTGTGACACCCTGCCTAATTAAATATCGGGTGATTAGTCCTTTATTAAATTAAATCAGAATATCCAGTTGGTTCATTGTCAGCATCACTGACGAAAAACAATTTCTCACCAAATAATTAATTAAGCTAGTGGCAAAAAAAAATCTTCCTAAAAACTGATTCACAATACGGAATAACAATAAACAACATCACAACAAAACTGAATTAAATATAACAAGAATAAATGTGACTGGAATAACTCTCCAGTTGAAAATATATCATTACACCCAAATACAACTGATATCGACCGTACTGAGATAAATAATTACAACCTCTAAAGTAGAAATGGAATAACCAAAATCTTGGGCGACATGCCCTAAATGAAAGTAGACACTACAAATGTGTGAATCAACATAATGGAAGTGTCTAAACAAAATGTGCATCTTTGTTAACAACTACAATCCATCGAAACATCCATAATCTAAGCTAGGTGTCCCTGACACTGGACACCTGATATACAAGATACAATAGAAAAGTGAATATGCAAGGAGACGGGTCATAGCCCGATTGTAAAATATTTTATAAAAATAGCAAGTTCTTAACAAATACAATTAAGCAATTATTATGTACATGTTAGGTACTCGGGATCTCACTTGAGATTCTCACCCCACATCTAATGTGCACGCTTAATGTACCTTATTATCTCCCTAATTAAGGTTCTCAATTAGGATTCAAGACCATATCATTTCCCCGTATTTCCCTCACAATACTTATGATAATTAAACATGTTCATTTCTCTTTAATATGAATGGTCACTTATTTCAATACAATCTTATTATTTATTTTCATCTACAATTACACACAATAGATTACATCCTAGTATATGTATATTTTTTATCTACTAAATTCACACAATAGATTACATCACAGTATATATATTCATCACACTATTATATACTGTAATATGGCACCTCCTAGACACAACTGCGGTGCATAAATACTCTGCTATCATGTCCTGATACATCTCTCACTGAATAGAGGACAATTGGTTTGACATCTCTCACGAACCCTAAATCTCATAAGACATATTGGAGGCGAACATACTCTCTAGCTAAATGGGTCACGCACATACCTACGCTCCCATTCAACCGTTGAAACTATCATTCATACTAATAGCACGTGTACGAGGTCCTATGCTCAGTGTACGAGTCTGAATCCCCCCAAATGGGTCCAATCAGGATAAGATCGCCGACAACGCGAAACCTCCACCCTGATGGCAAGCAGCGTATGTATGTCATACACAAAATAATTCATAATATCGGTATTCATCCCATATATATATATTGAGAGGGCATACACACAGCCCATATAAAAATCCCATACGTAGTATATTTATATCTCGAATATCATACGTATTTATAGATTATGACTTTACTTCTCAAATTATAATCCCGATCTTTACTCATCATTGGAAGGGTAATCCATTATTCCTCATATAAATTTAGTAGGTAAAAATCCACGCCCTACTAGTCCATGTCATCACAATTCCCTACTTTCTATGAATTAATATCATCTTCAATTAGGTTTATTTCGTGATGATCCCTAATTCAGTTTTTAACCCTTTATTCCATCCCTAGGGTTAATCCCATATATGCCTAAGGTTATTCTGGTAATAAAAACTCCCCTACCACTGGTACTAATCTTAAATCATCCGTTATTCTATTTAAACCTCAATTTATATATTCCTCTACCGTAACGAATTCCATTCACACTTGTTAATTTCCCCTATTCCATCCCATATAAAACGATATTGTTTGGGTCTTAAGCATACCCTACTTCCCTTCTCTAAGTCCCAATTTTATCAATTAATCATCACCAAGTATTTCTCAAAGGTTGGATTTAAATAAATATTTAAAAGGGAAATAAATTATATTTCTAAGTGGAGTCGATCGATCTACTAAAGAGGTCGATCGATCGATCCAGTTGATCTATCGATATTCTTGAGTCGATCCATCGATCGAGCAAATACCAACCCAGATTCTGCAAAAGTTTCCCTACGATTTTAACACTTTTTCATAATACAAATCATTACCAATCAATCCCAATCTCCTCATATTTCATCCTAAATGATATGTCAACATGTATAAAAGATTTCTAACATCAAACAATAAAAATTCATCAAGGAGTTTGAATTAACACTTATTGTTTCTCTTAAAATTCAAAAACCCATTATTTTAGTATTTCTTTGAGAATAACTTATAAATCCCAGATTTTTCTTCACCAAATGATTCCAATTTTTTTTATTAAAATATATATCAAAAAACAGATTAATCCTACATATTTCTTAGTTCAAGGAATCAATTAAAATTACCATGCTTTAACTTTGAATCATGAAACTTTTCCAAATTTTATAAACATCCTAACATGGACATTATACATGGTAACAAAGGTAAAATCACTTGCCTTTTGATTGTAGGTTTGAACCATTGTAGAAGATTGTTCTCATAATCCTTCTTCCTTTTTTTGATCAACCTCCAGTGATGGTGGTGGTGCAAGATGTGTCTTAGCCCCTTGGTTTTCTTAGAAAAACTCTTCATCTCCTAGAGAAGTCCCTCACTCTCCTCAATGACTTTTCTTTTGATTTTTAGTTCGTGCATCTCATTTATACAAACTCTTCACTTATATAAGACCAACTCAAAATTCATAGTTACTATTCACTCAAATTTACAAATGACCAAAATACCCCTTAGGGGTGTCTATTCGGTTCTAAAATGCCCCGATACCAAAATCAAACTCCCAAGTAGACTTTTTCGACTATAAAAATCTTTTTGGACACTTTGGTCCAGTCAAAATGACCATATGGATGACATAAAAATAATTCACTTTTTATTCCATTCAATTATAGTCTCGACACGACTCACACACGCATCCTAACTTAATTAGCATAACTGTCGTATTCATAACTCGTGACAATTTATAAAATCATAATCATATTTAAAGTCATAATCATATATATTTATTTTAATCACCAAGTAATATTCAACATAAATCACACATTACTTTATTCTCACGTAATATTTAAATCCGAATTAATTTTTCAATTACCCCATAATTAATTCTAATTAATACCACTTTAAATGTCATTAAAAATACGGGGTGTTACATTCTGTCGACTCTAATTCGTCAGGAGTCTCTTTCAAATCACCTAAAATTTATCAATAATCTCCCTGATCATGTCCAAGTTCGTGAGAAGCTTCTCACCCACAGCTTCCCAACAGACTGGAGAGTAGCATGACCTCCCATAAAGAGCTTAATAGGGCATTATACCAATGCTGACCTGATAACTGTTGTTATAGGAAAATTCTACCAGATGAAAATTCTCCGCCTAACTACCCTGAAAGTCAAGCGCATAAGCCCTAGACATATCATTTAGAATCTGAATGATCTGTTCTGACTGCCCATCTGTCTCAGGATGGTAAGTTGTACTCATATTCATATCGGTACCCAATTCCTGTTGAATCTTTCTCAAAAACTGACACAAATCCGAAATCCCTGTCTGAGACAATCGAGAGAGGGCGTATGAAGATGACTATCTCTGGAACTTACATCCTTGCCAATTTAGCCACGCAGTTCGTGACCCTAATAGGCAAAAAGTGTGCGGACTGCGTAAGAGGATCCACTATATCCCAAACTACACCGTGACCATGCTCGGACCATGGTAGGGTTATGTCAAAGTCCATTGTAATGTTCTCCCATTTCCACTCTGTAACCAGTAGTGGTTACAACAACCATGCCGGCTTCCTGTGCTCTACCTTCACCTACTGGCAAGCATAACACTTATCCACATACATAGCCACATCCTTCTTCATACTGAACAACCAAAAGTATCTTCATAGGTCCTTATACTTCTTAGTGGCACCGAGATGTATGCTAAAGCATCAGTGATGGGCCTCCGCCATCACCTCATCCTGAAGTTTATCGATGACTGGAATAATCAACCTTACCTTATGCTGCACACCCCCATCCTTATCCACAGTATGACTATCGAACACCTCACCATTTTGGATGCGGTCACAATAATGTGCGAACTCGGGATCACAAGATTTACCCTCCAACACCTTCTACTGAATGAGCGGTCTAGCCACCACTCTCGAAAGATATGCCTTATCACAACCCTACTAGACATGCAAGTCAAACTTCTACAACTTGTTGAACATCTTTTCGTGGTAACACTTGATTACTGGTAAAGTGAGCCCACACTTCCTACTAAGAGCATATGGTACCACATTGGCCTTTTCGGGATGATACTCAATAGAAAAGTCGTAGTCTTCTATCAACTCAATCCATATCCTCTGATAAAGATTTAAATTGAGCTGGGTGAAAATTTACTTCAGGCTTTTATGATTCGTATACACCTTAAATCGTCCACCGTTCAGGTAGTATCTCTAAATATTCAGCACAAACACCACCGAGGCTAACTCAAAGTCGTGGGTGGGGTTATTCCTCTCATACACCTTTAACTGGTGGGATGCATAAGCGACAACCTCACAATTCTGCATCAACACTGCTTCGAGATGTGATCCGAAAGCATCAAAGTATACGGTATAACCCTTGCCTCATTCTGAGAGGATAAGAATGGGCATCGAAGTAAACCTAACCTTCAAATCCTAAAAAAATGACTCACAGTCCTCTAACCACTCGAAGCGAGCATCCTTTCGCATTAACAGAGTGAGAGGCAATGCAACCCTTGAGAAATATTGCACAAATATCCTGTAGTAACTGGCAAAACCCAGAAAACTGTGCACCTCTGTAACTGTCTTCAGCCACTCCCAACTTAGAATGGCCTCTACCTTGGATGGATCGATGGAAATGCCCTCTCAGGAAACCACATGGCCAAAGAACTTAAACTTGTTCATCCAAAACTTCTACTTACTGAATTGGGTGAACAATTGATTCTCCCTGAGCATTTGTAACGTCGTGCAAAAGCGCTCCTCATGGTCCACATCCGAAGTCGAGGAGAAAAAAATATCATCTACAAAGACCACCACAAACCGGTATAAATACGGATGATAAATGCGGTTCATCAAATCCATGAACATTTTCGGGGCATTCATTAAACCTAAGGGCATCACTACGAACTCATAATGATCATATTGCGTCTAGAATGATGTCTTAGAAATGTCTTCCTCTCTCTCACGTAACTGATGATACCCGAAACAGAGGTTAATCTTTGAAAACCTTCCAGACCCACGTAACTGGTCAAACAAATCATCGATACGTAATATATGGTACTTATTCTTCACAGTCACCCTATTCTGCTACCTATAAATGATATAAAGCCATGAGGAGTTGTTCTTATTCTTTCCAAAGAAGACTGTAGATCCCTAAGGGGATACATTGCGATGAATCAAAACCTTACTGGTCAATTATTCCAACTGAACACTCATCTCCTTCAATTCCACAGAAGTTATCCTATGAGGTTGTATGGAGATAGGTGAGATACCCTAATGCACCTCTATAGAAAATTCCACCTCCTGATGTGGGCATAAACTAGGAAGATCGTCGAGGAACACATCGGGAAACTTCCGCGCCACTGGATAATCCAAAAAGATCCTATCATGCTCCTCCTGATCCACCATACTACTCAACTAATCAAAATACCACTTTTGTTCTCACACAGTAAAAAACTTGCAAGGATAACCCACATCCTGCTCGCTATTGAAATGATGACGAGATTCCTTTGGGAGGGAGATAGAGACACTATGCTGATGGCATTCGATGGTAGCATCCAAGCACGATAACCAGTCCTAATCGAGGATCACCTCGAACCCACCCATCCATGACCATGAGAATCAAGTCATACTCCAGAACATAATCTCCAGTTATGACTATGCAATAACGACATGACCTGTTGAGAACTATACTGCTACCGAACGATAGGAGGGTAAAACTGATCTACCTCTAATCCTAAGATAAATGACAAAGAACTCGAGATAAATGAATGCAATGAGACTGAATTAAAAAATACCTTTACCCAAGTGCTGAACAGTAGAATCATACCTTCTATAATATATGGATCATCATAAGGTGCTGTAAACTAGGGCATAGCATAATCGTGTCTGAGTTTGAACCTACTACTCTCTCCACAGGGCACTTGATCTTGACTACGACTTCTCTTAACCCTGGCTGGGACATGAACTGTCCACACTATGCCTCGTTGGCTAATGATAACTGGAGGGAAACTGCTGCTGTTAGGTGGGACCCGTGTAATTGGAACTACGACCTAGTATAAAGTTGATCATTTATTGATTGCCCTAATGGTTCCCAAAAGAGCTCTACGGGCAGTCCCTCTTAAAATTCCTTGGGTACCCACACACAAAACATGTCCTTTCGGTTAGGGCTATAGGGTTCTGATCACTGGTACACTGGGAAAAAGGTGAACCAAGACCCATAACGGCCTTAAGATTCACAAATAAGCCTTGAGCACCACTCTTCAACTTCTTATGACCACTGCCGTGGGACCCACTAGTCTCCCACTTCTTCTCCTGAATATTCCTACCATCCTATAACTCAAGCTGAAGCCTGATGGAATTGTTAACTACGGCCTTAAAGTTTAGCAAATCTAAACTAGCCATAATTCGCCAAATGCTAAGGTTAAGGCCCTTGATAAACAACCTCATTTTTTAGCCTCATCCATTTGAACTACGCCCACATACTTGGAGAGGATCTAAAACTTGACTTGGTACTCATTGACGAACATATTTACCTAAATCAAATGATGGAACTCATCCTTATTAGCATCTTTAAATGTTTGACACCTTGGAAGAGGGTGTCATATTTTCATCTAAGATCATTAAGGACTATCATCGCATGGAACACATTTAAAGTCATAACCAAGAGTAGGATTCTTGGGGGACTCCAGGGACAGGTAATGATGATGAGGAGAGCCCATCAGGTAGTTGAAGTAAAGATTTGAGAATTTTATGTAGGTTTTTGGAAATTTATGGGAAGGTCGTGTTTGGTTTCAGTAGATATTTGGATTTTTTTGTAAAGCTATTGATGGCGTGGGTTTTTATGTTTTATGGTAATTTGGAAGGGTGTGGGTTATTTGACTCCCATCACTGATACTGCATGTAATAGTTATATTCCTTATTTTAAATAAAAGAACAGTGATTTTGACATATTCTGTTATGTCTTTGATGAATTTTGAATTTGAATAGGCTATACCAATCACTAAGCCATACATAATCTTTTTGTTCATTTAAATAATGAGAGAGACCATTGTTCTCGAAGGGAGAAATAACCCATGCATGTCTTATGGGATGCCTACATACCTCTATTGGTTTAAAAATTTGTGAGTTCCTATAATGCATTAAAGACCGGTCGAGTTAAAGCGATATCAACATCTGGGCCGAGTTTTGTCATCATCCTTGGGATCTCAAGAAATGTATGAATGTATATTACGTTTGATCCCTGAATTTTAAGTTTTGGTGTTAAATGTTTTATTGAGGCTATGTTTCGAAAAGGGATTTTTAAAGAAAATATTTTTATTTGAACAGTCATTCAAACGAAATTTATTTGTCGTCCAAATGAGTTTTATTGCATCTCGGTCAATAAAGTTTCTTAGTTTCATTCCAACGAGTAATGTTTTTTATTCAAACGTGATGAAAGTCTTCCTTAGTGTTTAGAATATTCTCCAACTCCTCAACTACCTCAGAGGAAGGAAAGAGGTCCTAAGGCTATCCCAGACCTCAGATAGACCACCACTTGTCTTATAAAGCCTTCACTACTCTTAAGAGTGGGATATGGTATTGCGAAAAGACCTCATTCGCACATACTTCCTCCTAGGAAGGACAGTCATACCCGCATACCTCCTCAAGAAAACTCAGAGACCATAACATCAAGGTTACATCATGATCTACACTCAGATACGACCTCAGATTGAAGGATAATGACCTTCAGAGGTCACCCAAGACTAAGTCCTAGGATGTGGTAGTACGTGATACTTCAGGATCAATTTTGATCATTTTATATCTTGTAGATCCCTAAATTGGTACCTTAGCATCCTTAAACAAGTTATTATGTTACTTCCTAAGGTCCTCTGTGCTGTTGATGAATGCCACAAGACCCCAGACTCTCTTACCTAAAGCTCAAGAAGTCTTATAAGCTGTAATTACTCATTTGCAAGCTAATAAACTACTGGAACATCATTGATAATGGACGTAGGACCCTCATCAGAGTTTCGAATCATTTTAAAACCTTGTCTCTTACTTTTACACTTTTGTCCTATTATCCAAAGAGGTCCAGAGGGGATAACCTTTGGGTTTAAAGTCACTTACAATTTTAACACTCACTAGTTTGACGCCGTCTATGGGAACTACAAATTCCATCTCTTTCAAATACACACCTTGATCATTTCAAAATGGTGACTAAAGAAACTTTATCTTGTCAGTAGAAAATTCTCCAAGAGCAATTGGCCATCATCCTCGAAAATATCCCTTTACCCCTGGTGGTAGAGGAACCAGTGGTAACAGAACGTAGTGGAATCGGGGAGAACCAAGAGCCATAGTTACAAGAAAATAATAGTCCATAGGGTGTGCGTAGGTCCCCCAATGATCAGTCACCCACATTCCTATCAAATAAATATTATCACTCCCAGAATATCAGTCCCAAGGAGGTTACATGGTATTTAGGCTATGGAATAACGAGATAAAGAAGATACAAGACCGGTTAAAGAATATCCTCAACCAATACAAGACTCAAACTCCCAATACCATTGAGTTGGACCTCCAAAAGATGTTGAATCCCTTCTTTAATGATGTTTAACATTACACTCTTCCCCTAAAGTGGAAGATGCCTAATATTAAACCATTAGATGGGTCCAAGGACCCCATTCATCACTTAAAAACTTATAGGTAACTAATGCTCATTCAGGATGCCCCATATGGCGTCATATAACGCGCTTATACCACTACCTTAAGGGGAATGACTAGTTACTGGTTTGTCAGGCTCAAAATAGGGACCATTACAAGATTCAGTGAACTAACAAGATCCTTTTTCATTCATTTCATTAGAGCTCAAAAGATGAGGAAACATGTCACTTCCCTCCTCCACTTTAGACAAAAAGCTGGGGAATCCTCCAGGAATTACTCTAAGAGGTTAATCCAAGAATCCTTCTAGGTCAATGATCTAAACGACTATCTCAGGCATTACCTCAGAGGATTTGTTGTGTTCCTTCAATAAAAAGCCTCCAAAGTCTATGACTGAGCTGCTCGAAAGAGCTCAGAAGTACACCAATGCTGAGGATTCAATCTTAGTTTTTAATCATTTTGTTAATCTTAGTTTAAATACATGGCTAGATTAATATTTTTTTTAAATATCACCTTTTATATTTTATTTGAGAAATAATAAATCAATTAAAGTCTAGCACTCAACTCCCTATGGATTCGATACCCTAATTCGCCGCTATACTTAAAAAACCAGTGTAGTAAAAGTTTAGTTTTTATTGTATTCTAGTGGGAAATAAACAAAGACAATGTCCTTACGTGACCACTCAGTTTTCCCCACAATCAGTGGGTTTCTTCCATAATAAAAAATCCCACCTTAAGAGCTTCTAGCACAAAGGGATTTAGGTCGACCATGTCTCTCTGCCACACCAAGACCCCAATGAGGTTCTAATCATGTTTTTCCTAGAAACTGACCTCAGAAGGATCTGACTACCCCATGACGACCCTTTTGTCATAACAAAAAATATGGAAAATGACAATATGAGGATGATCCTGATTGATACGGGGAGCTCAACAAACATCCTCTTTATGGACTCTTTTGAGGCCATGGGTCTTGGCATGAAGTACATGCATCTAACCACTACCCCTATCTTTGGATTCAATGGGTAGCGTACCTATTCCCTGAGGTATGTCACTATCCCCCTACTCTTGGCTCCAAGCTTTGCTACACAACCATATGGAAAAAATCCATAATGGTAGACCTGCTGTTATCCTATAACATCATGGTGGGAAGACCATCTTTCAATGACTTGGACGCTGTGATCTCAACCCGTAGGCTAGTGATGAGATTAACAAGCTCTAATGGAGTGGGAAAGGTCTTTGGAGACCAGAAAAAATATCAGGATGCAACATCACTTCCATGAAGGATAAGAAGAAATCTCCCAATGCTCAACATGGCCTAACAAAGGTCCCGAATAAGCTCAAAAATATCTTTGAGGTATCACCAGAAGTCTTACCTCTGCCACCACCAGCGAATGACATTACTCTAGAGTTGATGAGTTTGGGTATCTTTGCCACTCAAATGAAGATTGAACATAAGTAGCAGAATCCTCAAGGGATGTACATCATCCCATAAGAAGAATTTTAAACCATTTACTCTACTGCTTAAATGAAAATGAAAGTTTTTTAATTTTATTGTTGTATTCAATATTAATATTCTTTAAGAGCTATAAGGATTTCAACCTTAGCTCTACAAAACTAAGGTCTTATGACCCACAAATTGAGTTGCAAGGTATGGGTACCTATTTATTAATTGGGACCAAATGAGTATCTGGCAAAGCCCAAGTGAGTATAAGGGAAACCCAATCCAGTTTTTAAATATAAGGAAGCAGTTGTAACTAAATCATGGGACTTAGTATATCCCTAATAATCTCGGATGAGATATTCAAGGGATCCATGGTTAACGTGCATATTACCACCTCCCTCTTTTGGAGAATATTATAAATTGTAACCCCTGGCCCGGGGCATAGGGGCATGTAAAGTAAACCATCTAAGAGATACTAAATAAAGAAAATAGTAGACATCTCCGTGGACGTTGGCAATTTGTCGAACCCCGTATATTCTTGTATTGTGATTGTGGTTACTATTGTGTTCACCCTATTGATGATTGTTTTACTATGTTATTTATTATGTTGAGATTTTTGTCATCACAATTGGTGCCGTCTGTGTGAATCGAGTGATATTCCTGTGAAAACCTTCATCAACAAGAACCAGCGATGTCTCATCACAGCAGCAATGTCCCTCAGGCAAGCGACATTCAATAACATCCTATCCCTCCAAGGGTAAGGACCGAGATCTATCATTCTAACCCACGATTCCGTCAGGAAAGACAAATCTATGAAGAAAGTCAAAGACCACCCAGGTCCACTCAAATTTCTAGGCTAATTAATGCCTATAAGGACGGACTCCAAGAGCAAGAGGAGGCTACTCGCCAATAGGAGAATGAGAATGCTCACCTCAAATGACGACTGGAAACATTGGAGAGGGAAATCCATAGAAATACTACATAATGAAATAGTCAAACTACTAGTCCTCAGGTGAGCAAGCTTCGCAGCCGAGGAAGGAGCCCAATACATGGCTCAAGAAGAGCTGAGAGGTACGAGTTGGATGATGATCATTCTGAATAGTTATAATCAGCTAACCAATATTCTAGTCCAGGTCGACAGAATGATGATTTATGAAATTTGGTCCGGAGGGAGATGGACCTGCACCCAACTCATCATGGTACCAGATCCATGAGGGAGCTAGCCAGGCGAGCCCTCAAAACTCAAATGAAGTACCCTTTTCGAGGGTGATAGAATAAAAAAGATACCTAAAGAAGTTTGCGATTCCCCGATTCAATACCTACGATGGGAAAACTGATCCCATCGACCATGTCAGGTAGTATAGGCAAGCTATGACTCTGTGGAGTAATAATGATGTGATTATGTGTCGAATCTTTCCATCGAGCTTGAACGATGTAGCCTAGAAATGGTTCGAGAAACTACCTCATAGATCCATCCAAAATTTCAAATCTCCGGCCGAACTATTTACAGCTCGCTTCATAATAAGAAGTTCTCACCCAAAGAGGATGGACGTTCTCCTCACTATGAAGAAAAAGCCACAGGAAAACCTCAGAGAGTACACGAAGAGGTACTGGGAAGTATTCAACGAGGTCAAAGACTGCTCGGAGAAGGTTGTCGTAGCGTCCTTCAAGATCGGTCTGCCTAGCTCCTGTCTCCTGCACCAATCCCTGATAAAAAAAAGGAGGCCATAACCATCGACGACCTGATGTTAGGATTTTATTAGAATCCATGTTCTTAGGATTTTATTGATTTATAAAAAAATGCCTAATTGTATAGTTGACTTTGTTACCATTGTTAAATTAATAAATAAGGTTATTTTAATTGTTATTGGGTTTCCCTAAACCCAAACATTATGATTAGTTATGGATTGGTTAGAATTAGTTTTGATTAAGTTGGGGTTGAATTATGAATTAATATAAACAATGGGATTTTAGTTCAATAGGGAGGCTGATCGATCGGGCTTGGGGGATGCCAATAAAGTATAAGGAGGTTGGGGTTTTGATGCTTTTGGGGGATTATTTGATTCAAAGATGGATCCTAAATATTGTTAATTGATATTTAATCTAGTAACTCGGGGTTAAGGGATAAAATTATGTAACTACCTAAATTAATAAAATAATCAGCTAATAATTATTCTATGGTATGTGTTAATTATGTTCATAACTAAGGAGACATAATATATATTGGAACATTACGACTTTATACATTAGACCTAGTAGGTCAATTTAGTTAGTTAGCGAATAAGTTAGACCTTTGAGATAGTAGGGTGCATATCGGACATGGTTTGGTGATTAGAAATCGATGTGTGGATTATGGTTATTGTGTATATATAAGTTATTTATACCTACTTGTATTATTGTTATAGGTTCCCTTGGTACTCTAAGTTGGTTTAGGAGTTGGGTTTGCACTCCATGAGTTAAGTCAATATGACGATTAAGAGTAGGTTGATTAATATTTTAAGACAATTATGAGTTAATTTATTACTCTATTAGGATGGTTTAGAGAAATGGTTTGTTAGTCTGTAATAAATTAGTCAAGAAGTTAGTTGGATACTGAATATGAAAATATATGGATTAGTGAGTTAGTTGAGTACTTGATATTGTAGGTCAGGAAGTGGGGTTAGCGAGATGTGTTGGATAGGTCGATGGGCTAGTTAAGATAAGGAATTTGGGTTATTTTCTTGTTACATATAGTAATTTGGAGGGTATCATGCCATTATGTCTTGATAATCAAATGGACCAAACATAAGTTAATTGGATTTTCATGTCTTATGCATGAAGTTTAGTTCGCTTAGGACTTGACACACGGTGGGAATTAGGATAATTGGTTTCTTGCGGAGTTGGACCTTATGGGTTGTACACATTGATATCTCACTGATGAGGTTATGATTCCCTCAAATGGTTTGTAACACTTCTGTATTTGTAACCTCGATCTAATTACATGTATTATAAACTGGGGGTTTGGATATTCACTTAATTAATTGGCCGTAATATGACATAATTTTATTAATCTTATATGAATCCTATATTTGTTATCATGTTGGATGTTCTAGTTGGGCATTGCCCTCTTGCATTGAAATATTTCAAGTTACCGGTATCAATAATTCGAGGGTTGAGTGATTTGAGTCATCTGTTCTATTTGTGATTCAGTTATTCATCCATTATCTACGTAGGTGTCAAAAGTTGCATCTCCTATTTATTTCAGCTTATGTATTTACTTTTGAGAAATTATGTATGAGTTGTGCTAACAACACAATTATTTAATTTTAGTTGATATTTTCTATTATGGTGGATCGTAGGCTTATAATTATTGGCATTAATTATAGTTAATGCATGATATTTATTCCATTATTGTTCTATAGTTTATTTATTTAAGTCGTTATTTATTCATCCATGCTTAAAATCTAATATAAACATTTAAAAATGGTGTGTCCTATTTTAGGTTTGCCACGTGGCTGTAAATTAGCTCTACAAGTAAGAGATGCCCCTTCCACCAAAAACCCTTTCATTCTATCCTTTACCAAGAAACCCTCATCCCACCTCAAAAAACCTTTTCATCTAAAAAAAACCTTCCATCTTCCATTTGCAATAAGTTTAGCTTAAAAGACAACTAGGACTTCACTTCATTTCTCAACCCCTACATTTCCCTCCTCCACTCAATTTAATGCAACAAACCCTTATTCCATTTCAAGCATCCTTTTGTTTCCCTCTTTTTAATTCCCCTCAATCCACCCATTCATAATAACAAATAAATTGAACGACTGCCTTTTACTTTTCTTAGTTGTTCACCCTTTCATTGCTTCACCATTCATAATAAATCTTTACATTTCAATCGTCTCTCTCTCTGATATACTTCTTATTCTATTCCTTTGCCAATGTTTTTATTCTTATGGGATTTTTTTTGTATTCAGGATGGATTTTCTTGCCACATCTCGACATGCTTACCAATTTTGATAGAGGCCTCTAGAGAAAATTTATCTGTGTTTAAGTAAGCAAAGAAAAAATATACATAATATTTTTTAGTACTTTTTGTTGAAAATTAAAGTTGCGTTTACTTTAGTTGCATACCATCAATGGTTTATAAAAGTTTTTTGACTTTTCCCTTGCATCCTTCAAAGTGGTTGAAAACTTTTAAACCCATATCTATATGATAAAAAAATTAAAGGTGTTAGAATGAAAGAAATAAAAAGGTAATGAGGAAGAAATGTCCACACGTGTATGGTAGAATACTAAATACACATGAGTTCTTTTTGTCAAAAAGAAAAAAGTATTGTGGATAATATAAATATCGAATCTTAAGTGTTTGGTTTTCAAGATTCATATGGCAATCGATTTGTGAGACCCAAAACTTTACTGGGTTGGTACAAAATAATAACAAATTTAACTATATATATATAACACCAACACACACGCACGCGCGCGTGCACACACACAGATGCCTTTTTCATAGACTGTAGAGCCCTCATACATCTTACTTCTTGGGATGTTAATTCCATGACCTAAAACTAAGCTTTAATTAGTTTCTTTTCTTTGTTAGTCCCCATTGAGTTTGTTATTTTTTTCTTTTGAGTTTGATAAATTTTTTCGTTACAGGTTTGTTAAAATTAGAGGTGATGTACTTGCTCATATACTTCTTTCACTAGCATGTAACCCGCGCGATGCGCGGGCATTTGATAAAAAAATTACACAATATGCACCTATAATTGATAACATATGTACAGTAGTGTGCTTAATACTGTATGGTGAATGACAATAAAATAAGGGGCTTAAAAGTGGGGTTGTAATTTTAAGCATGGTACATTTAAATTATTTGAAATTGACCTAAAACTAAAATGATGTATTTTTCGTGTAATGTTACTGTGACACGTCTTAGTCATAACATGTTGTTTCCTTATTCGTATTTTTACTCATATTTTTTGTATAATCATGTTTAATAACTGTAATACCCCGTAATTTTTATTGATATTTATTTAAGGGATTAATTAAATTAAATGTGAATTAATTGAGAATTAATCCGGATATAAATACTAACGATATGTGAGTTGGTATTTGATTATGATGTGTATATATGGCAATATATGAATATTGAAAATATTAAAATTATCGCGAGACTGAAATACGACAATTTGGGAAATTTAGTTGGGACGCACGTGTCAGTCGTGTCAGGAATGTAATTATTTGAATTAAAAAGTGAATTTTATTTTTATCAACCGAATGGCGGCCAATGAGTTCGGAAGGGTCGAAATAGTCAGAAAACACTAGCCGGGGGTTTAGTTTGGGTCCCGGGGCATTTTTGGGCCATACCGGCAACTTAAAACGGTATTTTGGTAATTTTAAAAAATTAGGGAATTAAAACCCACGAAAATTGGAGTTTATATTTATAATTTTAAAGGGGCCACTAAGGCCATTACCAACAAAAGTTTAGACAGTGGGCTACGGGAGTTTTGAGAGAAATTGGAGAGAAGTTACAAGAGCCAAAACCAAGCCATCTTCAACCTTGGGAGAAAATCTGTAGAGAAAGGAGAGAATCAACCTTCATTCACCAACATCAATTCTGAAAAACAATGTAAGGCAAGTGATTTGATATTTTTAGTTCATTGAATATGTCTTCCATGTTTAGTGTAGGAATTATCTTATATTGAAATTTTTGAAGAAAACCCATGAAATTGTTGGAGAAACTTTGAATTTGGGTTAGGTTTTGCATGTAGAATGATGATGGAATAATTTAATATTTGAAGAATTATATATGATGATTTAAAAACGGATTTATGATGAGTAATTGGGCATAAGAAAATTATGAGTTCATGTTCGTAGGGTTTGGGGAAACATTTGGAGATTTATATTAATTCCATGATGATTTGTAAGATTTGACCCCTAAAATATGTTAAGGAATGATCTAGGGTGATTAGAAATGGTTTATATACGTTAAAAAATAATTTAGATGGTCTTAGGGTGGATTTAGAGAAGAGAAGAATTGAGAAAAACGGACTTGGGAATTTTCTGGGCAGAAACTGCCATCTCGTTAGAAGACCTGCCCAGGTCGTTCGAACAACCTCGTTCGAACGAACTTATAATGAGATGACAGTATCCCTTCTAACTAGTTGGTAGTTCATTCGAAGCCTTTCGTTCGAACGAACTCGTTCGAACGACCTCATTCGAACAAGACTTCTAACGAGTTGACAGAATGGCCTTTTTGACCTGAATTTATTTCTAGTATCCCGTAGACTTATTTAAATGGTGAGATAACCTTTCCTTATTAACTAGTGGGTATAGTTGGGAGATTTGGGGTACATTGAGGAGTAAAACTTAAAATAGTGTCTTAAACCGGATGACATTTGTGGATTGGGAAGCGAGTAACTAATTACGAAGTGAGAATAATTGATAACTTAAGTACATATAAGCCGGGGACTTGTGATTTGTATAACACTAAGTGTGGGTATAAGAACGAGAAGTATACCACTAATAAAAATATTGTAATATCTAAGATGTGTGAATGCTTAGTATATGTAGTTATCTGTGTATAACATACCTACCATACTTGCTATCTTGGGAGGTTGATGATCGTTTAGGGCCATCTAATCTTTGTGTGCCTACGGGGGGGATCTAGATTGGTACCTCGAGGACAAAGGTCAGAGAAGGGCTTATTGAGAAGTAAATAAGTCTGCTGATCATGGGAGCGTAGGTATGTGCGTGACCCATGTGATGTGAACTATGTTCTCCTCCATTGTTTGTGGTTGTTGTTTAATGAAACGATTCCTGAGAGATTTAGAATACGTGGTCCTTATGTACACTCGATTAAATAAAAGTTGTTGGAAATTTAATTGGATATCGTATAGAAATATTGGACTTTAGTATCGGACTAGTTAGATATGGGAACAACTAGAATGGGTACGGGTACGATAGGAGTGCACAATTAGTTGAGAGGTGAGGAACTCATGTGAGTGCACACACTATCATGTTCTTTATATTCAGTGTTTAATGATATTAAACACTTGCAAATTTTTAAACTATTTTCACAATCGGGCTCTGAACCGTTTGATTTTTAATTTATTTTTTTTGTAAAACCTTTTAGGTGCCTAGCTACAAGGACACCATGTATAGGAGTTCTATTCTGGTGACATGTTGTAGCTGCTGTGGAAGTTACAGGACCTTGACAGTATACGCCTCCATCTTCGATCTTGATTCCATTATTAGATTTTTCTTATTTTGTTGGGCATGTCGCCCCATTCCTTTTAGAGACATCTTACTTTTCAGTTATTTCAGACTTTGGGTTGTATTTAATTTAGTGATGCAGACTTGGTATTTATTAATTCCAGTACTTGGATTGTTATGAGGAGTATTCCTCCAGACTCATTATTATTTGATGGTTATTCTATTGTGACTATATTGTGGTGGTTATGTTAGCATTTCATAATTTACCTTTTTTATGTTAATTGGATTTAATTAAAATTGACAACTCACTTTTTAAATATTAGGTGGCTAGTAATTGTTAAAACGTTTTCGACAGTGATGTTATGAACTGAACCAACTTGGCATTTTTATTAATTTAATAAAGGAGTAGCTACCCGGTATTTAATTAGTCCGGGTGTCACATTTACATGTTAAAATTATTAATCGCATTAGTCATGTTTAATTACGTGTTTTAAATCGACCTTGTTTGTTTGAGATAAAAAATGATTTTGTATTATATCATGCCCGTACTTAGATAATACTCGGCATATGGTGTAAAGCCTAAACATGACCCTAACACTCAAATTGTTACATTACGCAAAAGTTATAATCATAATGGAACCAAAATATAACAATCAACCAACAAATGGGGAAAAATGGGAAAAAAACTATATGTAAAAATTATATTTCTATTTTTAGTGAAATATTTGATATATATATAAATTTATCTTACAGTTTGTCTTTGTAAATTTTATACCCACGTAAGAACTCTATCAATTTTTTTTTGCAAATGCTTCATTTTCTAGTACTTGTAAATTTATACTCACCCAATTTCATATATTGATTGAAAGTTCGCATATGAGATTTGAATATTCTGTCTCATTTCCAAAAAAATTTAATTTATCTATTTTTTATTTAAAAACAGAAAATATTCAAAATGAGAGATAAAATAATATCAAGTATTAAAATATTATTGACCCCTATAATAATACCATACTAAAAAAGATAATAAAGATTTCATAGCATCCAAACCAGTCTGAGTGAGATCATTAACTTGTGTCATTTCATTCAACAATCACTCTGTAAATCCACAAAATTACAAATGCTCACTCACCTATTTCATTAGTCTTTCCAGTTTACCCCAACTTTTGGGCTTCATAATCTCAACACAAAATGACCAACTACAATACAATACCAACATCATCGAGGTCAAATCCGAAATTCCTCTCAGGCAAAGGAAACCGTAAGATCACATATCGAAAACAGACGCCCCTGGAAATAGATGTTCAATTTTCGATCCCTCGGCATAAATAGAAAACTGAATACCATAACAAAAAGTATAAGTTCTTAATTCTTATTTGTTCTTTGGTTTTGGAACTCTTATTATTCCATAATTTGCATAGGGAATAGGAGCCGGGTCCGTAAGATTTTCCTTTAAAACCTCGTACCTGGAAAAAACACATTATCTTAACTCAAATAACAAAGTACAATTTGATCCTAAAAAATATACAAATAAGATTAAATATGACTTAATGTGACCAACAAAAGTTTGATGTACATTGAAAAGTTTACTTTCTAGCAATTTATGTCCCATTTGCATCTAAAGTAATGTTTGGCACACAAAAAGGAAATAACCAGTTGCTCACAAAATGATGTGGCTGCTTGATTTCAGCTAGTTAGTGGGAATTCAGTGTTTTTCACGAAACCTTGAGGATTTGTTTTGGGATGAGGAAGCTTCCCAGACTCGAGGATTGTTGGCTACTACTCCTTCCTCTTAATTTCATGATTTTTTAGTTATATTTGCAATTTGGTTACTATATTTGCAGTTTGATTACCGTATTTTCTCATCTAATATATAATATAAAAAATGGTATCTTCATTTGTGGATGTTCCATGTGTACATATACTAAAGACTTTAATTAACGGAGCTTGAAAAAAGATGCTATTAATAGAAGCTCTTTGTTTGGGAAAGAAAAACCAAAAAAGATATAGAATCTCTTCATTTTCATTTTTTATGCCTAATACCCTAACAGATTCCCAATCACTTCCTCTCCTCTAAAAGATCTCTCTCTCTCTCTCTCTCTCTCTCTCTCTATATATATATATATATATATATATATATATATATATATATCAATTAAATCTCATATACAAAGACCCTCCCATTCCTTCTCCTTACGTCTATTAATATCTCTTCATCTATATTTTGTTAGCAATTGAAATCCGGCGATAGCGGTAACACGTCTCGATAAGCTTCAACCTCCTCAATCGAAAAGTTTGAGTCTGATCCGAAAGCTATCACTTTCTCTCTCTTAAGTATTCCTGGGTTTGACTTTCTCTTTCTCTCTCTTAAGTATTCATGGGTTTGAATTTTGTAGTCTCCAACTTAAATTATACTTTTTGTATTTGACATTACTTGATTTAAAATTTTAGGGTTAGGAATTTTGTATAGTTTCAAAAAATTTCAGTGTTCTTGAAATGGATTGTAATATTTTTATTCTCACTCTATATTCCTTTTCATATTGTATGTATTCATGGATGATTTTTCTATGGGCTTAGTGAAAAGGCCAAATTGTGTACTACAAGTTTAAATATACATCTCCGTCTCCATAATTTTATTCTGGGTATTGTATGTTTTATTTATAAATTTTGTTAATATTCTTTGATGATATATTTTGTTCTTTTTTTGATAATTTAATTGAAATATTTATCAGTTTTAAGGAGATATTGTTGTTGGATTATTAGTTGGGAAAGTTTATTGCTAGGAATTTTGAAAGGCTCCCGCTCCCTTTGTCTATATCAGACGAGTACTGCTCCTATTCATAAGTGAGACAATAACTTTCAATATACACATAAAACCAAATTTTCTCTATTTTATCAGGTATATTTACCCTCCCTCTTTTTTAAATGGAGATAAATTTACTTCTTTTAATCCCCCCTTTTTTTCTACTCCATCGCGATTTGCTTAAGTAGAAGAAGCAGTAAGTTTAAATCACTCAGAAATGGTTGTAAGTTTTGTATTAAATTTTTAATTTTAATAGAACAAAATTTTGTTCAAGTTTGTGTCTGTGTGCTATTAATATGATTTGGTCATAAGTGGATTAAGACTTGACATCAAAAGTGTAATGAAAATAGTGAAGGTAAATACCATATGTACTTGAACACGTCTGTATGTAACGAAAACAGTAACAATCCAAGTAATGAATTAAACTCAAAATTAAAATAAGTAGGATGAACACTTTTTTTATTGGTCACAAGTTTGTTTCTTCAATGGCGAAATTTGAAGATGTGCTGTAGAAAATGCCCTATGGTTACTACTTTTTTTAATGGCTGTAAAACTTACTGCTTTTTCTTAATAACTATAGGATTCCCTTTGAAGTTAGACGTTAGTGTTATTTTTTGTTTCAATAAGACTTACTGCTTTTTTTGATAACATTTGCTCCTTTTTTTTCATAAAATTTAGTACTTTTTTTTTTACAAAAACTCACTGCTTTGTTGCTGCGTTTTATTATTTGTAGATATAACATCATCTAAGTGACCAATTTGTACTCAGTTTTCCCATATTTTGCATTCTACGTTTCTGATGGAATCATTTGAGGAGACAAATGCAAATTTCAACACTAAGGAAACAAATTATGAAAATTGAAGAGCTCCTATGCAAGCCGCTTACAAGAGAAAAAAAACTTCCAAAGTTTGGACATTATTTGAAGAACTACCTTTGAATGAGGACAGAAAAAAGGGAAATAAATGTAGGAATTGCGATAGTGAGTATATATGTGAGAATACTTACGGTGCCAGTATATATGTGAGATCATATTTTGGACGTCAAAGTTGTTGTTCCTCAGGGCAACCCTTTTTTTGGTTAAAGTTTCTTATATGTTTATGAGAATGTAACACTTCGTAACATTGGCCATACAATTGTTTTTTGGGGGTTTCCATCAGTTTGTAATTTCATTTGTTTCCTAATTATTTATCCAATATTTATCTTCTCATTTTTCCTATTCGAATCTTCTTAAATTGATGATTTTTATTACAACTGTTAAGAATTTAAGGTCATGAAAATTTCGATTGCTATATTGTGAATATTGACCTACTTTTACCCGCCGTCATTTTGTAGTGACCCCACTTTTATATGTTCATATATAGTTTTAAATATTGTATTATATCATATGTGATATGACTAATTTGAATTTATTATTTTAGTCTAATCCTCCCTTCATAAATCATGAAATATCAAATTAGTTACAAACATAAAAATTTAAAGTTTTCGGAAGGAATGTTCATACTAGAGACTAGTTTTGACCTTTATAATATAACAATTGACTTGAGGTAGAAACTAAAAAGTTGTATATATATGAATTAGGTTTGTAACACAATAAACGATGTGTTAAACGGAGGTACGAGCAAGAAGTTATACCGATATTACGAAATAAGGGCAAATCTGTCCATCCTTTAAGTCATATTTTGTCTTATTACCACACCGTGTGTAATATTTTGATTGGTTGAAGGGGAGGCTGGTTTGGCCGACTTAAAAACTTTTAAATAACCTCCTTATTCATCAAAATGGATTAAATCAAAGTCTTATAGCATATCCTAAGCTAAATGATAAGTTTTGGGGTAGAAAATGAAATTTTATGACAATTTAGGGACTTGATTTTGAAATAATGAAAGTTTTAGGGACTAAAATGAAAATATATAAAGGACCATTTTGTAAATAAAATATTTTCAAGGTCCTATAAGAAATATTAAAAATGTATGGAGTAAAAATTACTAAAATACCCTTCATGTGTAACATAACCCTTATACCCTTAATAACTTTACACCTCGTGCTTGGTTATGACACCTCCACCGTACAAGTGTTGCCTTTAAAGGAAAGGACAAAACACGTGTCATGCAATTAGTGAAATCCAATACACGTGTCGACGTTCGGTGAATTGAGACTGCAAGACTGCTCTGTTACGCGACACGCTAACGCTAACTCACCAAATTGGACGCTTAGTCATTGGGTCATGTGTCAACACCCTAATAACTTTGGGAAATTATAAATAGAGGCCTTAGGATTAGTTCTTACATGAAATTCATTCCAAATATTAGAGAGAAATGGTGAGAGGAAATACGGGAATGTTAAGAAGTTTCGTATTAAGAACTAATGAGTGATCCAAAACTCAGCATCTATGACTTCGGACTTCGGTTCAATGTGATTACTCTGACATTCCTTGTGTATTTTGATTATAGATATTATACAAACTACATATATTTTGTGAAATGATTTTATTCCCAAATACATCCGATATCGATGATTCCATCATTTATTATATCTGTATATCTCTCGATATATACATCTGATTTGAATTCTGAAATTATTGATTCGACCTATGGAAACTCTCTTACTATGTTGGCCTTGACTACCGGGTGGAAATATTTGGGTGGTACCTTCTCAGCTGGTTTATCCTTGGTGTGCCCTAAATAAGGCGTTGTTTCACATATCATGATTTTCTATTTGCGTTGTTGCCGGGTGGAAATATATGGTAACACTATCTGTTTATCTGGGTATTAGAGCGTACATGGCCATAAAAATAAATTGAATAATTGACACATTGCTCAAATTATTTTATCTATTTTGTTCTGAACTGATTATTCTGAAAATATATATTGCCAGTTTACTTTATATATTTTACTGCAAATTCCTGTCCATATATGTATATGCCTTATGTTGGAAATTGAATAGGTATCAATTTTTTGGAAAACCCTGGAATGTCTAGAGATTGAACCTCACTCGGCTTTTAGGTGACGTTATATAACTAACCATTTTTTAGGAAATAAGTAGGCTTGGAGGGAACGAAAAAGGACTATATGGAAGATTTAGCTTCTAGAGCTCTTTTTGGTTATTTTAAGTAAAAAGTTGTGATATCATATAGAGCATGTTTGGCTCTCTTGTAATAAGTTTTAAATTTCATTTTAAGTTGTAACTCGTTGTGACTTGTAATATATATGAAGTTTCCTTTTAGAAATTTTTGATGACTTAATTCCTTTAATTTCAGTATTTTACGATTCATAACCATGTAATTGTATTTTCATTGCATTTAATTAAAGAAACAATATAAGTCAGGATATTTGTTGCCTTCGTGTCATGTCAAGACACTCATTCCCCACTATTATTTTGGGGTGGGGTCGTGACAGAGGTGGTATCAGAGCATAGGTTATGAACCCATAGACTACTGAACATAGGATTCGAACGTTATCCATTTGAAGTTTCCATACATAGGATATTTGATTAAATATCCGACTTATCCGATAACCCTCCATATGTATTAAAGTCTACATATAGTTATTTATATATAATTGATCTTCTAATTTGCAATTTTGAGTTAGTATAATACGTCTTATGTTTGGCCATGATTGTAGAAAATGACTAAGGTAAGATCAACTGTGAGAACGAGTGGTTTAAGTATGGAAGGACTGGAAGGTGCATATAAAGCGATTGAGAGTCTAGAAAGATTGTGGAGAATCAGATGAACAATGGAGCACCAAGGAATCTGGAACTAACTTGTTGTACCATTGAGCATTTCAAGAAGTTGAACCCGCCTTCTTTTATAGGTACTCCTAACCCCACTGAAGCAGAAAGTTGGGTGATGCAGATGGAAAAGATGCTCGATGTTCTTAAGTGTACCGATGAACAAAGGGTTTCATTTGCAACATTTATATTAGAAGGTGAAGCCGAACATTGGTGGAGAATCACTAAGAGAATACACGAGGAGAGAAATACTTGTATAGGATGGAATGAATTCTTGGTGATCTTTTATGAGAAATATTTCCCTGAAACGGTGAAGGATGAAATGGCAGCTGAGTTCATGAGTCTAGTGCAAGGGAATATAAGTCAATATGAGGCAAAGTTTACTGAGTTATCCCATTTTGCACCTTATGTTGTGATAAATGATGTTTTAAAAGACAAAAAGTTTTAATGTGGGTTAAGGTTGAGTATTTGTAATAGAATTTCCATCCTAAAGTTGACATCGTATAGTGACGTTGTGGCTAGGGCTACGATAGCTGAGAGGGATGACGAGGAGTATAATTGAATTATATATGGTAAGAGGAAGTTTGGGGAACAAATAGGGAAGAGCCCAAATAATAGAAATAATTTTAGGAGTACATCCAATATTGGTGGAGTTAGTGATAACAAACAGTTTAATAATAAGATATGTCAGTGATGTGGGAAGATACATGGAGGACAATCTTGTTATAAGTATACAGGAGCTTGTTTTAGATGTGGACAGAATGGACATCAGATAAAAGACTGCCCAACCCCATCAAGGATTTCGATACAGGCTTTAGGTGAAAAGAAGGACCAAGGCAGACAAGGTAGAGTTTTTTCACTTTCTGATACCCAAGTTTCTAATGCAGTAGTGTCAGGTACACTTTCTATATGTGTACAACCTTTTCAAGTTTTAATAGATCATGGTTCTACCCATTCATTTGTTTTTGTGCATTTTGTTAATCGATTTCCTAATAAGCCCGAACCATTGAGTCATAGCATGCACGTTTCTACTCCTTCGGGTGAGTTATTGATGGGAACCTTAGTATATAAGTCTTTCCCTATAGATGTTAGTAGTCATAAACTATTCGCTGATTTGATAGTTTTAGACATAAAATGCTTTGAAGTCATTTTGGGGATGGATTGGTTAGCATCGTATCATGCTAAGATAGATTATTTTGAGAAGAGAGTTACTTTCCAAATCCCTAACTAGCCAGAATTCATTTTTGAAGGAATAGGCATCCTATCTCCCATTCGTATTATCTCTGAAATGCAAGATTGTAGTTTTCTTAAGAAGGTATGTTAATGATTTCTTGCGAGTGTTATAGATTTGCAAACAAAAGAGCCTATTTTAGAAGATATTCCTATAGCTAAACATTTTCTAGATGTTTTTTCAGATGATTTACCCACTCTTCCTCCTATTAGAGAAATAGAGTTTAAAATTGACCTTATTCCTGGAAGTATACCAATCTCGAAACCACCTTATCGTATGACACCTTTAGAATTAAGTGAATTAAAAGTTAAATTACAAGATCTGTTAGACAAGGGTTTTATTAGACCATGTGTATCCCCTTAGGGTGCTCCAGTGTTATTTGTTAAAAAGAAGGATGGAACGATGAGGTTATGTATAGATTATCGTGAACTAAATAAGGTGACCATTATAAATAAATACCCCTTACCACGTATAGATGATTTGTTTGACCAACTTCAAGGTGCGCAAGTATTTTCAAAGATTGACCTTAGGTCAGGCTATCACCAATTGAAGATTACGGAAGATGATATTTCAAAATCAGTTATTCTTACTAGATATGGTCACTATGAACTTCTTGTGATGCCATTTGGACTAACTAACACACCAGCCGCTTTTATGGATATGATGAATAGGGTGTTTAAGAAGTATTTGGATCAGTGTGTGGTTGTTTTCATTGATGACATCCTTATTTATTCCAAAAGTATTAAAGTACACGAAAAGCATTTAGAGACGGTGTTACAAATCCTTAGGAAGGAGAAATTATATGCAAAATTAAAGAAGTGTGAGTTTTGGTTGCCTAGCATCTCTTTTCAAGGACATGACATTTCGAAGGAGGGAGTGTTTGTTGACCCTCAAAATATCAAAGCTATACTGGATTGGCCTAGATCAACTAATGTGATGGAGATTCATAATTTCCTAGGATTAAAGGTTATTATCGAATATTTGTTGAAGGATTTTCTAGTATTGCCAAACCTTTATCTAGCTTAACACAAAAGAAGGTGAAATGTGAATGGTCTGAGGAAGTTGAGAATAGTTTTTAAGAACTTAAGAATCGATTAGTAACTGCCCCAATTTTAACTATTCCTTCCGGGACAAGGGGATTTGTGATTTATAGTGATGCTTCTAAAAATGGTTTGGGATGTGTACTAATGCAAAATGGAAAAGTTGTATCTTATGCCTCGAGACAGTTAAAACCACATGAGCAAAATTATCCAACCCATGACCTAGAATTAGCAGCTGTAATTTTTGCTCTTCAAATTTGGAGACATTATTTGTATGGTGAGACTTGTAAGATTTATACCGATCATAAGAGTTTGAAATATATTTTTACCCAAAAATAATTTAACATGAGATAAAGGAGGTGGTTAGAATTAGTTAAGGATTATGATTTGAATATTCATTATCACCCGGGGAAAGCTAATATAGTAGCTGATGCTTTAAGTAGGAAGTCTACACCAAATTTAGTGTGTCTTATTATAAGTCAGGAAGTAATGTTAAAGGATTTGAGAAGTATAGAAATAGATGTACGTATTTATAGTAAAGGAGGTATAATCGCAAATTTACAAGTACAACCCATGTTGATGGAAAGGATTAAAATTGCACAAGTAAATGACCCAAAACTTAAAAAGATTAGAGAAGAAGCTATTGAAGGGAAGAGGATTCAATTTGGTATATGAGATGATATATTGAGATTCGGAAATAGAGTGTGTGTTCCATATGATGCCCAACTAAAGAGGCAAATTTTGGAAGAAATTCATTACTCAAGATTCACATTTCATCTTAGATGTAAAAAGATGTATAGGGATCTTCGAGAAGTATTTTGGTGGAATAACATGAAAAGGGAGATAGAGGAATTTGTATCTCAGTGTTTAGTTTGTCAAAAAGTAAAATCTGAACATCAAAAACCATTAGGATTACTACAACCCCTACCTATCCCTGAGTGGAAATGGGAACATATTACTATGGATTTTGTGACAGGTTTACCAAGGAGTTAAAATGGTAATGATTCTATTTGGGTAGTTATTAATAGGTTAACTAAATCTGCTCATTTTCTTGCCATTAAGATTACCCACTCTTTAGAAAAGTTAGCCAATTTGTATGTACGGGAAATTATTAGGCTTCATGGAACTCCAATTTCAATTATTTCTGATCGTAACCAAAGATTTGTGTCTCGCTTTTGGAAAAGCCTACAATCAGCCATGGGAATATGATTGAATTTTAGCAACGCTTTTTATCCTCAAACAGATGGACAATCTGAGAGAACCATTCAAACCCTAGAGGATATTCTTAGGGCATGTGTACTTGATCTGAAGGGGAATTGGGATGATCATTTACCGTTAGTAGAATTTGTATATAATAACAGTTATCAAGCAAGTATTCAAATGGCTCCATATGAGGCACTCTATGGAAGAAGGTGTCGTTCCCCTACATGTTGGGTAGAAGTTGGAGAAAGAAAATTATTGGGACCAGAATTGATCAAGATCACAACAGAGAAAGTGAAATTGATACAAGACAGACTTCGAATTGCTCAAAGCTGTCAAAAGAGTTATGTTGACAATATTTGATGAAATTTGGAACTACAAAGAAGAGATTATGTGTTCTTGCGAGTATCACCAGCAAAGGGAGTAATCCGATTTGGGAAGAAAGGGAAATTGAGTCCAAGATACATATGACCTTTTGAAATCTTTGAAAGGATAGGAGTTGTTGCGTATAGAATAGCCTTACCTACTGAACTCTCTAGTGTGAATAATGTGTTTCATGTGTCAATGATGAAGAAATACGTCCCAGATCCAACACATATCCTAAGTCACGAACCTCTTCAAGTTAGAGAAGATTTGTTATACATTGAGCATCTAGTAGAAATTTTGGACTATAAAAATCAAATATTACGAACCAAGTTAATTCCACTGGTCAAAGTATTATGGCGTAATCATTCCATTAAAGAACCAACGTGGGAGAGGGAAGTTGAAATAAAGGATAAATATCCATGCTTGTTTGGAAATTAATGTAAGTAAAGTTTGGGGACCAAACTTTTTATAAGGAGGGTAGGATGTAGTGACCCCACTTTTATGTGTTCATATATAGTTTTAAATGTTTTATTATTTCATATGTGATATGAATAATGTTAATTTATTATTTTAGTCTAATCCTCCCTTTATAAATCATGAAATATCAAATTAGTTACAAACATAAAATTTTAAAGTTTACGGTAGGAATGTTCATATTAGAGACTAGTTTTGACCATTATAATATAACAATTGACTTGAGGTAAAAACTAAAAAGTTTTAGATATATGAATTAGGGTTGTAACACAAGAAACTATGTGTTAAAAGGAGGTCCGAGCAAGAAGTTATACCAAAATTACGAAATAAGGGCAAACATGTCCATCCTTTATATCATATTTTGTCTTATTACCACACCATGTGTAATATTTTGATTGGTTGAAGGGGAGGTTGTTTTGGCCGACATAAAAACTTTGAAATAACCTCCTTATTCATCAAAATGGATTAAATCAAAGTCTTATAGAATATCCTAAACTAAATGATATGTTTTGGGGTAGAAAATGAAATTTTATAAAACTTTAGGGACTTGATTTTAAAATAATGAAAGTTTTAGGGACTAAAATGAAAATATATAAAGGACCATTTTGTAAATAAAATATTTTCAAGGTCCTATAAGAAATATTGAAAATGTATGGTGTAAAAATTACTAAAATATGATGCGACGCAAATATTGCATTTTTTCACCCGTTAACATACGCATTATTAGCCCCCTCGGGTATCTTAATCCCTATATTTATGCTCGTTAACCAGACAACCCTCGGATTTCTATGTTAACATATTTTCCAGGGGTTAATTGAGCTTTTGTAGGTGTTTGGATGCTTAGTGTGAACTTCGGATGCGTTTCGCTCGATTTCCGTACACAACCGAACGCGCAAGGGCTTTTTAGTCTTTTGACAGCTTGGGCACCTGGCCCGACATCTACATGGAAGTTGTAGCTCTCCTCGCTAGGTTCAGGTGGCCATGAACGGTGCGTGATTTCGATGCATAACGACAAAGTTACGGCGATTTGAGCGACCTTGGATTGTATGCCAATGCAGGGGAGATTGCAGGCTGCCCCTGCTTGATCGATCGATCGAGCCTGGGGGTCGATCGATCGAGCATTATTATTTTTGCCACGTTTTCCACTATCAATCGATCGACACCAGTGGTCGATCGATCGATCCCCTGTTTTTCCCCTGCAGATATTTTCCTTCTTTTATTCCAACTTACTATATAAGTTGGTTTTTGTTGTAATAGGAGATATACATATATACTTAGAGATTTATTCAGAGTTAGATAGTTTAGTTAGGGTTTGGTGTGGAGAGTTCCTTTCTTCTTCTTCTTGGATTGACAACCTATGTGGTTTGTAAGATTGAACTATTCATTTCCTCTCCATTAATATAGTTTGATCTTCTTCTTCTTCTTCTTCTTCTTCTTCTTCTTCTTCTTCTCTTGCCTTGTAATTTAGTTTCAATACTTTCTAACTAGTTTACATGTTTTAATTCTTGCTTTCCTAGCCTAATTAGCATAATTTAGTGTAACTCACCATGCACCCTTAGATAAATAGGGTCGGGATTTCATTTCCGCCATTTTCGGGCCCCGAGCTCCGAAAACTAGGTTTAGTGCAAAATTGCATTTAATTGAAACCGCGTGTATTAAAGTTGGATTGTTATGCGTTTAACTTTCTTTGTCACGCAACGTTAGTGTTTATAGCGATAATCCGAATTTAATCCACGTGCGACCATTTTCCATTAAATGTTTAATCTCGGAACTTTGGGTTAAATTCCTTCTTGCGTGATGTTTATGCTTAATTGATTATGCTCGATTAAATTGCTTTCGAGCCTTAACTCTAGTTAGTAGTTGTTTCGTTCCGTTTGGTAGAATGCGATCCCGATCCTCGCTTTACTTTAATCTAGAATTAACTTATTCTTTTCTTTTGTCACCATAACCACCTACCATCTTTTACACTTTTATTCCTGAAGTAATTAAAACAATTAACATCTAAAATTCAATCACTCCCTGTGGATTCTCGATACCCGACTTACCGTTGTACTTGCTTGTCAAGTGTAGTTGTAGCTTAGGTTTTTGCATTGAGTAGGCGAAACGAAAACAACGATTAGCGTACCTACGCGACGCTACTTTTACCGCTCGATCAAAATGGCGCCGTTGCCGGGGAGTAATTGTTTTAAATAGTAATTGTTTTGTTATTTCGTAGTATTTTTCCTTTCCTATTTGTATTCTTTCTTTTAACCTTTCTTGCAGGATTTGCATACTTTGAGCGCTAAGAAACTTTCATTCGCAGTTGCTCACTTTCTTTCTTGGATTCTCCATCTTTCAACAACGAGGTAACCATGTCTTTCTTTTATAGTTATTACGGTTATTCTAAAGATTCTTACTTTGGGGATAGTTTTCAAGTTTTCCATTTTCAAGATTTTCTTGAAAATGAAAGACTTGAAAACATTTATCGGAATGAAAATCGTTATTCGGAGCTTGAGTTGGATTCATTATTCGAATCCAATGACGATTTTCATTTCATTACTTTCGAAGACGAGTTTCAACCAAATGAGGAGTCCGAGGCTCTTGAGCCGAGGAAGCCTACTTTGGAAGAGACTTTTCTTCTTTACTCCCAAGGTTTGTAAGTCATAAATGATGCTGGAATGAGACTTGGTTCACTTTGCGATGAGATGAATTCTTATGCACAAAACAACGAGGAGGTGGAAACTTGTGTTTCACCTCAATTTTTCAGAGAATTTCTCATCGAATGTGAATCTTTCTCCCTCGAAATTCAATCTCCTTCCGACGATGAGTCGATTGAGATTGAATTTATTTCATCACCATATTCGTTCTCCATGATCGAACCATTAGAATCACCGGTTGATTCCTATGAGTCGGTAGAAACTATTAAAATTTCTACACTTCTTGCCAACGAGGACTCTTTACCGGAACTATTTTCGATGGATGTTATCCCGATGTGTGCACCATCGCCCATTCAATTTGAAAAACCTTTGGGAGATGAATCGACTTTTCTTGGACCTCAAGTGTACTTTTCCCCCTTGTTATCCAAATCCCCCGTCGTCCGCCTAGAATTTCAAATTGGCGATGGTTCATTTCTTTTACCGCCCACATGCCTTCCGTTGTTCAAACGGAATTCCTATTTTTCGGGAGGCATGCATACTCGGGAGGGTCCACCGTTGATCCTCCAAAGTCAAATCGTGTTTTGGATGGACCCTCAAAAATTTCAACTTTTGGTATATAGTTAATTGCACATCCCGAGTGTAGTTTGTATATACTAACTTCTTTATTTTTGTTTTTCTTGATTTTAGCCTAGTGTAATTAGCTAATCTCTTTTTCTTTCTCTTCGTATGCTTGGTTCTAATTCTTTTGTAGGTTCAACGGACTTGAATTTGCGAAGATATGCGACCCGGCACACATTTGTTACGAAAATAATCAAAAATCACAAAAACATTTTTTTCCTTTGTTTTTCACACACGCATCCTCACGCATTTGCATTTGTTTTTATTTTTCTTTTATTTTATTTTTTTTCATTTGTTGTCGTGAATATGCGTGTGCGTTGCTCATTGTACATATTTTTTTTATTATTTTATTTTTTATTTTCTTTAGCATAGGCCTTTTTGTGTGTATATGCATGCCTATGTGTATTTATTTTTATTTTATTTTTATTTTCATTTTTCTATTTTTATTTCATATTTTTATGTGTATCTATATATATATGCTATATTTATAGTTATATTATATTTATACCCCATAATCATCCCAAAATTGCAATTTCCCCCCTCATTTAAAATTTGGAAGCACTAGGCCTGGCCCTGCTCGATCGATCGATCGAGCCTGGGGGTCGATCGATCGATCGACCAGGTTAAGCCGAGGTCTCTTGAATTTAACCCCTCTTTTCTTTTATTCTCTCCTTCCTCTCAAAACCGTTTGTGCCCTAGAATTTCCCCTCACCACTTTCTTCCATTTTCTTCCAATTGCTACATATCCAGGTATAATATTAACTTGTTTTACTTGAATTTATAGCTTTTGTTTGATTTGTGTCATAAATTACATATTAAAACCCAAGTTTGACACATTGATTGAATGTTGGTTTATCCCCTGATTTCGTTTTGAACCAACTGAAATTTTGCATGATTCTTGTTATAAATCCACTCATGAACATGTTTTGATTGCTGCATTGTTGGTTGTTCATGAGTGGGGTGGTTTTGTTAGTTCAAACTCTGTATTTTCGACCTTGACGCACATTGCGCACGCCAAGTGTTCGTCAAAATGCCTAAAACAGATTTCAATCCTTATTTTGACGCACACTTGGGTGATTCTCACGCCTAGTAGCATTCCGACATTTTAATCGCATTGTTGCTTGTTTTCACCTCGGTTTTTGCGCACTTGCACCACCATTTCAATTTTGACACTACTAACCATAAATTGTGCTTACACTTGCTTGTATTGTGTAATTTGTGTTTTGTAGGTTGAAATGGCTCCAAAAAAATATTCTTCTACTAGGTGTGTGCCCGCCGGGGGCATCGATGGGTTCCGCTCAGAACAGGAGCGGGATTGGTTCCGTGCACATTTCTACACTTCCGAGCGACCGCTTGGTAATCATTTTGCATGGGTCCTTGAGGACATACCGAGGACGGCTCAGGTTCTGTTGCACCGTCAGGGGTGGGAGCCCTTTCTTTCTACTAACGGGTGCGTCAATGAGGAGTTGGTACGGATTTTTTACGCGACGTTAGTAGAGGTGAAGAGCAGTGATGGGCCGACCACATATGAGGCCATGGTTCGTGGGGTGAGGATCCCATTTAGTATTTCAGACTTAGCGGATTTTATATATGTTCCTCTCCCTGCGGATCCAGTCAGTTTTCTCGATGGGTCTATCTTCGGCCGTGGGACATTGATAGAGTCCCTTACACCGGGCGAGCCGTGGAAGAGGGGTGCTTTCCGCTCGGCTGCAATGGAGGACTTGCCTAGACTACAACACTACATCAATGTCCATTCCTTCATGGTGACGAACAACAGGTCTGAGGTTCGTCACAAGCACGCCGCACTGATCTACACTATGCTGAATGGATTGGGCAGTATCAGCTTGCCTGCTATTTTTCTTGACATGATGTGCGCTACGGCGAAGGAGGTCGCTTGGAGATATTCCCTTCCTTTTCCTGCCCTTATCACGAAGATATGTATTTCTCACGGTTGCCAGGAGTTAGACGCAGACCGTAAGCATGTGCCACTCGGGCTTCTATCAAAAGACAACATCGCAAAAATGCTGAAGCGCGAGTGGGGGCAACCGGATGGGAAGAGACCGAGGGCAGAGATACCTGACTTGCCTGATGACGAGGAGGAGGATGAGATTAGAGAGATGGAGACGGGTGAGGGTTCTCACGCGCCACACACAAAGGATGATGCCAGCTTTGCGGCATACCAGGCCGTGCAGGACCAGCGCTGGGAGGAGACCCAGCTCAGGTGGGCGACCTGGGAGTCCCTCCTGGATCAGCAGCAGCCTCAGCAGGAGCAGTTTCAGGCCGAGCAGCGGCACGAGTGGGCTTTGCAGAGGTAGGCCAGGGCACAGAGCAGACAGGATTACCAGATGATGCAGCGGATGATGAGAGATCTTTATCTGCAGCGCAGTGATTCCGACTCAGCAGTGCCTCCTCATTTTCAGGACCCCTCAGATCCTAGTGGTTCTGGCCACTAGGCTGTTGTTGTACTGGGTTTCATTTTTGTATTTCTGGGATCGGATAGTATATTGTACTTTTTATTTTTATTTTTATTTGTATTTCTTTTATTTCAGAAGTTGTAATGTATTAAGTAATTTTGTATTGAACTTATGAAATGAGAAATGAGAATGTAGTTTGTGGTTGTTTATTGGATTTTGATGTGTGTGACCTTCCATTTTATAAAATCAAAAAGTTCACCATCAATTTATCTAGTATTTGCACTTCAGCCCCTCTATATTATTGTGACTTGTGACATGGATTCTCTTAACTTAATACATCGGTACATATTCTTCATATGCTTTGTACTAACTTGTTTTGCAGCTTCATTTGGACTTGTACTTGTGGAGATCACTCCACGTGGGGGTAATATCATTCTTTTCCTAGCTTTGTGTTGTGTTCTTTAATGGACGCATTGGGGACAATGCAACATTTAAGTTAGGGGGTGTAGGATATTTTATCCATTTTGCTGTTTAGTCCTTGGATTTGATTACAATTTAGTTACAAAGCGTGTTTTTGTTAAAAATTTCAAAAATTTCAAAAATATTTTTTTTTCTTTTTTCTCCTTTATTGGGCATTTTGCCCTTGTTTCCGATGATAAATTTTAATAATTGCCCGATCAAATAGGCAATTCAACTATGCATGTTCTCGATTTTAGAAGTTATTAGATTTTAGTCCCTAAATCATTGATATTATGAATAACTTCATGAATTAAACTTTATCCCATGAGCATATGCACTTTCCTGGTTCTATTGATTTGGTTTAAGATTTTTATAACTCGGTATGCTTTTGTTGCATTGTATATACTTACACCGAGTGAGATTAGAGACTTATTTTCATTTGTGAGTGTATACACTATTCTTTCATCTTTGAAAACATTAAATTCGTCGGTAATCTCTTTATTCTTTCATTGACCGTTCATTAATTGAGTTCATACTTGAAATGTGTTACTTGAGCATGATTTTCATATGTTGTTTTGACTCGAGAATTGCGTATACTTTGTGAAATGATCATAGGCCCTCTTTGGTATATCACCCTTATGACCTTGACCTCACCTTTTATATGTTCCCTAGTCAACCCACTTGAGCCTAAATACTAGCCTTTCTTTTCATTACCCAAAATCCCATAACCAACTCCAAATTGGAGTTTTATACCATATATATTACCTTACATACCCTTGTTTGGATTGTTGCTTAGAATTGAATGTTATTATTGTTGTGTGGTTGCAATTTGAGTATGAAAAGAGTAAGAAGTGTCAGAAAAAGAAAGTAGTGAAAAAAGTGAAGAAAAAGAGAAAGCAAAAAGCAAAAGAAAACAAAAGAAAAAGTGAGAAAAAGGAAGAAAAGAAAAAGAAAGAGAAAGTTGTAAATATTGTTTGTAGTGTTTCAATAAGCTTTGATTACTCTCCCCGATGATATATCTATGCTCGTTTGGACATTTTTGTCCAACTTTTGATATTGCCCACTTTTTACATTATCCCGAGTTTTCATCCCGAACACTTTGAATCCGTATATACATTCCTTCGTTTCGTACCTTAGCCAAACCTACATTACAACCCTATTACAAGTCCTATGTGATCTTTAGTAGATGTAATTCAAATGTTTAAATAGTTTTGATAATCTGTGAAAATGCATTTCGCCTCTTTTATATGTGCGGTATCTTTTCACTGAGATTGCAATTTTTATTTCCTATATAGCGTTCTTCTTTTGTGACATGTGTGCGGCCTAGTTTCCATTTACATTTACTCTTAAGCCCGCATGTCCCGTGTGTTACCTCCCTTTTCTTAGTGAATTCATTTGATGAGTGTGATGCCCGTGAGGATTGAATTTTTGCATGCTTTGATGTTTAGTATCCGAGTTATTTAAGTTTTTCGCCAAATCATACCTTGCATATGCTCACTCCCCTTCCACATTTTAAGGTTTCAATTCTATGAGGTACATTCGATAATGTTAATAACTACGGACTTCTCATGCGAATTCGTTTGCTATGCTAATAACATGTTGAAAACTTGTTCGCACTGATGAGTTTGTCTTATTTGGTTGGGCATATTTTCAGGAAACTTTATGATGTTTGTGGGTTTCATCCCTGAAAACCCTCACGAGACGACACTCGTCCACTAGGGTAACCTAGGGGTTTAACGGCTTATTGCATACGCTAAATGCAATCGAATCGCCCGCAAAAGTGACCTTATCTTTTTATTGCTTTTATACCATACTTTTGTACTTCTCCTGTGTTGGTTTACTAGTTCTTCTAGTTGCATCCTATTTCATTGCTAGGGACTAGCAATGTGTAAGTTAGGGGGTGTGATGCGACGCAAATATTGCATTTTTTCACCCGTTAACATACGCGTTATTAGCCCCCTCGGGTATCTTAATCCCTATATTTATGCTCGTTAACCAGACAACCCTCGGATTTCTATGTTAACATATTTTGCAGGGGTTAATTGAGCTTTTGTAGGTGTTTGGATGCTTAGTGTGAACTTCGGATGCGTTTCGCTCGATTTCCGTACACAACCGCACGCGCAAGGGCATTTTAGTCTTTTGACAGCTTGGGCACCTGGCCCGACATCTACACAGAAGTTGTAGCTCTCCTCGCTAGCTTCGCATGGCCGCGAACGGTGCGCGATTCCGATGCATAACGACAAAGTTACGGCGATTTGAGCGACGTTGGATTGTATGCCAATGCAGGGGATATTGCAGGCTGCCCCTGCTTGATCGATCGATCGAGCCTGGGGGTCGATCGATCGAGCATTATTATTTTTGCCACGTTTTCCACTATCGATCGATCGACACCAGTGGTCGATCGATCGATCCCCTATTTTTCCCCTGCAGATATTTTCCTTCTTTTATTCCAACTTACTATATAAGTTGGTTTTTGTTGTAATAGGAGATATACATATATACTTAGAGATTTATTCAGAGTTAGATAGTTTAGTTAGGGTTTGGTGTGGAGAGTTCATTTCTTCTTCTTCTTGGATTGACAACCTATGTGGTTTGCAAGATTGAACTATTCATTTCCTCTCCATTAATATAGTTTGTTCTTCTTCTTCTTCTTCTTCTTCTTCTCTTGCCTTGTAATTTAGTTTCAATGCTTTCTAACTAGTTTACATGTTTTAATTCTTGCTTTCCTAGCCTAATTAGCATAATTTAGTGTAACTCACCATGCACCCTTAGATAAATAGGGTCGGGATTTCATTTCCACCATTTTCGGGCCCCGAGCTCCGAAAACTAGGTTTAGTGCAAAATTGCATTTAATTGAAACCGCGTGTATTAAAGTTGGATTGTTATGCGTTTAACTTTCTTTGTCACGCAACGTTAGTGTTTATAGCGATAATCCGAATATAATCCACGTGTGACCATTTTCCATTAAATGTTTAATCTCGGAACTTTGGGTTAAATTCCTTCTTGCGTGATGTTTATGCTTAATT